>OZ026602.1:24467054-24594554 GCA_964020085.1 Micromussa lordhowensis | reverse complement strand
ACCAAGAAGAACAAGTTAGCCGCTGAAGAGCCCACTAATTCGGAAGAGGCTTGGAGCAAGTGGTTTGAGGATGGGGCAGGATTGGAAAATGAAATGACTGAGATTAGGAAGAAGATGGATGAGATTTATACACGTAAGAAAGACTTTAAAAGAAAAATAGTAGATTTCGCTAACCAATCAGAGAATGATCTTTCACCTGTTGAAGGTTTTAAAGTTCACCAGGCACTTGTTGTCATTGACAGAGATGTGCCAAATTTTGAGAATCTTCATGAGAGCCTTTCTGCAGACTTTGCAAAAGTTCTGCAGTTTGGTGACCCTGAGGGCAAAGGGCCCCAGGTGTATTTAGTTTATACTATTGGTAACAAGGCGAAATACATGCTTACAATTAAGCAGATAAAACTTAAGTTTAAATCAAACAATGTATTTTGGGATTCTATGCAAGTTTGGGGAACTACCCAGAATACTTCGCATGTCAGGGAATTTCTTACAAGTCTTTGCATTCCTTTCAATATTGTAGTTGATGGGGATCTGGTAGTTGAGGATGAATTTGACTTTTACAGTGCACAGGAATTTTGTGTTGCCCAAGATATAACTGATGCACACCAGTTAATGAAATTGTATACCTCTCTGAAGAGTGGATCTCCTCTTAAGGAGAAAACAAAAATCCCAGGGGGGGTTTTGAAAAGTCAAGAACAAAATGCAAGAGCTATTTTTAAAAGCTTCTCAAACCCTCTGCTCCAAATGAAATCTGTTGTTGAGGCTGCTGCCTCAAGAAGAGTGGGCATTTTTAGAACAACTCCCAAATTGGATTTTATTTTTAAGTTCTTAAGGAAACATGAGACCTGCTGCTTTGTTACTTTTTTTGGTTCTGACGAAAGAATTGCTGAATATAAATTAAATGCCATTTGGAAATGGTTCAATTACATGGAAATTGATCCCCTTTATATGGGATTGGTTCTTTTGTGCTCCTTAAATGGGAAAGTAAAAAAAGGAAGAAACATTGTCTTGTCCTCTGGGGAAAGTGACGTAGGCAAATCCTACTTTTTAAACTCTCTTAAGATTGCCTTAGAGGGTGTGGGGGCACCAATAGGAACCTACACTACTGGGGGGAGATTTAGTTTCATGTTTGCACAGCAAAGAGAAAAGTTGGTTGCAATTGCAGATGATGTTCCCCTTAGTGGGATGGAGGATCTCGAAAAAAATCAGGGTTTGCTGGATGGGGAAACTGAAGGAGCAATTGATCAAAAATACGGCAAAGTTGTGAAGGGTAATATTGCTCCCCTGTGGGTGGCAACAAATGTAAATGGACAGGAACTTGATAGGTTTGCTATTTTAAGAGCTAGATGTGAAATTTTTAATTTGTTTGGAAGCAAAAGGCGCCTTGGGGGCTCCCTTCATGAATTCCAAGGACTCACTGACTTTATGGAGGACCCTTCTGACCCTAATGAGCACATGTGCGAATTGGCACAATATTTGTTTCGTGTCATCCTTTATTTGGGTCATGACCAGCTCTGGGAAGGCGAAGGCGAAAGATGGGGTCGCGAATGTCAAAAGCAATCAAGTAGTTGGGTAAAAAAAGAACCTTTTGCTCAGTACAAACCTTTGCTGGATTTTATTAACCTTGAGTATAAGCTAGGCAGGTTAAACAATCACATTTTCAAGTGTGATTCCTACACACTTTCTGACAACAAACTGAGTAAAGTTAGATGTATTTACAGTTTCGAGGTTAAGGAAGCAGAGTTTTTGGCTGCATTATAGGTGGAAGACCACGGAGAAAACATTGCAGCCTGAATACTTGCCCAGCAGAGTACCTTGACAAGTATTTTGGACCAGATTCTAACTCACCCAGAGTGCTAGGATTTGTAACTACAGGAAAGGGTTTACATTTCGATGACTGCCCAGAACTTCTGGGACATCCTATTTTGCCAGCCATCATAGAGGCTAATCCAGAATATCAAGAGTTAAGTGATGAAATAAAGTTAAGAAGCAATATAGACCATGGTATCCCACCTATAGTTTTAGATTTTCCAGTTATGAGAGCACATAATTATGATAGCGACTAATCAGCGAGTCCATGTTACTCTTATAAAACCACCTGTAGCATACATTGCGGCTGGTAAGTTTAGCCGCGTATGATTTGTGTTATTAAAGAAATACCAAATATGATTAACTCTCTCTTTTACTGGGAATTGTTGTGTATCCCCTACAGCTGGATTTGGAATTGGGTTGTCACTAACTGTTATTGTTGCCTCTCTGTACCAGGGACGCATGACAAATATCTTTCCAGGCATTCTGTTTACCCATATGTAAAACCTAGTTGACCCTGCTGGTCGCCTTATGCCGTGCCATACTCTTACCCAGTTCTCTGGGTTTGGAGGAGTCTTATAGATTTGCGCCATAGCCGCATCTTTTGCGTCATAGGTTGGGCATAATTGAAAGTGGGCAGCGCTCATAAAACAATCAAACACTTCCTCAAAACATCTTCTCTTTTAAAAATAGTTAACAAGTCCACCAAACTTTTTGCTAGTTCTAGGTATCCCTTATCAAAAAACTCCAGCATTGCCACAACTTTCTCTTCAGTAGGCAAGGAACTTTGTGATGGCACTACAAGATGAATTGTTGAAGATTTCTAAGAGACCCATGAGAACGGAGATGCGATGTCTACATACTTTTAGCTGAGCTTCACTTATGAACTGGGTTTCCAGTGGATCATATATCTCCTTAAACATGCAGTGAACCAGGCCTTTCACAATTCCAATATTGAGTTCAAACTCGTCCTGGTGATGGTTTTCGAAAGCAACTGTTGCCAAAACAATTTTTTGACAGGCTCTGCTACACTCATTTACAAGGTTTTTCATGACACGTGGATGTGAAACATCATACAAAAAGGACTGCAGCCCATACACCGATTGCAAATATGGCGACGATTTCACCAAAGCGAGGCTTCTCGGTAGTAACCGTTGCTAAGGGCTGGCCAGCTCTGTTTTTCCAGGAATTTTGCAGGCTTTACACTGAGAAATTGGATACTGAAATCGAAAGGAAGGCCCGTTCAAGGACAAATTTCATCGAAATATTGCAAAATACATCTTAGAGGTGTTGTAAAGGTCAGTGTTTCTATTAAAGCAACGTTATTTGGGCGTACATATCGCTATCCAAGGGCGATGTTTTGTTCGCAGTGGCTATTCGTACGGCACCCGTACGGCGACTTGTATTTGCTATTCGTACGGGAGTCAGTACATTTCATTGGATTTTTCTGTGATTGTTGATTCTTGTTTATCCAAATTGTCGTATTTACCTTAAGAAGGATTAGCGATTCCAGTGATTCCACTTCAAATATTTTCCGATCTACAGAAACTTGCGCATGTCACGCAACCTCTTGTTCAAAGATTTGCTGGCTGCAAGCCTACAATTAGTACACTGTAGGTTTAAAATGTGCGAAAAGAATTTCTTATGCCTCATAAATACTTAGAATACACTGGCTTGGTATCCCTCTACTAACTATGCTTGGATCGAGTGATAAGTGAAAACTTGAAAATTGTATGAATTTGGACTCTCGTCTGTCTCGTTGGTAATCCCGTACGAATTATTCGCATTTTTGCTATTCATACGGGAATTTTTCCTCCTTCAAAGGTTGGCACAGTTTCAGTCATTGTGGTGAATATTTATACCTGTTCCAGAAGAACAGATGTGTTCTGTTATCTTCAACATAATTTTCTACAGAAATGCCAGTCTCCAATAGGTGAATTCCTCCAATCCCGGCCTCCAATACTGCAACTCTCAAAAAGGTTGGCGGTTTTGATCGCTGCTGCCGGTAATCTTTGCCATGCATGTGACTCACATTGTTTCATGTAAGAAAACTTAGTGCTTCAATCTTTAGGTAAGAGCTTACTTTTTATTTTGCAAGAGAATAAGTGGTCGAAGTCTAGCAAATGTTGTGGTCTTATCAAATGACTCCGTATTCCTTCAGTTCCTTGTTGTATTTTCTATTCATACGGGAGTAACTTAAGGTCTACTTTAAAAATCAAACATCTCCTAATACAGGAATATATTGATTTTAATGATAACTTTTACTGATACTCAGAGGATCGCGTATGAATTTAGCAAATAAATATACCAGCCGCTGTACGGTCCTTTCTAATCGCGTGACATGTGCGAATCGTAAGCAGAGAAAATTAATCTGGCTAAAAAAAAAACGGCACTCCTTCTAAAGGTAAATACGATAATTTAAATAAGCAAGAATCAGCAATCACAGAAAAATCCAATGAAATGTACTGACTCCCGTACGAATAGCAAATACAAGTCGCCGTACGGGTGCCGTACGAATAGCCACTGCGAACAAAACATCGCCCTTGGATAGCGATATGTACGCCCAAACAACGTTGCTTTAATAAAAACACTGACCTTTACAACACCTCAAAGATGTATTTTGCAATATTTCGATGAAATATATCCTTGAACGGGCCTTCCTTTCGATTTCAGCATCCAATTTCTCTGTGTAAAGCCTGCAAAATTCCTGAAAAAAAAACAGAGCTGGCCAGCCCTTAGCAACGGTTACTACCGAAAAGCCTCGCTTTGGTGAAATCGTCGCCATATTTGCAATCGGTGTATACTGTGAACCAATCAAAATCCGAAGTAACGACAAGTTGACACTAAGCGCGGGAAAACGTGTGCAATCTACGTCACGATTGGTTTTAGTTTTACTTCGGATTGGATGAAAAAGTGGCGCGAGGTTTTTAAGCCAATCGTGTAACGTTGTGATGAAAAACCAATTATTTCTTGACACTCAAATGAAAACTGCTCTCATGGCCACTGCTGGCCTTTATAACATGTTCTGACGTCACATATAAAGCCTGTCCCAGTTTTAAGGCCCTAACAAACGAGGACACATTGTTACGGACACATTGTTGCCGACACATGTTTCCCCGTTTGCCCGCGCACGCAGCATTTGCTGCGGACACAACGCAAAAAATGTTTCAGATTTTTTCAGAAACATTTTGTGTCCGCAACAAATGTTTCCTAGTTTGCACAGCCCAAGAAGCATCATGAGCAACAATCTGTCCGCAACAAGGTGTCCTCGTTTGCCAGTACCTTTACAACCCGCCTTTGTGGTCCAGTTGCCTAGGTAAAGGAGATCAAAGGAAACAAGCAAGGCGAAGAAAACGATGGCACAAAAACAACGACGGAAGCACATGGTTCACGATTACAGTGCTTAACGTTCAGGGACACCCAACGGATCCCTTCGGTAAATTATCTGTTCGGAAGGCCGATGTTCTGATACAAATGCCATGTCGAACTTTCTTTCAGAGAAATAAAATGCCTGTTGTTTTTGGATTGATGAAAATAAGTCATTTCAATTAGGTACTAAAGAAAGGCCAGGCCTGCTATGATTTTCCAGAAGGTAAGAGCTGTTAAGGTTTTTTCGGGAAATGGACAAAAAAGCAAATGAATTCGAGAAGACTCAAGCTCCCTTCGAATGACCAAGGATGAAAATTTTATGGCGCAGAGCTTTAAAAGCATTTAAAAAAACCTATCGCGGAGAGTCCCTGATCGTTCGTCGATCCATGTCACCTAAAAGTTAGGTCGGCCCAGAAACTGGACTGAAATACACCAGACCTTGAACCTTAAGTTTTATGAAGACAGCAATGTATGCGTCGCCTTTCTTGTTTGTAATAAACCACAGAGGGGTACATAAGCTAGGCCGTCCCGCTGGACAAATTAAACAGCAGTTTCCACTTGTCAGTATCAGCACATCATTAATGTATGGTTTCTTGAGATGCCACGTTAACCAGCATTTTCACAACAAGGTGCAGCTTGATTTGGGGGGCTTTCGATGACGTTTACCTATAGAAAAAAGTCAACAAATTACTGACTGCATATGGTGTTTACATCATGCTAAAATGCCACATCATTTGACATTTCTTTCCTTTTCCGAATACATCGATACGAGGCTGGAGGCTTCATCAATACCGGAGAAGGTTCTCCCTGAAATGACTGAGGCTAGCCTTTGTTTTACGCAGCAGAAGTTTAAATCTTTCATAGAAATACAATAAAGCCCGTTTGTGTCTGTCTGTCTGTCTGTGTAGCCCAGCAAATTATTCAGGCCTAACTTCACTAGGCTGGCCCAATAGGGTATGTTTTGCGCAATTTTTTGCACCCTGTTTCCCTTTTAGCAGCATTCTCGTCCCCAGTGCTACTCGTTTCGAGAAAGCACTGGGGACGAAAATGCTTCCAAAGGTGACAGCGATAAACGCTGTGCGAGCGCACACTCTGTCCGACAAACTGATGTGGGCTAATAGCGAATATTTAAAATAATTGCTATCCACTCGGTTTATCGGTTCATAATTTGATTTACTATCCGGCTAGTTTCCTAATATTTTCTTATAAACGTCTTGCACAGTTTCGCTTTAAACTCGTGGAAGGTTGGAAAAACACGTTCTCCCAAACTTCCACTCGTGTTTCTAGTTAACAATTAGATTATGAGCTCGAGATTTCTATCGCGTGATAGTTGACGAGGGCGCAGCCCGAGTCAACTATCGCACGATAGAAATCGAGAGCGAATACTCTAATTGTTTTAGTATAAATCTACTAGTCGTTCAAAACTTAATCTAAATCCTCTTCTCAACACTTCGAAAACGCCAAGAAACGGCCATCATTTTGTTAACAAGTGCACACTGTTACGCTACTCACTATCTATCACAGAATAGAACGTGAGTAGCGTGGCCAATCAGAGGACGCCATTTGTGATAGAACGCTAGTAGATTTATACTAAAACTCGATAGAAACACGGAACATGACGTTGACGTTTTGCATAGGTATGACCGCTGTGAAGCTAAACGTTGCCAAGTGTAAATAGGCCCTTTGCAGCTGGGGTCACGTGACCAAATTTTTCCTGGAAAAGTTTTATGTTATGGGCTATAACTTAAAGAATACAAGAAATGGAAAGAGCACATCGAAAATACCAAAATGGCCAAGTTTGAGCCTCCTGGAATGAAAGAGTAAGTTTATACGACAGTTTGAATTTTCGGAAAATTTAGAACTTTTGTATGGGAAATGTTGCTGGAGAGCAAGGTCTTGCTCTCCAGCAACATTTTCCACACAAACCTCCTTATTTTATATATATATAAATTCAGACTGTCATAAAATCTCATCTTTTAATGATGGGGGCCTCAAATTTGGCCGTTTTGATATTCTCGACATGCTTTTTCCATTTCTGGCATTTGTTAAGTTATAGCCCATAATTTTATGAAAAGTAGGTCACGTGACGGCTTAGCTGCAAAGGGCCTATTCCTTTACAGCGGTCACACGCAAAAATCATTCAGCGTACACAAGTAACTGCGAGCCGAGACTCACCCCAGGTTTCTTCTAGTTTCTACTAGAAAATAGAAGAAACCTGGGGTGAGTCTCGGCTTATAAAGCAAATGGAGCCGTTCATCGGTTCACTTGTGGATTAGCCTGCAGAACAGACAGATTAGTGGTCTAGGCGCTAGCCCGCTAATCCGGCTGTTCTTCAGGCCACTTGAGTATCATGAGTCCAATCCAGCTTAGAACCATGCATTTTTCCGAAAAGCTCATAACCAGTTCCCCAGTAATGACAGGGACAACTTTAAATCAGCTGTATTTACAAATGTTTTCTATTTACCTTATGGCTCATTGTTTGTGTGTTCACCAGGAGGACCTAGAGATTCCTATTTTAAGGCGGAGTGGGCGCTCGTCGGAAAATGTGAATTGGAGCCCCAAAAGGAAACTAATTTGAATGGCTAAAAGCTTCATTTCACTACCAAAAGATAGCATACAAGAGCCGCTACGGGAAAGTCGTTGTAATAATAATAAGTAACACCCTTGCTTTTGTATTCGACGATTCGGCTATGGGTAAAAAGAATCTCAACTTACCTGTCTGACGCTTCGTGGCATCAACTCTAAGAGCCTCGGAAAGAGTACTCAAAACGAAATCACTGATGTTGTTCCCACTTACATCCAAATTAGTCAAAGTAGTATTGACATTTAAGGCCTGACAGAGAGAAGATGCACCGTTATCACCAATGTTGTTTTTGCTGATATTCAAAGTGATCAAGATAGTATTAAAAATAAGAGAATCGGAAATAGAACTGGCACCAGAATCTCCAATGTTGTTCTCGGACAAATCCAAAACTGTCAACACGTCATTGAC
The DNA here is from genome assembly GCA_964020085.1 of Micromussa lordhowensis. Taxonomy (NCBI): domain Eukaryota; kingdom Metazoa; phylum Cnidaria; class Anthozoa; order Scleractinia; family Lobophylliidae; genus Micromussa; species Micromussa lordhowensis. Next base: position 24,586,387 of record OZ026602.1, on the reverse strand, counting down.
TCGTAAACCCATCGAGAGATTATGTACCCCACTGTCTCCAATATTGTTCTTGCTCATGATCAAAGTGGTCAATGTATTATTGACATCGAGAGCCTCAGACATAGCACTCGCACCAACATCGCCAATGTTGTTCTCGCTCAAATCCAATTTGGTCAACACGTTATTGATTCGCAAACCCATCGAGAGATTATGTACCCCACTGTCTCCAATATTGTTCTTGCTCATGATCAAGGTGGTCAATGTATTATTGACATCGAGAGCCTCAGACATAGCACTCGCACCAACATCGCCAATGTTGTTCTCGCTCAAATCCAATTTGGTCAACACGTTATTGATTCGCAAACCCATCGAGAGATTATGTACCCCACTGTCTCCAATATTGTTCTTGCTCATGATCAAAGTGGTCAAAGTATTATTGACATCGAGAGCCTCAGAGATAGCAATCGCACCAGCATCTCCAATGTTGTTCTCGCTCAAATCTAAACTAGTCAAGGTGTCATTAGTTCTTAGTGCTGCTGAGAGAGAAAGCGCGCCATTTTCCCCAATTTGTTTCCCTCTCAAATCGAAACTGGTGTTATCGACAAGAAGAGTCTCGTAGAAAGAAGCGTCGACGCTCGATGTTTGGTTTAACATGACTAAAACAAAAATTAAAAAATTCATGTTCAAAACCACTTTACTTTTGGATTCCCGCCAATCTCTTTCTCAGAGCCCGCAATCCAAAAAATTCGAGACCTCAGGGAGAAATCAAAGCAAATTAAGAATTAACGATAAATTGGCCTGCTCTCAGCAACTCACAATGCAATGCAGTAATTTTCTCAGTCCTAGATTAAAGTGCCTATGAAGTAAAAAATAATTGCTGCTGATTTGAAAGGATTTTCAGCGTAAAGTAGAATGGCGTTTTCCTTTTTGGAATACCTTTTTTCGTTTTAGAGATATTCACGTTTTTGTATTATGAGTGATGCCGTCATAGGTGGTTCCACTAAAACAGTCCAACACTCAATCAAGCATATCTCTAGAAATATTAAAGCGGTGGCCTTCAAACTTGGCACCAGAAATGTACATCGTAAAAGAAACAAAACGAGACCCATTGTGCCATTGCCATGACAACGGTTATGCCGCTGGTCGTGTTTTAATTAAAACTAAAATTCTCAGATTTTATCTTAAACAACGATCATCCGCTCTCAACAATCTAATGGGGAGAGTTAAGACAAAATGGGAACCATGTGTGTTCCGAGCAAGACCCTCTGTCCCTTTTCAAAGGGTTGCAAATGGGCATAATTGGTTTTTTCACAGAGAGAGACTGGAGCCAAGAGTGTTGCCATGGTAACAAAATGGTAGGTGTCATTCTGTTCCTTTTGTGATGTATATTTCTGGTGCCAAGTTTGAAGAACACTGCTCCAATATTTCTGGAGATATTAATGATTCAGTGTTTTACTTTTCAAGTGAAACGATTTATGATGTCATCACTTCCCTCATTTGCATAATACAAAAACGTAAATATCTCTAGAACGAAAAAAGATATTTCAAAAAGGAAAACGCCATTCTTCTTTACTTTGAAAAGCCTTTCAAATAAGCAACAATAATTTTTTACTTTATAGGCACTTTAATGTACTTTGCCTCATTCTGCTCCTTCTGCCGAATTTCTTATATTTTTACAGGAAAGCCTTGAAACGTGGTTGGTATTGTTTACTATGTTTACGGGAGTTCAGAGCACGTATCAGCGCTGATCAAAATGCGCTTTTATCTCCTATTGAATTTAGTTCGCCTGTAATTGAGATCGGCGTCTCAATCAATTTAGCCGGTCTAAATTAGGGTGCGTTCCTTTGGGGTAATCTGGATCAGGATCACAGATCCAAGATCACTCGGATCATAGTTCATCAAAGAAACCGATAAATCCACTCTGGTCACGGATTCATCGGTTCCTTTGATGAACTATGATCCGAGTGATCTTGGATCACTGATCCTGATCCAGATCACCCCAAAGGAACGCACCCTTAGTTTGGGTCACACTAAATTTGAATTCGATTCGACTGATGAGAAGTAGGGCATCTGGACCGGGCCTAAGCTAGACTGTTCACAGCCTCTCTATTTACGCGCATAAAAGCACGCGGGGATGGGGGTGGGGATTTCTAAGCGAGAGAAGCGAGCAAGAAGAATTTCTTTCCCCACCCCCTACCCAAGGGTTTTGTCCCCACCCCCTACCCAGCGTTTTGCGCTGGCGTCCAGTTCTCGCGCGTTCAACGATTGATCGAAGAAAAATATGAATAAATAGAGGGCTGTGAACAGTCTAGGCCTAAGTCGAATTTGATTCTTGAATTTAGCTGAATTTAATTCCTGAATTTAGTTCAGCAAGGAAGTAGCACGACCTTTAAAATAGGCCAAATTGTGATCTCGACAAACTCAGGGCAAAAAATGCAAAATAGAGGGTCTTTGAACAGACTAAAAGAGTAGGACTCAAGATCAGATGGAATCTATTTAACGTATGACAAAACCTGGGGTTTTTAGTCCCAGGATTTTCATTTAAACGTACTCTAAATATAATCTGAGCTGTCTGATTAAACATTTAAGCGCCAGTCCGGCAGTCGGTCAGCCTGGCTACATGTCACACAGTGCTACAAATACATATTCGTGAAAACTAAAAGGAAAAAAAACTAAATTACAACTTAGTGAATGTTAAACACACTAACTTCTATTCCCACCTGAGAGCACAACGCGGAAAAATCACCGATCTTCTCCCGCGACAAAGAGAGAGAGAGAGACTGGGTCGAATCAGTCGTTGCTAGGAAACTAGTGCTGTATTTTGTGGGCGCCATATTGAAAATTTCCAGCTAGAAGTGTTTTATCGGGAACATTTACCGTTTTGAAGTCATGCCAACTGCCGTTTTAATGGAAGAAAAAATTCAAAAAGAAGAAGACAACTACCCAAGGTAAAAAGAGGAGAAGTGTTGTTCACAGAGCTAATTCATGCGTTTGACACAAGCTCACTTTTGTATTTGTTTGATATCTGGTTGATATAACCTAACAGGATTACAAAGAAGGTCTTGTTTCAACTTTGCAAAGATCATAAATTGTACAGAACACCGTATCTAAATGATGTGCTTTACCTTCATTACAAAGGTATGTAGTCCCAACAAGCTTATTACTTTAAAATCATGTTACGAAGCTTCAGAATCTTTACAAATTTTAAAGTCTAATTTAAGCAGTTAGACCTCACTAGTGTATTTTATTTTATATCTTATTATTTTATTATTATTATTATTATTAGTATTATTATTATTATTGTTATTATGAAATTATTATTGCAAATTATAATAGGATGTAGGTATTTTATTCATCAAAATTGTATTTTTAAGCATACCATTTGTTTCTTGACTCCTGAATTTCGTTTTTTTAATCTGTATTTTTACTGATTGTCTGAGAAAAATAAAAATTTTGTAATTATTATTATTATTATTACTACTAGTGTAGCCAGAGCTATGAAAGTGCTGTTAAAATTTGCATGTAGTGCGCAATTTGGAAGAAGGATTGGACATTAGCAAATGGTAGCTGATGATGTACAAGTGTTACACTACAAAACTATCAGAAGGCACAAAAACTGAAAACTTCAGAATATTGTGTGAATATGTATAAGCCCGTAAGATTAAAGCCATCAAAATGCTGGTTCAGTTTCGTCTGCTGATTAATCTCATGAAAGCATGTTGAAGACGGGTCAAATTCACGAAGGTGTGAAAAATCTGATGCACAATTCATCAAGAAGCACTTACCAGCTGTTGCACAGTGTAAAAATTTAGGAAGGAGCACCTGGCAGCTGTACAAGAAAACAACAAAGCTATCAGAAGAGGTCATTAACATAAAGAATATGTCACAGCCTGTACGATTGAAATGGTCAAAATGCTAATAGAATATTAGTGCAAATCTGTTTTCTTCCAAGACATGCTAGTCCGCGAAAAGATCCCAAAGTTCTGCGAAAATTATCCAACATAATGACAGATGAAAATACTATCAGAAACGCATTTAAGCTTACAGTGTAACTTGTTAATGGTAAACTGCACATTATCAAGTTATTTGAAATAATGTATAAAGACAAAAGATTCCAGTGAGATTGTACATTAATTTTATTATATTGTAAATCTGCCAAAAATGTTAGCAAGTACTGTTAAATTGTTGGTGCAGGGTTTGCCAAGATAGAAAACCTGGAAGAATATACAGGACTGAAATGTCTTTGGCTGGAATGTAATGGAATTCACAAGATTGAAAATCTGGACAATCAGAAAGAGCTGCGATGCTTGTAAGTATTTTTTCTAGTGCTACTACTAAGAAACCAGCCTGATGACTTGTAAACAGTTATTCCACAAGCATGCGTTGGATATGAGATGGTAGATAGCCAACAAGGCACATAGCACTGAGTTGGCTATCATCATCTTATAACCAACAAGGGCAAGTGGAATAAAAATTGTTTTATTAAAAACACCCCAAAAATATAGCAAACTAAACTTAAAAATAAAAATGCCCCAAGAAAATCATGCGTATGCTTACCATATTCATAGAGCATGGTATAATGGCTCATAGCCCATGATGGCTTAGGCTCAGTTCAGATGCCGAACTTTTCATGAGCCGAAGTTAATACATTGAATTAACTCATGAAAAGCTCGGCATCTGAATCAGTTAACAACTGCTATTTGAATTTGGAACGGCTGAGTCGTTTATCCCGCCTAGCCCAGTCGGGAATTTCAGCTTTGGAATGGCTTCAGATGTCAAACTTTTCATGTGCCGAACCTAATACATAAATAATTTATTATAATGTATTTTACAAACAGTGGTTTACACTTTGCCTCAAACTAAATTAAGTTCTGCGTATGAATCAACAGGCATACTTTTGTTAATTTGGGTCGGTCCAAATATGAATTAAATTTGGCTCATGAAAAGTTCAGCGTCTAAACTGAGCCTAAGCCAATGAAAGCTCTTGAATTGCATTATCCAGTGATCCAGTTTTTAATAATATGCTGTTACAATACTTTATTGAAAACTGGATCATTGGATAATGTAATTCAGAGGTTTTTTTGTTGGCTTCGCCATCATGCATGGGTTATGATGCATTATACCATGCTCCACGAATATGATAAGCATGCACGCCTGATTTTTTTAGGCGTTTTTATTTTTGTAGAGCTCTAGTTTTTAAGCAAAATTGGTGATCTCCCAGGTTTAAATTGTTTTTGGGTTAGGGACTCGGGTAATGTTCAAGAAATCATAATCATGTTAGTGCCCCTATTACTACATACATGCAGTACATATATATGTTATACGTAACCCATTTAGTCCATTTAGTAATTGAAATAAATTATATCAAACACCGTCTAATGTAACACAGTCATCCTTCGTTCTAAAAAGTCTACAATAATAAAAGTTGCTCTCATTAATTAATAATAGTTTTAAAGACATTCAAACCATTGTTTTAATTGATTAGGTCACTTTATCTATCTATTTACCAGGTATCTGCAGCAGAACCTTCTGTCAAAGATGGAAAATGTGGAGCATCTACAACAGCTGGACACTCTTAATGTCAGCAATAACACCATTTACAAAATTGAAAACATAAGTAAGTTGTACCTTAGGTTTACATGTTTATAACTGCTTTCCAAACTTCTGCAGTATCTCGAAAATGTGGAAATTGTTGAAAAGTTTCTAAACATTTGGCCCATTAGCTTTGAGTGTGTAGGATTTGCGATAACATTTCTCAAAACCAAATTAAATCTTTCTTGCTGTACATACATACTTTTTATTTGATTAGCCTTAATTGCGCAGTCAGTTTAAATTGTTGTCTGATCAGTGAAATGTCTGGGAAATTATTAAGTCTTGAGCATAATAATTTGTTCTTCCAACTGTCTTATACAGTTGCATATAGAGCCAAGGGTCCCCATCATTGGCATATTTCATGACTAGTAAAAGATATTAGAAAATAACCCAAAGTAAATACGCACGCTGATTGGCTTAAAACCGTGTTTCTATAACTCGATAGAAACACAGAACTAGCACGAGCTGTTGACGTAATGATGGCGCGAACAAAGAGAATCTACATTTTGATGATCGAAGTAAACAAGTTGTTTTTCTTTTTCTTCGTCGCGGTATTTTCTAAAAGAAATAGAAAACATGTTATCCGTGTTCCTATCGAGTTATAGAAACACTCGTGAAAGTTTGGGAGAACTCGAAAAAGCTGTGGAAACACTCGCCTGCGGCTCGTGTTCCCACAGCGTTTCTCGTTCTCCCAAACTTTCACTCGTGTTTCTATAACTCGATAGAAACACGGCACATGTTTTCTATTTCTTAACTGCTGCATTGCCAATTAGTCAGATTGTTGTTCATGATCAAGTGGCAAAACTTTAATCCTCTTTGTTTTCTATGCACCACTGCAGGTGCTATCCCTAAACTGAGCACAATACAGATATCACACAACCGTTTATCAACAGCAGATGACCTGAAACATTTAGCAGAATGTCATTATCTGAGGTACAGTATGTTCTTTGTACATAACAATGTGTTTCTAGAAAATATCCATCCTGACGGTGACCCTCCATGTGGAAGGTTGAATCTTTAGGAGGTTTGTAACCCCCACTCCACCCCGTCAGATATTTCAATGCACATACAGTGCCCTTCTGATAGTGTGTGTGGATATTTCTGGAACTACATACTGTAGTGTACATATGATCAATTGGACCATTATAATAAATCATTATTACAGTATTTCAGAACTGTTTAACTGAGTTACTCTTTATGCCTGTCCCTAGTGTCGTGGATGTGTCACACAACAGAATAGATGATCCCGATGTCTTAGAAGTCTTTGCTTCCATGAAAAATCTTGTAAGTCTGTTGAGAATAAACCTTTGCAAACTTTGATGCTTGAATTAAGTAAGCTACAGCCCATTCAGTGTAGGTATACATACATATTATAAATTATTTCACCCGGATTGACTGAAATGCAAGAATTGTTTAACAAGTTCTTGTACTTTGATCAAATTTTCACAAATTGTTTAAAGTAAAATTGATTTAATTTCCTTCCTCAAATAGCATGTTCTTAACATGATGGGTAATCCTGTCATCAAGAAAATCAAGAACTACAGGAAAACATTTATCATCAAAATAGTGAGTGAGATTCTAATGAGTACATCACGTATGCCACCTTTTTGAATGTTGATACGTATGTTTATATTTTTGTCCGCAAGGACATGTAACGTTAGGTAATGACAGGACATGTGAGACAGGCTAGGAATTTAGATTTAAAATTTATATGAAAACTTGTTTTGTAAATGAAGGTAGAGGGAGATCCTGAGGTACTCTGGTTTTAAAAGGGGGTGGCTGAGATTAAGAAGAGCTGTTCTTTGGTTGAAAAAGTTTATGAAAGTTGCAGGGTTGGGATGAAGCTATAGATCAGTTTTCTCACATGGGGGGAGATGGGAGGGTGGGTTGAAAATGTTTTGTTTAGATCAGTGACTGCTCAAGGTATCTGAACAACGTAAAGGGCCATTTCTTCTGAAATGACGAAATCTGACTTGTTAATTACCAAGTGTGAAGAACTCACTTACATACTATTTACTTTTTAGAAAATAGCCCAAAGAAAGTATGTGCGCTGATTGGTTTAAATTTTGTTTCTATAATTCAAGAGAAACACAGAGCTGGCACAAGCTGTTGGCGTAATGATGGCGCAGCCTGAGTCAATTGTCATGCATAGAAATTGAGAGCCAATAATCTAATAAAATTGTTTTGGTATAAATATATGTACTAGTCATTCAAAACTTTACCTAAATCCTCTTTACAGACACCTTGAAAACGTAAAGATTAGCGGCCGTCATTTTGTTAATATCCGCACACCGCTTATGGCTACTCACTATCTACAACAGAATAGACAGTGAGTAGAGTATCCAATCAGAGAATGGCATTTGTGTGAAAATGCCAGTAGATTTACATTGTATACTAAAACTTGATAGAAACATGGTACATGTTTTCTATTTCTTAGATAACAAATGACAGTGAGTTACCAGGCAATTTCCAAGAATGGTTATTGGAAATTCCAATGGGGGGAACCTCAAAAGTCAAATGTTTCAAAGGGAAGTATGAACCAAAATTCAAATGGAGGAGGGGGCTTCAAGGCAAAAACCCCTCTGCAGAAGGGGTTTGATTATTTCCTGGAACAGCACACTAATTGGATTTTAAACATACTTAGAATCTTGTCAAGACTCTAAATTGACCAAGTCCCTTTAAATACAGAATAACTGTTTGTGTTCACTGTCCTGTTGATACAGAAAGGCCTGAGATACCTTGATGACAGACCAGTGTTTCCAAGAGAACGAGCCTGTGCAGAAGCATGGTGAGAAGTCATTCACATATACAGGATATTACATGGCTGCACAGAGATGTGAAATTTCTCTTTGGGATTGTCTGTAGAAACATGTCTAATAGCGGAGTCCCAACGGCCGAAGGGTTGCCAAGCAGAGTCCATACTCATAGAAACTCGTGAATCGCTTTCCTCAAATTGTCATCTTGGCTAGCGGTATGCCCTTAGGTGCGTACGTACGACGACGACAACATTGTGCAACGTGGCGGCCAAACTCCAGCTAATTAACAAATTGACATGCGTTTTTCATGTGCTGTCCTACATTATTGATCATGAATTTTGTCATAACATTGTCAAAGTGGCTGTGGATCCACAAGGCCATAAATTATATATTCATGTGTCTGTTCGCTTATTGACAATGAAAATTAGCGAATGAGTGCACAAGAATTTCTGCAGTTATCGTAAAATAAGTTGATGGAGACATGCAGCCTTTGTTTACAGCATACTATTACATGTACATCTATGGGCATCCATGTTGTGGTCAATTGACACCTGTCAAATCAAGGTATCAGCTGAACAGTATGACGTGATTATACAATGTATCACACACTCAAGTTTACAGAAGTTGACCGCTGAAGAAGTGCTGGTTTTTTATTGAATTGCGGGCTCGAGCTAGGTGAACTTGTTGTAATCAGGCTGGGTTGTCTGGAATCCGGAATGGATTACGAACATGTGCATATCATTTTTATCCACACAGGTGCTTTGTATTAATTCATTTTATATCTTTGAATTGTAGGGAGAAGGGAGGAGTGGAGGCTGAAAGAGAAGAAAGAGAGCGGTGGATTACGAGAGAACAGCAAAAGATTATGGACAGTGTGAATGGTAAGCTGAATGTGCTAATGAATGTTCATAATATGAGATACGACTACACTTTATATTTTGTGCTACTTCTTTTGTGTGGACTAATTTTACATGTACCCTGGTAGTGGCTACTAACAGTCCTTTTTAGTCTTCTCTTACCACAACTTTTTATTCCTTTTGTCAGCATTGTCGAAAATGAGAGAAAGAAGAAATCAAGAAAATGTAAGAACTGAACATGTTTTTTTGTTCGTTCAAATATGCAGACATGATGCTGTACTTAAGAACCCTACTTGTATTGTAATTAAATGCAAGAACATATAGAAAAACATCTAACCAGTCAAAAGGTCCAATCAATTTTTTTTAAGGCTATTTGAGTTTGACGTACCAGACCCCAGTTCTTGAAAGGTTGGATAACACTATTACTTTCCACTGGATAAATCGCTCTCCAGTGTATAAGTGTTAACAAACAAACTACATCATCCACTTGATAGTGATTTATCCAGTGGATAGCGTTATCCACCTTTCCAACAACCTGACTGTTATGTTTTCTGCTTGTGTTATAAATTGTTCTTTTTGCTTTTTAGCAGGCAGTCTGTCAAATCCTATATGAAAGGGACGGAGATGCTCGTCGGAAATTTTAAATTATTAGCCCCTATACCAGTCAGGGCGTGGTTCAAGCTTTATTCAAGCGCAAAGAATATACCACTTCAAAAGGGGCTGTTGAATGATAGCTTAAGGGACATCACAATTAATTTATTTTCGACATAAATGGCTTGAAGACCACCAAAACAGTATGATGACGTGTTTGGTTTTAATTTTTTGGCATGCAATTAAAAAGACACCTAGTCGGCTGAAAGGTTTGGAGTTTTGTCCTGAACACCCTAAATGAGACCAACGTTTGTGATTTGCCTCCATGAGGGACATGACAAGTGTCGCTGTCCCTTTCATATGGGAGTCCTTCCTTGGGGGTGGGGGGGGGGGTGGGGGTCAGATTAGACATGCACTTTTGAAAAGATCATCAGAATTTTGCACTTAAAGGGGTAGTATGATGAAAATCGCATCTTTCCTATTGAAGCCATTTTATAACATAAACAAGTAGTTTCTATGAATAGAAATACTGTTTACTTTTTTCAAATATATCTTTTCATTCCAGAGATATTCGAGTTTTTAAAATATGCAAATTAGCCAAGTGATGACGTCATATTCTCAACCTAATTTTGCTCATATATGATGAAAAAAGATATCTCAGCCAATTTGTATCAGAAATGTTTGATTCTTTGCAGTATGATTCTACTAAAGGTACTCCAATATACAAGCTTAGAAGTTTTGTTACCATGGCAACATACTGGGTTCCAGACCTCCCAAACTTAAAGGCAATTCTGGCCACCCTCAGCATTCCATTTTCTTATTTGCAAATGGTGCCTCGTATGCATGATCCAGCAGGCATATAAATGTGTTAGCTAGGGTTTATTTTGTGGCCCCATTTAGTGTTTTGAGCTGAAAACCACTAACATATCAAAATCGAGTGAGTGGGGACTGGAAAAGAGTGAGTTGCCATGAACAGAACTTTTTATAGCCGTAGGTGTGTTTCCTGTAGAACTATTAGCCTGCCAAGTTTCAATGGTCTGCAGTGCAAATTGGCCAAGATAGCTCTATTTATATACTTGAGATAATATTGGGTTGAGTATATGACGTCATCTCATTTGCATAATTTACACATTTTTGAAACTCAAATATCTCTGGAACTAATGCAGGTATTTGCGAACGGTAAACAGCGTTTTTATTTTTTCATGGAATTCTATGTGATACACCTAAAATATCAAGGGGTAAAAATTTGATCATAGTACCACTTTAACATTGTTCTTAGTTGGATTTCACACTACTGATGTCGTTATTATCCTGCGCTCATACGTTTGTGTCGTTTGTTCCATCAAAGACCACTTTTTGGAATATTAAATTGTACGTTCTTTTATCCTTAGTGGAATTAGGAGGGCCGGATTAGTTTGTTAGCAGACGTTTGTCGGCTGTTTTTGGTTTTTAATGCGCTTTGCTTTTTGTTTCTTATCAAACAGCGGGATAATGCTTCAAATGAAGAAAAGGAAGAAGAATCTTCGGATCACAGTGAGGCAGCAAGTGACGCAAGTGACAATGAAGACAGTGAAAACACTGAACAGCCGCAAATACCCGCCGAAGAAACACACAAGACTGGGGTCGAGTCGTGTGATGTCAAGCGTAACACTGCTGACATCAGCACTGAAGGCGACAGTGATGAACTAAAGTCAAGTTCAGTGCCTGACCAGCAGTCCGGTGAGGAGATTGAGACTGTTAACGTAGGAGCAAAGAGCCAACTGCTTGGTGATCATGGGATCTTTGGCAGGTCTCGAGCACATCAAGAAAAGAGGGCTGGTCCAATGATAACGGAAATAGTCATGGATACAGGTAAATTGACAGTCGAGTACATGTAGTTTGAGACCAAGTTGAATAAATAAAGAATGAAAACAGTCTGGTGAATAGAGTCAGAAACGGTCAGGGCAATTATAGTTTTGCTTATTTTTTTGTCGTCCGTATTTCTTGAAAGTCTTGAAATCAATCTTGAGGTTAAAAAACAGAGTCGTTCACCACATATTTTTACCTAACAGAGAGGAGTTGTGACAGGGGGTGGGTGCGAGTGGGTGTGCCACGGATGCGGTCCCACTGCACTGCAGATGCAGTGCTGTTCTAGCATGGGAAGCACGGTGGTCTAATGGTTAGTCTGTTGGACTCCGGAACGAGTGGTCTAGGTTCGAGCCCTGGCTGGGGTCATTGCGTTGTGTTCTTGGGCAAGGTACTGTTCTCTCACAGTACCTCTCTCCACCCAACCCTGCGATGGACAAGCATCCCATCCAGTGGGAATGGGAGAAGAAATACACTTGGTTGATTCATACTACAGAGGTTGTGATATACTTAAACTACTGGTTTCTTTTTATCATGCCTGCTCTAATGTTACAAGTTTTCTACCTGAACGCCATCTTTGTCTTTAGGTATAGAAGAGCAACGTAAAGGGGAAGGGGTGTTGATTACCGAATTAGAAGGTATGTACGCGCTGAGCAGTACTGCACGTTAGCTCAGATATTTGTGCAATCTTTGATGTGTTTGTATAGACTTTAACATGTTTTGATTGATTAAGGAAACAAGTGTGGCATAGTCTGTTACAAGGGGGCAAGTTTCTAAAGAAACTGTGGTGCTGCGTCGGTGGGAGTATTACAAGATAATTTGCTTTTATCAACCGGGTTGATAATGTGAATTGTCCACCGTAAAGAGATTCGGAAGCTGACGTTTCGAGCGTTAGCCCTTCGTCGGAGCGAATTCGTCGGATTCGCTCCGACGAAGGGCTAGCGCTCGAAACGTCAGCTTCCGAATCTCTTTACGGTGGACAATTCACATTATCAACCCAGTTGATAAAACCAAATAGTCTGTTACATGTAAGCTAGACGTCCAACGTTGCAAAATCCTGCCGACAGCAGTTTCTACCGTACTTGTTCACTGTTGCAATAAAACAAGTCTTCAAAACCAGTTTGCGAGCGGTTTACTTCAGGCTCGATTACCAGCCGCTGTTCGGAAAAGGAGGAACGTAGACCTGAAATTAGAGAGCGGCTGAAATCGAGCACAGGTTTACCCTGGCGGTCTGTATGTTACATGGTGCGGACCGCTCAGGCAACCAATCAAAATGCTCCTTTCAGTCATGGATCAGTTTGCTCATGCAACAATTTCCTTGATTTTTATTTTCTCCTTTTGTTTTCGTTTCTTTCTTTCTCAGATGACGACATTGAAACAATATCACTGAGTGAGGTACCGAGAAACGGATCGAATGATTTTCCTGATCCCCAAGAGGTTAGTTATGTGATTCTTAACTCCTAACAGTGACCAAAACCTAACTCCTCCTTACCTTTTAAACGATCACCAACGAACTAGTGATGTGAATAACAAAAGACATAAACTCTGTTGTTGTTTTGACGAACCTCCTAGTTCTCAGCACAAGTTTGAAGATATTTATGGCAATCAGTAAACAGAATTTATATTTTGAAGTTGGAGCTTCAAGGAGCAATGTACGTTGGAGACGTTCCAGCCTAATGGTTAAATGTAGTGCGCCGGATTTCAGATCAAGCTGGTCTCTAACTTTGCAGTTTTGGACAAGACACTTTACTCTCACAGTGCCTTTCTCCAACCAGGTTTATAAATGGGATGGACAAGCATCGATTATGCATCTTATCCAGAGAGTTAGAACAACTCCTAGTCGCTTCAACCTTGCTTCTGAAACCGGAGACAAGTGCCATCCTGATGCATATAGACCCCTTGCATAAATGACGCCTAAATTTGAATAACAATACTTTATACATCCTTAGCCTCGTGCTCATGTTTTCAGACAGGATTTTTCATATGAATGTGAGGCTTAGAATGTATAAGTATTGTAATTCAAATTTAGGCGCCATTTATGCAAAGGGTCTATGGGCCATTAGGCTTTAATACAGACCAAGATAGCGTGCTAGTGTCCGGAACCCCAGGTCCCTTTTTCTATTTGCTTCCCTTTACTTGTCCCCAGACTATTTCAGCTGTAGCGATGAACTCGCTCAGCGAAACAGTAGAAATCCAAAAGTGTTTACTGTGAACTACATTTCTTTGTAGGATTTACCTGAGCTTGAGGAAGTAGATGTCAAAGATCCTTTCTTCATTCGCAGTTTAAATTCGACTCACAGCAAGGTAAGATTACTTGTTAGGCATGTGTCTTAAGTGACGTACAAAAGAATTTAGAAAAAAACCTAAACGTGATATTTTTTGATTTGAAACCAGACAGGAATGAGGGAGGTTTAGCTTAGGGAAGATTTCCATGGATTATGAACGGAGAAAATTTGATTAACTTTTTTGTTTTAAAGGTTCGCTTTGCGTCAGCCAGCATTTGCCGAGTTTGTGTTGCTGTCGATCACGAACTGACTGCGAAAGCTACCGAAGCTTGCCGAACATGTCTCGTTGACGACTGTCACTCCTACAAACTTCACTTTCGTTAGCGATCATGATTGATAGCAGCTAAAGAGGGAAATAAATTCAAAACAACTACTAAGCACTTCATATGAACCCCAAACTAGTGAGACAATCTCAGATAGTGCAGAATACAATTGATGGTTCTGTCGCGGTAGGTCTCAGAACCCCTGCCCAATTCACTCCACTCCCTTGCAGAATATGAACAGACAGAAACCTTGATAAGAAATCATCTTAGCAGTGTGCTTATTTCATGCGTGTACAGTATTTTAATCCAAGGTCCAAAAATAACTTACAATTACTGTTTACTCTGCTGTTTAACGTCGTTTCCGTTCAAAATTTTTAAATTCAATAATACGTTGAAGCAGCAAACGCCACAATTTCACTTTTCACTCCAACTTTGTAACTTGATACTTTTGTTTTCCTCGCGAAGGTATGTAAAATGAATCCTTGGTTTCTCTAAAACACACGGAAGATGTGCTTGTTTTCTTTTTTCACTGCTGGAGATAAATGGAAGAAAGTTAACTATCTGATATAGAAGTAGAAACGATTTTGTTTTACTCAAAACGAAAGTTTTCTTTATGCCGATAAACGAGAACTAAGTAGTTTAATTACCAAATAGTCACGGAATACCACTTTCTTAGGGTGCGTTCCTTTGGGGTGATCTGGATCAGGACCAGTGATCCAAGATCACTCAGATCATGGTACATCAAAGAAGCCGATGAATCCGTGACCAGACTGGATTCATCGGTTCCTTTGATGCACCATGATCCGTGTGATCTTCTATCACTAATCCTGATCCTGATCACCCCAAAGGAGCATACAACTCCCTAAACGAGAATTAAGAATGAAATCTAAGCCATGTATAACCGCCGCTTTAAGGGTCTCAATCAACATTAAAAACAAACTTTTTAAAAAATATATTTCAACTAAATCTTTATTATCACACTTATTTCAAACTTTATAGAAATAAAATTAGTCACTTATTAAAAGTAAGTAAAACTATTGTTATAATAATTTTATTTCCATCTAAACATCTTTCGTGACAGAGGAGGGGTGGCCTAATGCATGCATCCGGGTTCGAGTCCTGGCCAGGGTCATTGTGTTGTTTTTGTTGGGCAAGACACTTTACTCTCACAGTGCCTCTAACCACTCAGGTGAATAAAAGAGTACCGACGAATTAAATACTGGGGTTCCCCTGTGATGTACTAGCACCGCATCCAGAAAGAGTAGAAAATCCCAGTCGTTCCTTGCTAGGAAAACTGAGATAAGTGCCTGCTGCACTTTTTAATATGCTGCGTGCATTTGCTTTATTGAACAAAGGAAAACTTAAAGACAATGAAACTATTTCTCTAACTCTTGTGTTTCTCTCTCTAATTCACTCTCGTGTCAGAGAAAGCCTCTCATTGAAGAACTAGACGATAGTTTGGAGTCAAAAGGAAAACCTCTTATCCACGAATTCGTAGAAGAGGACCCCCCAATAATTGGCCAAGATCATAACTCGCCTTCCAGACCTGTCATTGAAGAGATTAACGAGAGATTTGCGCGGCTCAGTAACCCACCAAACAAACCAAGTAGGCCTCTTATCGAAGAGCTTAACACAGCAACTGACTTTCAAGGAGATGGAGAAAATTCCAAGCCCTTGATCATGGAAATGCCACCTGACGAGGCGCGTGACGGGACAGCCCGACCAAATGCTAACACCGCTGAACCAAGAGAATCTGGGCTCAGTGCCGGAACCGATTCCCAATCATCGCTTGGTCCTTCTTGGGAAACGCTTCAAAAACTCGCTGAACAGGTTGGATCTACAATAGACCGAGAGCCACTTGATATAGCCAAGGAAAAGAAGGATTTCATCAAGAGAATACAAGACACTAACTTAGGGGACTTAGATTAATCATAGCGCCTTGAAACAATGTTCTGAGGACGATGTTTCTATGTTGCTCTTAGTTGCACTAAACTAAAGTTCAAATGTCTTTCTTCTCTTAAACGATTGGTATTTGTGTTAATCAACATTAGATGCAATGCCAGCACCTTACATCTGCAGTAACTGGCCGGCAAAATTGCTCCGGCTATACATTTCGAGTTGCATTCTGATGCAGATTAACGGAGTGTCCTTGCCAGCCTTTATTTTGCTGAAAACGCAACAACGTTATGCCCATTGCGATGTGCGGTTAATGTTTCATTGAACGAACTAGACGAGGCAGCAATCTTTACGAGTGCTTGTAAATACATATACCTTCTTCGATGATTTTAAAGACAACACCAGCGGATATTTAACGAGTTTCATACATCATACATACATCACCTTTATTTCACCTCGGATTTACAAGAGTAGCTGTATAGCTAATTTCTTAGGACTTTTCCGAGCTCTTTACACTATTTGGGCTATTTCGGACTGACGATGAAGCGTTTTGATTGGCTTATTTTAGTCATTGGTCCTCTCAGTATATTAGCTGTCTGTTTTCAAACGCAAGTTGTCTGTTTTCAAACTCAAGCTACAGTCCAAAGCATTCTTAGAATTGTTTACTATTGAAATAAAGAAAACTAAAAACAAGAAGTGTATAATGACCTAATGAAAGGAATTTGCAATTTATTTATTTCTAACCAGTTTGATTTTGTGGTTCAAGTCGCAAAGACCTAATTTTGGTAAGTTTGGATCCTTGGTGATTCAACCTTTTTATTTGAGACTTTGATGGTACCTTAAGCTAATCCCTGGGCCGCCGCCCACCAAGTCCCCAGGCCGGCGCCCATTAAGTCCCCGGGCCGGCGCCCACCAAGTTCCACTTATTAACTGAAGTTGATTTGACCTCGTCTCCTAATAATGCCTCTGATATCCTTGATCCTATGACAGTGCCAAAAGGCCGCGGTTTTAAAATGGCGTGTTTAAATATTAATAGCCTTACTAAACACATTGATGAACTTCGTATTGTTCTAGGTAATCAATGTGCTGACATTTTAGCCATTAATAAAACTAAACTCGATGACAGTATTTGTGATAATAAGGTAACAGTAGTGGGCTAAAATATTATCCGCCGTGACAGATTAGCCAATGGCAGATTTGGAGGTGGCATTTGCTTCTATATTAGATCGAATATTAATTATTTTTTGTGGGAGGAGCTGGTAATGGACCGTCTCGAAATGCTATCTATCGAAGTCAGTTCGCAAACTTAGTACAAAGCCATTTGTAATCACAACTTAGTATGGAGCCCCTAACTCATCAGTGGATCTTTTCTCTCATCTTGATATACTTTTAAGGAAATTAGATACTGAAAATATCGGGCATTATTAAAAACTGGATCATTGGATAATGCAATTCGAGAGTTTTCATTGGCTTAGCCATCATGGGCTATGAGCCATTAGTATCACCCAACTAGTGGACTAATGCAAATCCTGCATTTTGATTGGCTACCCTACTAGGGGACTATTAGCAATAGTCATCGAGTACGAAATTCGCCAGTTTTTCTTTCGCTTTTTTCGCCAAATAAATATTTTTCAACTTGCATTTGCAAACTTTATTATTCCCTTTTCTGTCCGACTAGTTGGGTGATACTAAAACAATTAGACCCTTCGCCCTCAAGGGCCACGGGTCAATAGCCCATTCGGTTTCGCCTCATGGGCTATTGACCCGTAGCCCTTTCGGGCTACGGGTCTAATTGTTAATTATACCATGCTCTACGAATGTGGTAAGCGTACGCGTGATTTTTTTGAGGCGCTTTTAATTTATTTTTTTAAGTTTCGTTTGCTCTATTTTGGGGTCGTTTTTAATAAAACAATTATTCCACTCGCCCTTGTTGGACATGAGATGATTATAGCCAACTCGGCGCTATGCGCCTCGTTGGCTATCTACCATCTCATATCCAACTCGCGCTTGTGGAATAATTGTTAATTATCTCATGGGGGATATAAATTGTGACGTTCCTTCTGTTAATGTTAATGCTCTTCTGAACGTTTCGGATGTATATGGCCTAAAGCAACTGATCACTGAACCAACTCGAATTACACCTTCTTCTAGTTCTCTTATAGACTTAAGGTAATTCCTTAGTATTGCATTGCGCATCCCTCCTGCGCACGATTTTCGCGTCATTAGCGCGTGCGCGTACAAAACCTAAGAGATTTCCCTCAAACTAAGCTCGATAGCGAAATAAATGCTCCTTTTCTATTAAACGAGCACGGTGACCCCCGATTTTTTTGTTTGGTATTTGCTAAGAACAGTCTGATAAAGAACATATTTGAAGAAGGAAAAAGGTTTGATGGTAGAACATGATTTTTGTTTGCAAAATAGTTCCATACTGGGTGTATTTTGGCCAAGGGGAGGACTTCAAGCTAACCACGGAACTGTCCGAAAAAGTGTAATATTCCCACAACCAGGCAATCAAAAACGGCTTAAATGAAGCAATACTACTTATGAACAAAAGAAGCTTTACTTTCAAGATAAAATTTTGTGTCTTTCATGTAATCGAGACTTAATTCTGTATGAAGAGGATTCGAATTTTTAATGCACAACCAGTAAAAATATCCCATTTTAAGAACCTGCTAATGCGTTAACAAGCACGGTGACCCCATTTTTATTGCATTTTTTAATGGTCATATGATGAATGTTAACTATGCCAAGTTTCAAAAAAAGTTTGATAGTAGAGCAATTTCAAGGGAATGACCTTAATTTTCACCAATCAGCCGGATATGTTCTCCTTTTCGGGTGTATCTCATGTTGGTATTGGTGATCACAGTTTGGTTTATTCCTCCAGCTTCTAAGGGAATTAAACTGGTAAATTACAGACAGTTTAAACACTTTGAGAGTGTGAATTTTAGAGGTGATATATTAAGTCAATCCTGGGATATTCTCAAGGGACTTTTTGATCCTAATGAAATGTGGCTAAAATGGAAGGCGCTATTACTAAAGTGTGTGATGCTCCCGCTCCGTTAAAATCTAAACGTTTGCGCCGTTCCAAATCCTCTTGGATTATACCACCGGGCTAAAAAAGAGAATGAATTATCGAGATCTTTTGAAAAAGAAAGCTGTCAAAAGTAACAGTCTGATCGATTGGAATCATTATCGGACATTAAAAAAACAAATCAACAACGAAATTAAGATCGCAAAACAAAATTATTATATCAATGCTTTTGAGGTGACACTCGGAATACATGGCAAACTATTAATGAATTAACTTCTCGTAAATCAAACAGAACAGTTATAAATGAGGCTGAGTATTGTGGCCAAATATCGGAGAACTCGTTGGAAGCTGCAGAGATTTTCAATACATTTTTCTCAGAAATTGGAACAAATCTTAGTGAGGATGTGGCAGAGGTGGCCGTCAGCTATTCTGAATTTCTAACCGAAACTGACAAACTGTTTTCCTTTTCTGAAACCACTCCTGCAAACACGTGTTTATTCGCTTTTATCGAAACTTTCCAGATCTAAAGCAACTGGCCTCGATAATATCCCCGCCAAACTCTTGAAGGAATATCCCGATTTAATCTGTGAGTCGCTATCATTGATATTTAATCAATCATTTAAAACAGGTGTTTTTCCGAATGATTGGAAAAATGCTAGAGTCTTCCCTCTCTACAAACATTTGGGCAAGCGCAATGATCCATGCAATTATCGCCCCATTTCAGTAATCCCTGTGGTAGCAAAAGTTTTTGAGCGGATAATCTATGATCAACTGTATGTCCATCTTACAAAGTATAATCTTCTTTCCAAACATCAGTCCGGTGTCCGTTCATTACACTCGACGGTTACGGCTCTACTCGAGGCAACCGATAGTTGGGCTCTTAATATAGACCGTGGATTGATCAATGCCGTTGTTTTCTTAGATTTAAAGAAGGCATTTGATACAGTCGATCATGAGATTCTTTTATCTAAGCTTCGTTCGTACGGAATTCGTGGACTAGCTTTGCGTTTGTTTCGTTAATTGCGGTGTGCCTCAAGGCACGATTCTGGGCTTGCTTTTACTCTTGCTCTAATGATTTACCTCAGTGCCTTAATTTTTCTCATCCTCGTATGTATGCTGACGATACCAGCATTACGCTGGCAAAGATTTAAACGAAATTGATGATTATCTTAACAAAGATTTGAAATCTGTTAATACCTGGTTGCCTTCTAATAAACTCAGATTGAACCTGACTAAGACCGAATTCTTAATAATAACTTCAAGGCAAAGCCGAGTTTACTTCTCAGACAATCCGTCTCTTACCATTAATAATTTTCCCATTAAACAGGTGTCTTCAACAAAATCTCTCGGTGTATCTATCGATGAAAACTTAAGGTGGAATACCCACATTGAAACTGTTTGTAAGAAAATCTTTCAGCTTTAGGCTTAATTAAGCGCATTAGAGATTTTGTACCACTCTACACTCTTTTGAACATCTTCAATGGTTTGGTAAAGCCCCAGTTTGACTACTGCAGCTTAGTATGAGATTACTGCAGTACAAGTGTCGCTGAAAAACTTCAGAAACTGCAGAACCGTGTGGCTCGTATATTGTTGTCCGCCCCTTATGATTCTAGTGCTACAGACCTCTTCCATAGACTTCATTGGAAAAAACTAAGAAATCGGAGGCTTTTTGCAAACTGCGGCTCCATAAGTACGCGTAGAGCCGAGTTATGACAAATTTGCCAAGGATACCTAAATCGGCCATTTTCTGAGATTTCGCCAAGGGGGGACCAAGGGAAAATGCTCAAAAAAGGAAAAAAGGAGGCCGACTATAGGGGCTTCAAAAACACCCTGGCGCAAATTGCATCATCTCCTACTTAGTACTGCACTTGAAGTGCAATCATAGCACAACATTTTGATGCAAACTGCGGCTCCATAAGTGCGCGTAGAGCCGAGTTATGACAAATTTGCCAAGGACACCTAAATCGGCCATTTTCTGAGATTTCGCCAAGGGGGGACCAAAGGAAAATGCTCAAAAAAGGAGGCCGACTATAGGGGCTTCAAAAACACCCTGGCGCAAATTGCATCATCTCCTACTTAGTACTGCACTTGAAGTGCAATCATAGCACAACACTTTGATGCAAACTGCGGCTCCATAAGTGCCCGTAGAGCCGAGTTATGACAAATTTGCCAAGGATACCTAAATCGGCCATTTTCTGAGATTTCGCCAAGGGGGGACCAAGGGAAAATGCTCAAAAAAGGAGGCCGACTATAGGGGCTTCAAAAACACCCTGGCGCAAATTGCATCATCTCCTACTTAGTATGCACTTGAAGTGCAATCATAGCACAACATTTTGATGCAAACTGCGGCTCCATAAGTGCGCGTAGAGCCGAGTTATGACAAATTTGCCAAGGACACCTAAATCGGCCATTTTCTGAGATTTCGCCAAGGGGGGACCAAGGGAAAATGCTCAAAAAAGGAGGCCGACTATAGGGGCTTCAAAAACACCCTGGCGCAAATTGCATCATCTCCTACTTAGTATGCACTTGAAGTGCAATCATAGCACAACACTTTGATGCAAACTGCGGCTCCATAAGTGCCCGTAGAGCCGAGTTATGACAAATTTGCCAAGGATACCTAAATCGGCCATTTTCTGAGATTTCGCCAAGGGGGGACCAAGGGAAAATGCTCAAAAAAGGAGGCCGACTATAGGGGCTTCAAAAACACCCTGGCGCAAATTGCATCATCTCCTACTTAGTATGCACTTGAAGTGCAATCATAGCACAACATTTTGATGCAAACTGCGGCTCCATAAGTGCGCGTAGAGCCGAGTTATGACAAATTTGCCAAGGACACCTAAATCGGCCATTTTCTGAGATTTCGCCAAGGGGGGACCAAGGGAAAATGCTCAAAAAAGGAGGCCGACTATAGGGGCTTCAAAAACACCCTGGCGCAAATTGCATCATCTCCTACTTAGTACTGTACTTGAAGTGCAATCATAGCACAACACTTTGATGCAAACTGCGGCTCCATAAGTGCCCGTAGAGCCGAGTTATGACAAATTTGCCAAGGACACCTAAATCGGCCATTTTCTGAGATTTCGCCAAGGGGGGACCAAGGGAAAATGCTCAAAAAAGGAGGCCGACTATAGGGGCTTCAAAAACACCCTGGCGCAAATTGCATCATCTCATACTTAGTATGCACTTGAAGTGCAATGATTATTTATCAAATAAATTAATCTTTCGCAATGATACTACTAGTTATAGATTAAGAAATAGTGAAATTAGGCTGGCTCTTCCGCAACCTCGTACCGATTATGTTCGTAAAAGTCTCTCTAATAGCGGTGCCGCGTTGTGGAATAGCCTTCCGACTGATATTAGAGTATCTAAAACATTAGGTGAGTTTAACACGAAGCTAAGTAACTTCGACACGGCGTCCCTGAAAAGCAGTATTTTTATTTTCATTTAGGTACAAAAAAGGCCTAGTTAACACGATGGTCGATCGGGCGCATCGTCTATCTTCCACTGAAGAAGCCTTTACAAAAGAATGTGACAAGTTACGTATCACGTTTTCAAAATTGCGCTACCCCAACACATTGGTCAATTCCACAATACGTAGATTCATGCAAGAAACGGACAGAGCGCCGCACGCCGTGACTTCTTCAGAACCATCAGTTTACATTAAACTACCTTTCAAAGATCAACGATCAGCGGATCGCGTCCCCAATGAAATTAATTCTCTGGGATCTATGATCAACGTCAACGTTAAACCCGTCTTCACCAGCAGAAAATTATCGCAAACTTTGAATGTAAAGGAAAAGAAGCCTCCGATCGTCAACACGCAATGCGTTGTTTATTCATTCCAATGTGATTTCTGTGATGCAAATTATGTCGGTTTTACTGCCCGACACTTACACCAACGCATTCGTGAACACCGCTGCTGCTATCGGTAAACACCTTGATACACAACATGACAATAAAAGAGCAAAGATCGATCACCTCTTTAAAGTCCTAAAGATATGCAGAAGCAAGTTCGATTGCCTAATATATGAGATGCTGTTTATAAAGGACATCAAGCCTTCCCTCAACACCCAGTGACTCAATCCGCGCCAAACTTTTCACGTTTCTTTTGTTCGTTTTTGTCTTATTTTGGGTATTATACCCATAGGACACACAAATATTTTTATTGTTTCACGTTGTTATATATTCTCGTTTCAACTTTTATCACCCTGACTTGATAATGGCGTAGAGTAACGCCGAAACGTCGTCTGCTTTTAAGAATTTTTTAAAATGGTTTTAAAGAATCTTTTAGCGTTTAACTTTTTGATAAAATGTTTTTCCAAATCGCTCCTGTTACTAACGTAATATATATCTAATATTAGGATCTCTATGTAAACCACTTTTAGTGATGGAGCCTCCTAATAAAAGATTGTTATTATTATGTGTGTGGCGCTGATCCGGCGAACCAACAAACAAATTTCTTTTAAATTTCATCGCGACTCAGAAGTTGTTCGTGCTCGTCCTATTTTAAGATCATTACATGCCTGGATTTAAAATGGCAATGGCCTTGACATCCTCCACCCATGGTAGCATCTTTGCTAGTCCGAGAAACGCAGATTAGGGTTGTAGCGATCGCGGCGTGAAACTTTGCGTTACGAACAAGCCTTTTTTGGGGACTGGCCTTCTCTCAGTGAGAGGCATTATTAGCATCGTTTTTCAATTCCCTTGAAGGAACGAATCATGAGTCAGTTCCCGCTGACGATGAAACAAATTTGATGAAACGTATGTTTGCCTGTTAAATTATTCAATCTCCACTGACCGTATGTTATTAAATTTCAAGGATCCCAGTGAAGTGCGCGCGCGTTTTGCTACTCTAAGGTAAATTCGTTGGTGTTTAAGACACTTTAATACTTCTTCCATTAAATCTGTGTAGAAATTAGTAAATAATTTGCCAATATATTAACTCCCTCACGAAGTTTTCTTTATAAGACGTGTCGAAATTTGGATGCGTTTATTGCTTTTGGATGCGTTTATTGCTTTTGGAGTTAAGTGACCAAGTTCCTTAGGTGATAACCGAGATTCAAGCTTGACATATCAATTTCCGAAAAGGTTTTAAGGTGGCTCGTACCAGTTTTCAGGTTTTTTGCGGCTCATAGCTTTGTAAGAATAGAACAAAAAGGAAGACCAGGGCTACTGGAATATTTTTGTAAATTTGGATTATGTAATTTATATTTTGCCTAAAATTAAACAACTGTTATTTTGCCGTCAGCAGTTACCACTGTTACCATGGCAAAATTCCAAAAGGATTTTCAAGACCATTTTCGCTTATGTCACTAATAACTAAAAAATTAACCCGGTGACCCCAAGTTTTTTTTAAAACCATAGCTTTTGGCATCTGAAAAGGGAAATGCACAACAATTTTAAAAAAATTACGGAGCCGATTTCTTGTAAACTTGGAAAAACAACAATTTGCACAGATTTCCTTCCGTATAATTTTTTTAGTTTTTTTTTTCTGACGTTTGCTCTCAATGGTAACATTATATTAAAACAATAAAAAGAAGGGGTCACCGGGCTTGTTTTCATGCAAAAGCCTTCGCGAGTTCCGTTATTCCCACGCGCGTAGACACGCATTCAAAAATCCAGACTTTATAAGATAAGCAGTTGCTCATGAGCTGTTTTGACTGCCGCTGACTGCTTCGTGTGCCCGCGCGGGCGAGCGGACTCCGAACAGGCGTTTTGCTTTGTTTGCTGTCGTTTGATGCTAAGACATCATTTACAGTTGTAGTTGTCGTTAAAGACAGCCTGCTGGGCTTACTCTGTAGGATTTTTACACAAATTCTGGGTAGATTTGCTATGCTTTACGAGTCCTTAATACGTTCTCGGTGGCTGCACGATCGATCGAGTTTCCTTTGAAATTTGGGAAGCATTGGATTCCCGAAACAATTTTTCTTAAATACACAGAATTGACTTAAGTTGTTCCAGCAGGTAAAGCCTCCTTTATATGCGAAGTTCGTCTCCACCAGTACAAAAGTGACCTTGGGCGAAAAAAGCCGCGCGCCGCCATATTTGTTTTGGTCTTTCGAGTTTCTATCGTTCGTGTTTCTCGCGCGTGACGCACGATGGTGATCTACTCCCCGCGCGAGAATACTGATACGAGCCACGTTAAGAAGAATACTTAGAAAAACATCTTCCTCTGCAAACTTTCAAAGATGGACACATAGTGGCAAACAAACATTAATCTCTCCTGAGTGACTGGTTTATGAAAACCGATAATGAAACCAATCGAAAGCCCCTAGTTAGTTTGGCAACATGACGGCTTGCATTGTCTGGAGAAAGGAAAATACTTTAACGCGTTGTAACGATTTATATGTGGTTTATGCAAGATGTTTTTAAGAGGTTAAAGTCAGTCATGCGCTAGTTTTTATTTTCTGTATTTTTGTCTTTTATTTTCGTTACTCTTTAATCTTGAAATATAAACTATCGACGCGCTTTCTGTCTTAAACGTCAATATGTTTCGAAGTTTAATAACGCTGTTCTGCGTCCCATCCAGCAGTACTACAAAAAACACCAGGCTTAATTCTTCACAAGACAATAGAGTTAAATTGTAGCTCCGGTAATAACCAAGTTTCTTCGCCTGCGAATGTACTAAGTAATTCCTGTGAAATTGAATCCATAACAAAACTAAGGCATTAAAAATTTTTTCCGTTTGACAAGTGAGCGATAATAAAATACGTCTAATCAAAAAGAATCGAAGCGATTAGTTTAAACGAAAAGCGTTGAATTTAATTGGTTTCCACCGATATTGCTGTCAATCAAACAGCATTGACAGTTTTTAATTTTCTTGCAGTGGTTAGATTATTGCGAGTTACCAGGGAAGGTGAAAATTGAACATTTCAGCTTTACAGACGGATTAAAACTGAGCGCTGAAAATTATCCTGGATGGTCTGCTATAGGTAAGAAGTAGGTTAGCAATGCAATAAGTATTTTTATTACTGGGAAGCTGACATGAATGGTATAGGGTTTTAGTGTCCTTTATATCAGTTAAAGAAAAAACACAGTTATAAGATTTATTCGTAATTCAAAACCATCCGTTGTTGAAACACGAAAACAAACGCTTTGCGTATTCTCTAATCTTTCAACCATTTCAACTTATAAACATGCTTTCTGGGTTTCTGTCGTTCGATTTAGGAAGCAAAACAAGAGTATAAATTTGAACTGTGTTGTTGTCATTTGCACTTTGTAAACGATGAAAACAATTTCAATAACGCTTTAAAAATCAACCCTTTCTTTTGTCATCGAGGATCCAGGGGTCGAGGTGACCATCAGCCGTTAATCACAAAAAAAGTAATTGTCCATCTCGCTGATTCTCCCAAACTGAAAATCGCAGACTTTAAAATGCGTGCGGTACCGAAACGCAATAATTGAGCGCGCTTGGTTATTAGTCACCAAAAAACCTGCATAAATTAGGAAATATCAAATCTGCTTGGTAGAATGTACTAACAGCTTAAGACAGTTTTACAAATATTAACATTTGTTTCTCTCTTATCACTGTCGAAGACCTTGATCCCTATCAAAAAAGATCTGTTTTCTTGAATCAAGTAGATACGCTGTCTTTTTAGAAGTAACTCTATTCTAATTTATATTTAATTTTGAAATAAGGGCTAGTTATTCCATGGCTGTTTATGGAACACCGGTGAAGATGTCGAGGAAAAGAAATTTCCCTAACAATTGTAAAACCTGTTAAAAGGGTCGGTAACTTTGAAGGTTTTTTATTGTGGAATTGTGATTAGCATGATAACATGATAACAACTTTTTTGCAAATTTTAAAAGAATTATCAGTGTCGAGTAGGTTCAGAACCATCTGTAAAAATATAAGTTCATTTTCCAGGATAACATATAGCGTTTCAATTGATTATTGTTAATGTTTTTTCCTTTCCTAAACTCTGTTTAAAACAAACTCCTCAAAAAATGCGATTCTTAAAATATATGTAAAAATATATTTACATATATATTGTTTTTCTTTAAAACTCTTCTTTTCGACCATGATAAAGTTATACATGAATCAATATATTAACTTGTTAAATATTTCAAAAACTTACGGAGAATGCAGCCCCCTTTATATTATTTCAACATATTCTGAGAACGATTTTCAGATTTGCATCAAAATGAAATTTGAATAGATTCAGTTGTCCCTTATAAAGATTATTCTTACTTCCGACCTATTGCAAACAAACAGCCCTTATAACAAAGCTCTTTAGTCTGTTTAGATTCCCAAAGGCTTATTAGAACTCCTTGAGTTATTCATCCCTGAATTTGCTTGGTCTTCTGGGGCCCGGAGAGGGTGGGGTTTTTGGGGAATTGGACGCCTTTATCCTTTAATTCGAAAAGTACTAAAGTTATGACGATGAAATTTCTAGAATCTATTATAGCACTTGCAAAAATATTTTCCTTGAAGTAGTCTAGAACATCGATCGAGGACGTCATGTAACGTAGAAATGGCGTCATTATTTCCTACCAGCCGCTATCTTCGATACGCCGTGTAAGATTTATGATTTTTTACAGTGAAAAGTAGTCAACATCGATGAAGAAAACTGACCTCGTTTAACGAAAAACTAACCCGAAAAAACTGTAGCAAGATAAGTCTGTTGGCCATAGTCAACGGTGTTAATATGACCACACCCAATATACTCCAGATCTCTGGTTTTCTGTCACGTTCATCACTGGCAGTTTGCCACTTGGGGATAACAAGTTTTCGTATATCCACAAGTGGCAAACTGCCCGTGACAGATGAGGGCAGAAAAGCCAGAATTCTTGAATATGATGCGGGTGGAAGAAATATATGATTTTTTATATAATAACCAAATCAATGCGCGCGCTCTGATTGGTCAATCAGCTATGGGTTATTGTGCCGGTAAACCCATGGAAAAATTGAATTATCTGAATTATTATATAAAAGCAATAGACCACAAGTTACTATGGGTTTTAGGCTGATAAACCACTTGGGATGTTGGTTGAACACTCGAAGAATTCGTAAACCACTCGCCTGCGGCTCGTGATTTACAAATTCTTCTCATGTTCTACCAACATCCCGCGTGGTTTATCAGCCCATAACCCATAGAAACTTGTGGTCTATTGCTTAAGTACAAAATGTCAAAAACGCGCCAAAAATTGAATGAAAAGTAGTTTAAAAAAATCGATAAAGAAAACTAAAATTACCTTTAGCACTGTCCTAACTTTTGTCAATATCTTAGTGTGACCATGATCATTATCAAGACTATCAAGTGTAAGGATTTTCATCGCGGTAAAAGAGCGTTAAGTATTCGAATTGGCAGTTTTCCTTAAAAACGTAATCAACCTGTCATTGTCATGAAACTCAGACACAGAAATGAAACTTGAGAAGTCTCACTGAGTCAGGCAACGAATTGATCTGACGTCAGCTTTCAAGATCATGGGCATTTTGACAAAAATGAGATTTTAAAAATATGCTTATATCTCAAACGAACAAAACAAAAGTTTATTTCTTAAAATTCATAAGAGTCTTCATTTATGATGCCAAAAGTCAGAGTCGTTATGAGCAAAGGTTTTTGTAATGTCAGCGATAACCTTACATTTCGAGGTGTCATGATGTCCATGATTCTGTCGGATTAACATGCTAATCAGATAATTTTTTTCTGCTGAAAAGCACGCACGCAAAAAATATTAACGGGCAACCACAAAATATTAACGGCAAACGGGCAACCACTAAGCTTGTTTTCTTTTTTACATGAGGAAGGTTAGTATCACCCTGTCATAAATAACAAGCATAAACAAACTATTTTTCTGATGTTGTTTTCACTAGTATCAGCTCGGCCTAATAAAGCATATTGCATAACATTGAAAGGAAGTATTTTCATTTTTGTGTGCTGTTTTGAGAATCATATATGAGCGTTTTTGTTCTTTCAGTGCTTTACCTGCTGTCCTTATCCATGTCGATGCTGGTGAGAAGCAGCTTTAACCCTATTAAGACCGGGATAGGAGACTCTATTTGAATACTTGGAAGTTAAAAACGTTAAAGCGATGGAACTCGAAATTTACTTTGATCAGTTTCGCATGACATAACATTGCCCAAGGAGCCTGATGTCGGTCCTGGCAGTCGCATTTTGGCAGGCATGTTTTCGAAATTTCACGTTTTCCTGACTTCAATCCAATAGTTTAAATATTCTTGCGACGTTTTTTCCTTTTTTTAACTTACCGGTAAGTTAGCTATTTCAGCAGTGTGGCCACTGCTCTATTGACTTCAGCTATAGTAAGAAAATTCGTGTTTTGATGATTCGTGTACGACCACACATTTCCAACTAACTATAGTTACAAAAGATATCAGTGACGTCACCTATTGTTATTAATATGCCAACCACAGAACTATAGATCGTTTTCACTGTCACGCAATAAAAAAATAAATCGAAAACTATCCAGTGCAAAAAGCTAAGAAATTGTGATGTTATAGAAGATAAAAAAATAAGACACTTCTCCAAGTTTTAGCCCTGTGCGTTTCCCCAAACTTCAGATATTCGTCGAAATGTTTCGCAGAAATTTACAGAGCTCAGTATGAAAACGCCATGTTGGTGTACCTCCATGGTACACCAATATGGCGGCCGGAAAATAGTGTAAACATCTGGAACTTACTTTGGCTTTCTAGGCGACTGATTATCAGTATTGAAAAATCAAGTAGTTACATAAGCACTTTTCCTAATGCTCTAGCTTCTAACAGGGCTCAAAATCATGAGATAAGTATATGTTTTTCAACAAATTTGATCGTAGCCTTGTGTCACGCACCTCCACAACCCGAAAATTCAAAATGCTCTGGTTTCCAAACGAAGCACGCTATTGAGCTGTACAGTTGTAAACAGATATAAATATGTCACCTCTTATACCTGATGAGGATGAAAACTTTGGTGGATCTTTAGTTTTAGATTTTAGAAAGTGATGACGTCACGTGAAAACGATCTATTGGCTGGTGAAACAAAGAATTCTTTTGTTTAACGTTTTGAACATTTGATAACAAAAACAATGTTTGTAAACAAATAGCTTCTCTACATTGAGTTATACGCGAGCTGAATCCTTAGTTTACAAACGAATTCCGTCTAGTTCTTATGCGAGGTGAATGTTATTACGTGAAACTGAAAAAAACAGCGTTAGAAATAAGAAAACGAAAGAAAACAATTCAAAGCGAAGAAAAAGTTGCATAATTAATGCAAAATATTACGGCTGTCGTTTGCTAACACCTTTATAGAAGTTTGACTATATTTCGTAATCCCTAGTATCCCTAACCAATAAACAAAAGAGAATGGCAATCAAGCATGCGGTCAGCCATGTTTGCATTTTTACTTCCATTTTATATTATGTACTTGAAGATGATTGTGATTAGTTTTTACTCTATTTTACTCTATTTTACCCTATTTTTTTACTCTATTTCACTTTAGTTACTGAGAACCTCTCTGAAAACCACACGATCTGCCCGGGATGAACGGGTCTTAGACTTAGTGCCCGGAGCTTTGCCTTTACCGCGACCTGTCATTTTTGTGAATGTTTTCTTTGCTTATCTCTGGCAGAGTTGAGTTGAACGATTTTGTTGTAGTCTATTAAACTCGATACTATGACCCGAATTTTATTTCGTCTTTCTTGAACTCGGAGGATCAAAACGCACCAATCAAAATCGCGCCCTACTCCCAACTAAAGATGATTAGTATGTAAAATGCGCTGTCGGCGGCGTCGGCCTATGACCAGTTGTCGGTTAACGAAATGACCAATCGGGAGCTTCCTACATAAAGATTATTTATCATTTTATTTATTATTTCACAGATAAGCGCTAGCTGTCATAAAAGTTACTTTTAAGTCTAACGTCATCCAATAAAAGCTCATCAGAATAATATTTTAATGATGGCACTGGTGCGATCGCAGAGTCAACTGCAACCTCCAACTACTGTTAAGTCTGACATTATTTAACTTAAAACTAACTCGAGTAAACTCTATTCAACCAGGTATTAACTTGACCACAGCCAATAAACTCCATAACTCTGGTTTTCTGTCACATTCCTTATGGGCGCTTAAGGATAACGGGTTTTCGCACATCGAGTCTCGTTATCCACAAGTGGCAAACTGCCTGTGACAGATGAGGGCAGAAAAGCCAGAATTCTTGAATATGATGTGAGCAGATAAGCAGGTTTATTGAACATGCTGCCAAGTACAAGGGTTTTTATCTTGGTTGAAAAGCCGACGGTTTAAATTCCTCGCACCTCGCTAATGTGCGGTTGTTTTCTCTTCAGAAGGAAACGCACACAGCTTCAAATTGGTAAGGGTTTTTCGTAAGTAGATGTGGTGTTTTGTTATTCTAAGATTTAATTTCGAAGCATAGCGGGACCAATGGGCGATAAGCTGGATCCAAAGAAAATAAAATTTATCGTGAAGATTATTTTTTGGTTTGCACGCGGAAGAAAAGTTTGATGGCACTGACTGGGTTTAAAAGATGATTCCGGTATGCGTAGCATCAGCCTTGTAGATAGAAGATAAAGTTAAATTATTTCGTGCAGTGAGTAATGCATAGTCAAGATTTTCATATTAAAAGCTTTCAGATTCGAAACTTAATAGGCTCATTTGGCGAATTGAGGAAATAATTCACGTTTGATGTTAAACTATTAAAGGCATAGTTTTGCAGAAATATTCTTTTCATTGTAAAACTATCCTAGACGCTTAACCAGTCTAACAAAACAATAGGAGACTGAAAGCCAACTGAATACATCGGTTCAACCTTTCCTGCCAAAAATGTAATCAACTCGACAATGCTGAAATCACCTTATTGTATCTATTTTCGGGCATATTCACGAATCGACAAAACTCGAGATAATCAAAACTCCTGAAAAAAAAAACAACTAGCAAATTTTACACACGCAAAAATAAATACCACGATCATAATCAGTTTACAAATGCAAACGATTGCATAAAATAACAAATGAAGTTACCCGACAGAAAAGTGGCGTCGAGAAAAAGCTGAAAGTGTCATTTCTAAGGCTTCCCTAGCAATCTTCTTCTTAGGCCTCGTCCATACTACGCCTGGGAAATTTCACGTTTGAAAACGCAGGTTTATTTCTACGTTTAGATCGACCTACCGTCCACACTAATCCGGAGAAATTGTCCACGGAGCTTTTCGAAAACGAAGACTTCACGATAATCATGCGATTAAAACTTTACCCTCAAGGCGTTTCGAATGCCGCCGGTGATTGCTGTGTTTTCAAATTTCTCCGCCGTAGTGTGGTCGGAAAACATTTGATGCGTTTTCACAGTGAATTGCCGCCGTTTTCAAGTTTGTTCGGCGTACTGTGAACGGGGTCTAAATCTTTTTATTCTTCCAGTTCTTTCGGAATGCCTTTAGTTTGCAGAGTTTGTACAATCGAGTTTGTACATTCGTCAAAATACCATTCCTTGTAGTTTTATCCCTACCAAATGAGGGGAGAAAGCTGGTGTTGCCGATATTGTCAGCGGAGAAACGAATTAAGCTAAACGAAACTTCCATCGATAGATCGGAGCGAATCTGGGTGATAGTAGTTGTTAAAACTAATAGAACTGGCACATAGGCCAGTGACTGTGTTTGTAACCCGACCTGAAAGTTCGTTTTTGAAATATCTTTTGTAAATGTTCTTTCTTTTTCATTTAGTCTCTTGAAATCGCGAAATATTGCTTAGCTTAGCCCAGAAGGCGAAATTAAAAACGAATAAGGTAGATTGACACATATGAACGAACTTTTCATGTTCTATTCTAACGCTGAAATCATGAAAGCTTAGTTTAGCCAGGTAATTCAATAAGTAGAGTGAAGAAAAATCTATCAGTTTTGACTATTCTTCTTCCGTCACAAGATCATTTTCGAACGATACACAAAAACAGTAAGTAAACAAATAAAAGCCTACATCTGAAATCATTGTTTAGAAAAGTGAATTTTTAAGTGAAGTACCGCTTAAAAGGAAAGCTCGTGTCCGGAGAATCTGAACAATGCGTACTTCCATATGTGCTAATGACTATGCCATTCAGTAGCTATCAAAGCTAAGATGTAGTTACTTAACACTAAAACAAAAGTAAAGTGGCACTTTCCAAGCGATTAATTTTTAAATCACGCTTTTTTAATCGGGGAGTCAATATTTTGCTAAGATGCTAATTTACTACCAATATGCAATCCACTTTGACGCCGCAACCGTCGAACTGGAAACTGTTCGCTCTTCACAACCGCGGACCACTTATTTTGACCTCTTCAATATATCTTCATGTAAATCACCATTAAGCTTGGTATAAGCTGTGAGTTTTTAACAGTACAGTCCGGTTTTAGCTTCAGGTTAGGCTCGGATTCAGCTTCATATAGATAACCCAAACTCTATCACTGAAGACGGCGCTTCAAAATATCCTAAAGGCCTTGAAACTCTACTGTGACCGCATTGAACCAGGTAGTTGTTCACTTTGCACGGAGTTTTGCGTCCAGGATGATCATGGTGAGTCATTAAATCTTTTCCACAATAGTTATTTGAATCACAATATAACTTCTTCTGACGACCAGCTCGTTAACAAGAAACTCTCTTTATACGGCTATTTTGTGTTGATTCAGAGAAAAATTCAGCAGATTGTTTTCTGAATTTAGAAAACCTTTTAATACGGCCACAGCATCACTAATACATCACTAATACGACCAAAGTATTGTGTCCTGTTTGTGACCAGGTTAACAGGAAAATAGTGTTGTATCTTTAACCTCGTGCTTTCATGATTGACAAGTATTCTCTAGTGTTTATTGCTGCTAGGTCATTAAGGCCTAGATCACACTAGCAACATGACGACATGTGAACATGGACAAAAAGAAACATGAGGAAAAGATCAGTTTTTTCCTTATGTTCATGCTGTTATGTTGCTATTATGTCAGGATGTTGACACTACGAACATCAAGACATAACGTCCACCGAATGTCGTTGTGTCAATATGTTGCTAGTGCCACCAGCTAGGCTTAACAGGTTAAATAATTATTTCTCCAATGCTCTTTGCTTATCATGTGCATCACCTTGTTTCCGTAAGTAAAAGTATTCCCTTCATTAAAAAGCATACTCACGCTAAATTAACTTGAAAAAAGCTTCATGAAAGAAGTAAGGTTGAAGAATATATTTTAAGTGCTAAGAAAGTGAAAATTTCGAGCTGGAATATGGAACGCTAAAATGTTACATGACAAAATACTTATCGCAGTTTATAAAGTTTCCTGTTCTAGAATGGCAAGGTGTGGTTGATTTCAAAGCCTAAACAACAGTGTCAAAAACGACGAAATAACGGCGGCAGCTTTTCGGGTTTTGAAACTCACTAAATAACGTGTCAAGCAAAACCCAATGACTCGATAATTGTTCGCTTCGAAATCACTTAAATTTACTTCATCTAGGCTGATTATTTCGCATAATAATATAAAAAACAACTTTGCCAGACACTGTAAAAAATTTTGTCTCTTGATTAATTTCCCGACCTGGATATATATATATTTATTATCTCGAGGAGAGTGTTTTACTGGGAGCTAAACCACTCGTAGATTCCATACGCCACTTCATCCGGGACCCGAGTGGCGTATTTTCCGTATGTCACCTTTGTGAGACAGTGTCGTTACTGTCATAGCGTTCAATGACGTCACGATTCCCGCCTCTTGTTTTATATTTTATGCTTTTGTTTTATGTTTTATATTTAGTCTCCATATAATAAAAAGAACATTACACGGTGGCCAGAAGATATGAATTTTATGTTCTCGTGGCAAGAACAATATCTCACTCGTTCGCTTCGCTCACTCGTGAGATATTGTTCTTGCCATTCGAACACAAAATTAATATCTTCTGGCCACCGTGTAATATCCTCTATATATTTTTATCATGTATGCTTGATAAAAGATGCCAAAAATGTAAAGTAGCTAAATCAAACAGAAAAAAAAACCGATAAAGCCCAATTATCTTTTAGATAAATTACCCAACCGTCGCATTCAGTATCGGCCATTTTCTAGCGAGTTAAGGAAACATGATTTTAAACCAATCAGCGCGCGTATTTTCTTTGGGCTATTTTCTAAATGGATATTATCACGTGACCCAAACAACGAATATACGTAGCATAATATCCAGCAATGCTGAAGAGCTCTCGTTAGCAACAAAAATAGGAAGGGAAAAATTGTGTTGATCAGGCGTCCTTATCCAATACTTCACTGCATTTGTTACCTGTAAGTTCTAAGATATAAGAAACTTGTCATTTTTATGTAAATATCATATTTTGGAAATACCCACATGTTAAGCAATCTCTTCTATCTTCATTGCAAATCCTCAAACCCAGTTATCTACCTTCAGGTCAAAGACACACTGTGCAAATTATTTAAAACTAACTGCATGTGCATGTGTTTGACTGTTGACTTAGAAACAAAGGCAAAAGCTTCACCGCGGGTACGGGTTTATTCCAGATGGAACGAACAGGCAAATATCACGAGACTCGTAATCGTTTAAATTCTATTCATTATATTTTCTCCGCCCAGGACTATATTGTCTGCACGTTTTTCATATTTTTTTGGGTTGTTTTTTATTTTTAGTGGAAGGAAAACTACATAATTTTTCTTATTCTGCATAAACCTCAAGATAACCCCAAATAATAATGTCTGTTCCGCATGTCTGTATGCGATAAATTGTAAATAGAAAGAACTTTCCATAACCCTAAGGGAAGAGGAGGCTAATAAAATATTGATTATGCTGTTACTGCTTTTATTAACTCCTGTCGCTTCGTCAATTTTTTTTTCTCGTTAAAACTGAAAAGCTAAATTCATTTAAATGTCCGTACATTTCTTCGAAGAAACGTCTTTTCGGGCAAACTTTCTTTCGTCTTTTTGAGTCGAGATGAGATGAGATCAAAATGTTGTAATGTTTAGGGGAATGGAAGAAAAATACTTCTCGGTTTTGTGTTTAGTTCGCTTTATTTTATGGACAGCAAAATACGGCATAAATTTATCACGTGAAACAAAACATTCGGTCGATTATTAAGAGATTTGTTTCTCACTACGGAAAGTTTCAGAAACTATTTCTCAGTTTTTCTGCCCAAGTGGTCTATTAAGAAATTGATCATTTTTCAACATTTTTTAGAAATGTGCTCATCTCTAATTCATGTGGCCTGCATTACCGGCACGCAAAGCTTACAGACTGATTGCAAAAAAAAACATCAACACGAGATTAACTCATTTTAGAATTCCTAATTTGAAGTGCCTCAAAAACTATAAAATACTGAATTATGTTGCTATATGTATAGTAGATATTCTCAGTATCTCACTCCAAATGTGAATGCACAATATATTAATGAAACTCGTATTGTTCTCCGGTTCCTAGAAGCTGTATAGACCACCTAATTATATTGTTATGTTTGATGTTAATGTCGACTTTGCAGATTAGTTTTCCGGTGTTTATGTTAACTTTAAGCATAGCTTCATTAAACACAATGTTACATCCTTTCCAGCCAAAATCATGTCACATTTCAAAGGTAAAAAAATTCTAAATTTATTCTATAACATATGGGCGTCTTCCCTGACAGCTTTACTTTTTTAGTGTTCCAGATGTATGAAATTATACGGTGGTCTGTTATAATCTATTCACGATAAACTGTCTACAGAATCCCTGACGCCGTATATTGTATGAGCAACGTGCAGCTGATTTTTATGAATACGTTTTAATACTTTGTTTGGCGAAGCTTCATCAACTGTATTTCTCCCGTCTCAGTATTTATCCTGTCTGCGCTCGATGTCAAAGTGATATTTTTTGCCTCAGCGTAGAGAAAACGTTTTAGCCAGGACGTATTTCCGAAAATAAGCAAGACAAGGTTTGCAGTATGTTTGAAATATTTTGATCATGTTATGCATGTAACCAGGTGCTCGGTTCTGTGTGGGCAAATATTGTCTACACCATTCGGAACTACCTTCATTCTTGTTGAAAAAAAATACCCAAAGCACTATTTTATAGATTGTATGCCCCCAGGAAAATTTGCGGCAACTCGTGCATAGGTAGATCAGAAAATATCTGGAATTGATGTATTTTCCCATTAAAAACTCAACCAACTGCCGCAACTGGTCACAATATGTAATAATCTTTCTTATGTAAAATGTTCAGTGCTAACTGAAGGTAAAGATAAGCTCGACCGATTGACCCTCTTGATAAACTACAATCTAACTGGCGAAATGCACAAAAAGCCATGAACGAATTTTGAAGTATGTTGACCAAAAACTCCAAGTTGTCAGAAATGCCACGGGTTCCCCTCATCAAGTAATCGATTATTTCATTGACGCTGTTTTGACTTCTCCCAAACGTTCAAGAGTGAGTTTGTTATCAACCTTGAGAAAAAAATGCCAGAGGCCGTTTAAGTTAGCTTTTGAGCCTTATCATGCTAATGATGGTTAAAAGCTGCTAATGGTCGGCTTCAACTCAGCAAAACAGTGTTCATTTTGTGCAACGGCCATTATTAGGAGCAACTTTTAAAGAGACGAATATGGGGGGAAATGCAATTTGGAA
Organism: Micromussa lordhowensis; assembly: GCA_964020085.1. Taxonomy (NCBI): domain Eukaryota; kingdom Metazoa; phylum Cnidaria; class Anthozoa; order Scleractinia; family Lobophylliidae; genus Micromussa; species Micromussa lordhowensis. Next base: position 24,548,750 of record OZ026602.1, on the reverse strand, counting down.
GCTGCAACAAACAACGACGTCAAAGGTAAGGAGAACGCCACCAAAACCGGCAGGATTAATGGAAGAGGCTGTGCGCGTGCGTTGTAAATTTTTCCTACATTTCTTAGGCCTCCTCTGCAAAACAACAACGTGAAATGACTACGTTCTGCGTATTTTGCAGAACGTAAACTGTGACGACAGTGGCTAATTTTTCGTATTTTTATTTGGAATTGAACGATGATATTACATATTTAGCGTGAGCAAGTTCTTAGACTAATAGGCGCACTGAACTGATCTAGAAAGTTGCGAAATTCAAAGGTAAAATAAAATTCATTCTTTCTACGCGTTGCCTTTGGGCGTAGTTAATAGAGGGGAATGGTTATGAAACTCGTCAATGCTCTTTGTTGTATGTTTTTGTTCTCTTTTTTGGCCTTGACCCTGCACAAAACACAATAGTTGTTTACTCCGTACTGAGGAACTAGCCAATAGAAACGATTTGGTTACGTAATTCATGCATAGTGTATGAGCACAAAACAAAAGATTGTGCAGGGTCGTGGACCTTCCAACCTAAATCTTGGCATTTTTGTTTGTTCCTTTGATGTTTTCCGGGCTTCCTAACCAGTCCCCTCTATTAACTATGCTTTGGGGTAGCCGCCGTCATTGCTTAGGAGCTCCCTATTGTGAGACCTGTTGAATGAGTCAATTCCTCGGCAGCATAAATAACCTATAAGTGGAACGAGTGGAAAGAAACAGCCTTAAACTGGAATATATGAAGCGTAGGACACATCCCGACGGTAGAATACTGCACGCTGCCCATTTTTAATTTTTAAATGAGCCATCAAATGTTAAGCTTAATGTATTATTGTGCTCTGTATATCATAAAAACTATCAAGGAGGCTGGCAACAGTTTCCGGCAATTTTCCCACAGCTACACTTTGACCCTGACGGATGAATACTATCACTGTTTATTAAATGATGCTGCAATATATATTGGCATCACAAAAAATGCCCCATCATCGGTAAACAAGTTGTGGGCATTGTTTTTATATAACAGGTTACCATAGCAGCAACACAACCTGTTAAAAACAACCCTAATATTAGTTTATGGGTATATAACTCAAAAAGAAGCTTGGTGACCCTAAGTTTTTGATCATTGAACTGTGATAAGTGTGATAAGATGTAACGTTTTGCAAAGCTAAAAAATTCTGTAAAGGGGTTCAGTGCCACCTTTAATTGTCGAAAATTAGCCATTCCAACAATTGTGTGGCGTGGACATGGGAGGCCCACAGGAGCAAAGCATATTTATAAACCTGGAAGAAACCTTCTTGATGCACTACCATATTCTCAGAACAAACATTAAAGCAACAGTATGACGACTGGTAAGAAGAAGTAATATTTTAATCTTGGATTTTGGTTTTACTTCCAGGTTGCATGACAAATTAAAAGCAGAAGAGTCGAAGTAGCAAGTTTCTTTATTCAAAAGCTAGAATGTTCGTCTTTCTCTTGGTAAGAAATAATTTATGCAATCTTTTTTATGATATTTGAATTTGTTGCTTTCATAAAGTACAAAACAAACTATCATTCTACTTATACTATCTACATATATTATACTAGTAGTAATCAAAGATTATAGGAGTGTGTTCGACGCCGTCACTTTAAAATATGGAATGATTTCACTAGCCATCTTTCAACCTCTAGTGTCTATTGCTAAAATCAACATTTCTCATCAACAATCAAGGTTTTACAGACAGATATATCATATAGAACTAAAAATATTTACATTAGCCTTCAAATTTCGTGCTAAATATTCTCACATTAACCAGTAATGTTTTAAGCGTAAAAGCTAGTTTGTAAAAGTATGTTTTTTACGCACATTGTTCTAAGCTGGAAGCACAAATATTTAACAATTATCCTGCGAAATCGCGCGGAATATCGTCTGATACTTAGCCGACGAGGCCGTAGGCCGAGTCGGCTAAAATCAGACGATATTCCGTCAGATTGAGCAGGATAATTGTTTTATTATTCAACAAATTGATAACAAAACAGCCTAAATGCTAAATCGTAACATTTTTAAATCTCTCTGTCGACATTTTCTCGCTTCCCTTTTTCTTTCCACGTACGAAGCTACGTATACCGCCGGATATCTGTTACCTACGGATGACAGATATCGAGAGCATCATGACCATATTTGGATAGTGTTACAATTTGTTGAATAATAAAAGCAATTGCGTGTTTAAGCAATAGAGCACTTTTTCCGTGTTTATATAGCCTGATATAAACACGAGAGCGTTGGGAGAATTCGAGATAGTTATGCAAACCCGAGACGTAGTCGAGGGTTTGCATAACTTTCGAGAATTCTCCCAACCCTCCGAGTGTTTAGATCACTCAGGCTATATAAACACGGAAAAAGTGCTCTATTGCTTTTATAAAATAATTCTCAAAATATGCTCGAATCTAACACGTCACAACCGTGTTTACATACACTCATCTAAACACACCTATCGACCAATGAGAGCGCTCGTAGCGGCTCAGTTATTTTATAATTAAGTAATAGAGCACTTTTTCCGTGTTTACATAGCCTGATCTAAACACGAGGAGGGTTGGGAGAATTCGAGACTACGTCTCGGGTTTGCATAACTTTCGAGAATTCTCCCAACCCTCCGAGTGTTTAGATCAGGCTATTTAAACAAGGAAAAAGTGCTTGATTGCTTTTATAAAATAATTCTCAAAAATACGCGCGAATCTAAAATGTCACAACCCTCTTTACATACTCTCATCTAAACACACCTATCGACCAATGAGAGCGCGGTTAGTGGCTCAGTTATTTTATAACATATTATGTTATATTTAAGAACTAGAAAACATGTGCCGTGTTTCTATCGAGTTATAGAAACACGAGTGAAAGTTTGGGAGAACGAGAAATGCTGTGGGAACACGAGCCGCAGGCGAGTGTTTCCACAGCTTTTTCGAGTTCTCCCAAACTTTCACGAGTGTTTCTATAACTCGATAGGAACACGGAAAACATGTTTTCTATTTCTTTTAGAAAATACCGCGACGAAGAAAAAGAAAAACAACTTGTTTACTTCGATCATTAAAATGTAAATTCTCTTTGTTCGCGCCATCATTACGTCAACAGCTCGTGCTAGTTCTGTGTTTCTATCGAGTTTTAGTATAAATCTACTAGCGTTCTATCACGAATGACGTCCTCTGATTGGCTACGCTACTCACGTTCTATTCTGTGATAGATAGTGAGTAGCGTAACAGTGTACACTTGTTAACAAAATGACGGCCGTTTCTTGGCGTTTTCGAAGTGTTGAGAAGAGGATTTAGATTAAGTTTTGAACGACTAGTAGATTTATACTAAAACAATTAGATTATTCGCTCTCGATTTCTATCGCGCGATAGTTGACTCGGGCTGCGCCCTCGTCAACTATCACGCGATAGAAATTTCGAGCTCATAATCTAATTGTTAAATAGAAACACGGTTTTAAACCAATCAGCGTGCGTATTTGCTTTGGGTTATTTTCTAATATATTATATCATATTATATTGAATTTATCTAAGGATTATTTTGTTTTGTTTTTTCTTCCACAGCTGATTCCAAGTTTGGTAGTAACTACGCCTTCAGTATTGAGCAAAGGTAATAATGAACTTTGTGTGACAAATTAATTTAATTTCGTAAGTTTCAAATAAGATGTAAGGTCCTGTGAGACTTGTAGTATCTTTGTTTTAAAAGTTATTAATACATTAATCCACGTTATCAATCGGAGCTAATTGAGCACACAATTAACAAATGTGCGAGTGAACCTAATAAATAGATTTGGTAACAATGATCTTTACAAAAATCAGATTAATTCTGATCTTGAACATAAACATCAGGCTAAACAAATTAATAATATCTACTGTGATTAAATTTAACTAACTTACTTCTAAACATTAATAACAGACTCTGTCATTAGCTCTCAGTACAATCTGTGATGCCTTTTTCGTATCATATTCTTAAAAACTTCCAAAGTATAACAATTCTTTCAATTCCTCTTTTTTTACCCTCTTGTTTGGTTCTAACAATCGTACCTCATGTTTGCCCAAGTTACTGTATTTGTATCTTCTGTCCCTCTCACGGTTAACATGAAAAAGATATGGCATCGATGTAACTGTTAAATTTCGATTCGAAAAATACATGACCTCATACATTCAGAAAAAAGCACACAACACTTACAAGTTTCGTGCAAGACACGAGAAAAATTGTCTGACACACCGCCTACACTACACCGAAGAAAGTTTCTTACGGTTAGTCCTAACATCCAAACTAATCCGTCACGAAAACTGAGCTTTTCAAAAACGCTCTTCAAACCGGAGGAATTTGAAAACGCCAGCTTTACGTTTTAGTGTGGAGCGGAAAACATTTTAAAAACAGAGCGTTTCGAAAACGATGACAATACGATGGTCATGTGATTTTTCCCGGCTCGATTTTTTAAACACAAATTCAAAATGACCGGGAAGTTTTGCGATTTCAAGTTTCTCCGGCGTATTGTGGACGGGGCATGAATAGACTATGTAGAATACAATAAGTATTTCAAAAATGGCGGTAATACATAACAATTATTCCATGAGCCCCAGTTGGATATGAAGTGATAAAATAACCAACGAGCGCGTAGCGCGAGTTGGTTATAATCACTTCATATCCAACTGGGGCGAATGGAATAATTGTTTTAGTAAATTCTCAAAGCGGGTTTAATTTTGCCGCCGAATTTTATTTCGGCCATTATAGAGGGCTGAAGTTGAAAACTTCGTGCGGAAAATTTTTAAACTTGGCGCACTATTTTCCATATGACGTAAAACTTCGACTATTGGCTCATAGTCTGAGTTTTTTAGCTAATCAAAAAGCTAGAAATTTACTAAAGCGAAATAGTACACATCTACATGAGAAATATAACGAGAGTTTTGAACTAGACATGTTTTCATCGTTTGTCGGATCCTTTTCAACTTCTTTGTCTTTCACTTCCAGAAATTCGAGTTGGTGCATTATTGCCAATGACAGGACGCTGGCCAATCGGTACGCGAATAGCTGCAGCTGTACCCATGGCAACATCTGACGTCATGAACGATTCTACCTTGCTGTCAGGACACAACATAACGTTCGAGATTGTCGACAGCTCGTGCGAACCTGAACAGGGCCTTCGAGGAATGGTCGGATTTCAAAACGTCGACCTATTTATTGGGCCCGCGTGTTCTGTTGTAACAGAACCAGCGGCTTTGCTCGCGAAGATATGGAACAAGCCCATGATAACTTATGCGGCGTCTTCAAATAAATTCATCAACAAAAACGTTTATAGTACGCTTGGAACCATAACAGCGTATGCAAGACGCAACGAACGCTATACTCCAACGTTTGTGCTCCAGATCTTGAAAGCGTTTAACTGGACAACTTTCGCCATTTTGAGCTCATCTGAAGTCGAATGGAAAACGATGGCTGGCAAAATACGAAGCGCAGTGGAATCCACATTGAAAGTGTCCTTGTTCGAAACTTACGATAACAAACTCCCGCAATTTGAGAGAGTATTGACCAATGGGAAGGATTTTGCCCGGGGTAAGTTCACTATTTACTGCCCAAAAATTCTATTTCCACTTAGAAGTACATATATACAGTCCAATTTAGGCAGGGTTTTTTATTGCTGTTTTCTTTGTTGGCGAACATGACACACGGAGTCATAACTCCTTTGCAACTTCTGAAACTTGTCCACCAGTCTCATTTCGCTTTTGCCTCACGTTTTAAACAAAAAAGGCTTCTATAAACAGCATGTCTACTGAAACAGCTTTTCTTGGCTGGACCGTTCGTTTTTTCCGTTCATTTCGGGCTGGTTAGTTAATTAGGTTTCGATTAAATTTCGAATTAGAAGTTCGATTATTGTTTGTTCGTCTTAACTTTGTTTTACTGGCGACCGGGATGTCTTGCAAATGGCTAGGTTATATTTTTTGTCTTTTTCTGCCAGTGTTCCTGATTCTATGCTATATCAACGAAGTCCTTGCCATAATGAAGGCCGCCGACAGTTTAGACATGACAAATGGAGATTACGCGTTTATAACATTAGACCTGAATACCGATGTGTTTTATAAAGATGGTCAGTGGACTGGAAACGAAGGAAAAGACTCCACCTTCCCGAATGTACTGAACGGCATTATAGATCTTAGTGTTTATCGACCTGAACTTTCTGAAGATTTTAAAAAGAAGTATCAAGAAATGATCGAAAATCAGCTAGAGCCTTCCATCAAAAGAAACTTGCATCCTGAGGTAAAGTTGAGGCATGTCTGATTATATCTTGTTCTTTGGCTGACTTACTGACTGAATGAATCACTGACTGACTGACTTACTTACAGACGGATAGACTTACAGATAGACTGACAGACTGACTGACTGACTGACTGACTGACTGACTGACTGATTGACTGATTGACTGACTGAATGGTGGGGTAAGTGAATATGCGGATGAATGCGCGAGTACGAATTTACTGATCCACTAATCTATTACGTTTACATCTCACTGACAGCCTTCGTGGTACGCGTCATTTGTGTATGACGCCGTCTACCTGTACTCTCTGGCCGTGAATGACACTTTAACCAGTGGAAATGACATCACTAACACTTCAGAAGTCGTTTCACGCATGTTCAATAGACGTTTCCGAGGTGAGCTTTCTCTACCGCTTAAATTCACAATACTCTCGTCTCTCGTTTTTGTTGGCCACGTGGCCAAGAGAATCCACACACAGAGGACACTAAGAACACTAGCCTACCCTTGATAGTTGTTCCAACAGTTTGCATGAATTGGCAATCGTGCTTGCTTGGCCATAAATAAAGGCCTTTGAACAGAGGGGTTAACTACAGGTATTTAGCAAAATAAAATAGTGCTTTTGGAATTAACCTGTTTGCTTTACTACTTATTTAGTTTTTTCTTTTTATTATTATTTTCAGGAAAATCGGGTCATGTATTTATGGAAAATGGTACAAGAATACCAGAGTTTGTAGTCGGTAATCTTCGGGATGGTTCGTACAAGTTCGTCGGAAACAGAACCAATCTACGAAAGAACGGCTCAGGTTCAGTGTATCATAAGCTACGACTATTTTATAAATCGGAGATCAGGTGGCCTGGTGGATCAAGTCAGGTCCCTGTTAGCAATCCAGTATGTGGATTCACTGGGAATGGATGCCAACAGGAAGAGGAAAGCACAGGTCAGAATTGATCCTTGCCGTTCCACTAACACAAGTTACCAATCACATTTCAAAGGACAAAATCCCGGGGAAGTGGTCGGGAATGGTTGTCGTCTCACTTAGGATTCTGGTCTCACTTAGGGCGTTGATGACGACACGCCACTATTTTCCTCTGTCGAGTATCTTTTTAGGTGCACTCGAAGACATGATCCGTTTTAAGGTGGCTCGTATCAGTTTTCTCGCGCGGGGAGTAGGTCACCATCGTGCGTCACGCGTGAGAAACACGAACGATAGAGGCGCGAGATTTAAAACTCGAAAGACCAAAACAAATATGGCGGCGCGCGGCTTTTTTTGCCCAAGGTCACTTTTGTACTATTGGAGACGAACTTCGCATATAAAGGAGGCTTTACCTGCTAGAACAACTTAAGTCAATTCTGTGTATTTAAGGTGGCTCGTACCAGTTTTCTCGCGCGGGGAGTAGATCACCATCGTGCGTCACGCGTGAGAAAAACGAACGATAGAGGCGCGAGATTTAAAACTTGAAAGACCAAAACAAATAGGGCGGCGCGCGGCTTTTTTCGCCCAAGGTCACTTTTGTACTGTTGGAGACGAAATTCGCATATAAAGGAGGCTTTACCTGCTGGAACAACTTAAGTCAATTCTGTGTATTTAAGAAAAATTGTTTCGGGAATCCAATGTTTCCCAAATTTCAAAGGAAACTCGATCGATCGTGCAGCCACCGAGAACGTATTAAGGACTCGTAAAACATAGCAAATCTACCCATAATTTGTGTAAAAATCCTACAGAGTAAGCCCAGGAGGTTGTCTTTAACGACAACTACAACTGTAAATGATGTGTTAGCATCAAACGACAGCAAACAAAACAAAACACCTGTTCCGAGCCCGCTCGCCCTCGCGGGCACAGTACAATAAACCAAATTATCCTGACAAAATATGCAGCTGATGTCAAACACAGAAAATGTACGAAGCCAAGCGAATCATTCAATGGAGCTTTCATACGATGTCACGCTTTTCCAATTGTTTCATTGAAACAAAAATAAAAAATAAGCCTCACTGCTCGATTCATCAGCCAAATTTAATAACCATACAAAGTTTCATAAGAATCCCTTTGCAAACTCAGGAAAATATGAAACCCTAGAAATATATTCCAGGGGGCAACGCCTACTCTCATCCATACATAGCTTTGCGAATACATTTGACCTTCGAAAGCGAATAAAAAATAAACAGACGAAAAAAATATCAGCACTCGATCGAAACAAAACCTTGCCTCTATTTGAATCAATGTTGAAGCTCATTAAAGTGCCTATGAAGTAAAAAATAATTGCTGCTTATTTGAAAGACTTTTCAAAATAAAGAAGAATGGTATTTTCCTTTTTGGAATATCTTCTGTCCAAGTGATGACGTCATAAATTGTTCTACTAAAACAGTAAAATACTCAATCAAGAATATCTCTAGAAATATTACAGCGGTATTCTTCAAACTTGGCACCAGAAATGTAGATCAAAAAAGAAACAGGATGACACCCATTATGCCGTTGTCATGACAACACTCTTGGCTCCAGTCTCTTTCTGTCAAAAACCAAATATCCCCATTTGCAACCCTTTAAAGTGGGACAGAGGGTCCTTCTCAGAACATACAAGGTGCCCATTATATCAGTAGACTGTTGGGAGTGGATGATCCTTGGTAAAGAAAAAGATTGGGATTGTCAGTTTTAAATCACACAGTACCTGCGGCAAAACTGTTGTCATGACAACGGCACAACGGATGTTGTTTTGTTCCTTTTGTGATGTACATTTCTGGTGCCAAGTTTGAAGAACGCGGCTCTACTATTTCTAGAGATGTTCCTGATTGAGCGTTTTACTGTTTTCTACTGGCACAATTTATGACGTCAACGCTTTCCTCATTTGCATAATATAAAAACGTCAATATCTCAAAAGCGAAAGAAGATATTCCAAAAAGGAAAACGCCATTCTTCTTTAATTTGAAAAGCCTTTCAAATAAGCGGCAAATATTTTTAACTTCAGGGGCACTTTAAACGCAAAGCTAATCAAAAAAGAGTTCTTGACAGACTTAGAAAATGAGCTTTGTGATTTTGAAAGTGTTGCCGCAACCTCTTGACTAATGTAATTTAGTAAATTCTCAGCTCCGACTATTGCATTTCTAGCTTTTTGATTGGCTAAAAAACTCCGACTATGAGCCAATAGTCGGAGTTTTACGTCATATGGAAAATAGTGCGCCAAGTTTAAAAATTTTCCGCACGAAGTTTTCAACTTCAGCCCTCTATAATGGCCGAAATAAAAATCGGCGGCAAAACCTGGTTTGAGAATTTACTAAAACAATTATTCCATTTGCCCTTGTTGGATATGAAGTGATTATAACCAACTCGCGCTACGCGCTCGTTGGTTATTTTATCACTTCATATCCAACTCGGGCTCATGGAATAATTGTTATTGAGTTGTGTTGCGGTACACCACTGATAAAAGAATTTCTTCTCAGATCACCTCAGTGTCATCCTTGGCGTATCAGGAGCGTGTCTTTTGCTTATAATCGTCTTCGTTGTCTTGATCTACGCTAAGAGACGCCTGAAAGAGCAAGAAAATTTCTACAAAAAGTGGATTATTAATTACAAAAAGATCGCGCCATCAGATGATCTCGACGACAACCCCACGATGCTCAGCAACTGTCATCAGGTGAGGCCCAAGGCCAGATGGAAAATTCTTAATGTATGATTCTTAACAAATAAACTAGATATATATATTTTTTATTCTGAAGGTGTTTAGTCACGAATCATTTACCTGAGTAAATCTTCTAGACAATATTCTTAAGTTGTGTTCTTTAGCTTAATTGTCCCAGCTGGAGAAAGTTTATCGCACATCGTCTTGTAAATGTACAGTACCAAAGAATTGCGATCTTTTCAGTTCCTACTGAGAGAATATAACCCTTGGCACGGACATAAAAGAAAACTAAATATAGAGAACCATGATAGCCTAGTGCAAGTAGCAAGTCCGCTGCTGTCTGACCCGAGAAGTCTGGGTTCAACTAATGGCCGTTTCTCTCGCAGTGCATATGAATGGATCGAGCGGATTGAGAGATCTTACAAAATGCTTGGGGAAAGGGGGTTACCTTCAATGGATACGCATTCCATCTAGAGGAGGGGAGAAGCAAACTTCCTTGTCGCTTATTGCTACATGTACTGATGCTGAAACCGAAGTTAAGGGTGACAGCCATGCTGAAGTAGAGCTGTTTCGATTATCTTTCGATTACAGCGAAGTTTTAATTCATATTTTTTTTTCTTTCAGATAAGTAGTCAAGGTTCATTGATAAGTATTCTTCCTTCCTCGTCTTCTTCAAGACTTGCGAATGGTGGCCAGTTTCGCCCAAGAAGGATTTTTAAAGGCGTTTTTCGCGTAAGTTCTTTTTTTCGTTTGAGTTTGCTGACATTTATGGAGAAAACTCTGTAAACCTTAAAGGGGCTACGTCACGGTATTTTGAGTTATTTCTACCATCAACAAAATTACCTCTAAATTCAAGGAAACCCGAAAACAATACTTTACAAAGATAGAAAAACACTAAAGAGATAATAATAAACCATAAAGGAACAAGGATGGTTAAGGATGGAGAAGATTGACACCGATTGCAAACAACAATATTGAAAAATTTAGGCTAAATTTTTCAAACCGTTTAACCGTGACACAGCTCCTTTAAGGTTAATATCAGATTTTCGAAACATATCGCTGTGATTGTTTTTGTTGCTGCTGCTGCTGACGACGACTACAATAATGATGATGATGATGATGATGATGACGATGATGATGATGATGATGATGATGATGATACTGACGCCGATGACGACGTCAGAAGGGGTAAAGGTTGCGACTATCGCGTCTGGGAATGTTTGTTGTTTTGTTTTTGCTACCTTTAGTTTTAGTGTACATGTATTACTGAAAAGATTCTTCGGTAGCGCTGAACAATCTCAAAGCAGGGATTTGCTTCATTGTATATGCTTTGAAGAGTTGATGAAGAATTTTTCGGAAAATGTTCTCTTTTTGGACTGTTGACCACAAGTAGGAATAAAATAGAGACGCTTTTCGTTTTTTTTTCCTTGTTTAGGGCAAGGCTGTATTAGTGAAGAGATATGAAGAATTTGCGGAAAATGTTCTCTTTTTGGACTATTGACCACAAGTGGGAATAAAATAAACAGGCTTTTTTCGTTTTTTTTTTTGTCTTGTTTAGGGCAAGGCTGTGTTAGTGAAGAGAGTTTGTGAAGGAACTTCTCATTTTACAGATAATATGAAAGCAGAAATACGTCAGGTAAATATCCTTGTGATAAGATAATACAACACTATAACCTCTTACTAACCGAGCGCGAGGTGCTGTACTGGAGACTATTGGTCCGAGGTCGTGGCAGGTACGTGAAAAAGTGACTGGGAGCCAATGTTCCCCAGTACGGCTCGGGTACGAGCAAGCTAGGTTAGTAACTACTTTATTATATACCACTCGAGCCATGCTTTCGAAAACAAAACATACACGGCTTATGACAGTTTCCATGGAAACGGTCAGTATGGCATGGCAAAATCCCGACCAAGAAAAAACAATTACAGACCACCTTGCCCCTTAATAAACCTTAACTATTTGATTTGGCAATCCCAGCACCTCAGGATATATAACAATTATTCCATGAGCCCAAGTTGGATATGAAGTGATAAAATAACCAACGAGCGCGTAGCGCGAGTTGGTCATAATCACTTCATATCCAACAAGGGTGAATGAACTAATTGTTTTAGTAAATTCTCAAACCGGGTTTTGCCGCCGATTTTTATTTCGGCCATTATAGAGGGCTGAAGTTGAAAACTTCGTGCGGAAAATTTTTAAACTTGGCGCACTATTTTCCATATGACGTAAAACTCCGACTATTGGCTCATAGTCGGAGTTTTTTAGCCAATCAAAAAGCTAGAAATGCAATAGTCGGAGCTGAGAATTTACTAAACACAGTTAGACTAAAATACAAAGTGATTGAAAACGGTTATATTTCCTCCTTTACAGGCATGTGAAATTCGGCATGTAAATCTCAACCCATATATGGGTGTGTGTGCTGAGTTCCCGGATGTTTACATCGTATCTGAATATTGTGCGAAAGGAAGTCTGCAGGTACTAGGAACTAGATGATGGGGTGTATATTCCAAGCTAAACAAGCATAACAAGTTTATTGACTTCCGTCATTCATTCATTTGGTCCAACTCGATCCATCTATAGAGCGTCACTCACGTGGCAAGCGCACATGCACATTTATTGCAACAAAAGAAAGTGGTCACATAAGAATAGAGTTCGGCTCCCACAGCATGGTTTGGTACAACAACATGGCCCCCGTTTCATTGTTTTGGAACACCAATATGACTGCCGTGACGTCATGTGAAAATTACATTCACTTGATCATGACGTCACTGCAGCTATATTGGTGTACCAAAGCAATGAAATGTCGGCCATTGTGTCCCAAACCAATCCTATGGGAGTTGAACATTTTTCTGATATGTAAACACTTTTTTGTGTTCCAATAAATGTGAATTAAAACGTTTTATCACACTCTAAGTCAATGTTTGCAAGGTTCCGGCACCTCTCCCCTTGTAGCAACTCTACTGAGCGACCAACTCTAGAAATTGTTCCTCAGACTTTCTGATTAAATGCTCTCGTAATAAGCGATTGCTCTCGTGGTGAACAAATTAACGAACACATTCACGGCTGACGCATATCAATGTCATGATTATATTTTTGCAGGATATTTTATTAAATGATGATTTTAAACTGGACTGGACTTTCAGAATGTCTTTTGCTTCGGACATTGCGAGAGTAAGTCAACAAGTACACTAAGTTATACATCAATAAGCACTTAGGTATAGGCTTCCATGTCGGAATTACTTCGCGCCTTAGGGACACTGAAAGACGAAGTCTATAGCGGAGACAGTCTTTAAGTGGCTTGTTTTACCCCGCAATTCAGCCTTACCTGTTTTACGAACTGGCCGGAAAGGACAAGGAACCTCACTTTCACATAGCCTCACTCCACCCTCAAGTTACTCTGACGAAGGAATATCGCTCGGAACGTCAGCTTCGCAAATTCATCACGGCGGTTAATTTACCTTTATCATTTTCAAGTTGAGAAACAGCTAGAAAGCCAATTTCTCCTCGAATAATACACCCAACGATCCCAACCTTTTCACCAACTACTAAGTTTGACATGCTGAGGTCTGTAGTCAATTTATGTCCATTGTGGTGCCGTCTCTGCGCAAAGTCGTATGTTAATGAGGAAAAATGTAAACAATTACGCCAGCAGAGATTCTCCTATAGATGGCTACAGGAGAATTTAAATGTTGCACTGAATTAGCCTTGCAGTGGACTAGCTTCCCATCCAGGGCAGAGTAGAGGTACTCTAGAATAGGCTCCGGCAATGGTGGGACAAGTTCATGCAACGCACAATTTCCCATACCTTTTCAATAGATCTGAGGTTATTGCTGACTGCTCCACTAATATTCGTTTTCTAGGGCATGGAAGAATTACACAAAACTTCGATAGGCTACCATGGCAATCTGAAGTCTACTAACGTCTTAGTTGACAGTTACTGGATTTGTAAGGTAGCTGATTATGGCCTGCAGACCTTCCGCGAAAGCAACCTCCATCGAAAGGGAACATTACAGACTCTTTCAGGTTACTGACTTGTGTCTTTTACCTTTTTCGCTCTTTACAGTAACAGACAGCTGTATGTATTTGTTCATTTATTTATTTGGTTAGTTAGTTATTTACTTCCACTTGAGCTTTGAGTGGAAATGTACGTTTAGCGCTGATGAAAATCAAGATAAAGTTTCATATTTTTATTGCCAGCTGAAATGAAATTCTTCTCTTCACCCAGACACCCAGGAATGTTCTTCCTTCCTATTTAAGTCTTAAAATTCCTCATTTTTAACGGTTTCTGTCATCACTGACTTCCGTCCTTTCGTTAGTGAAGGCAATAGCCAGTCAAAAGAGCTATATTTTTTTCAGCACTCCAGTGCTTCCCCTGCGAGTAAACCACAGACGGGAAGAATTTTGAGCTGGAGATTGTATCCATATTTTCCTGAGGAAATGAATGGTTTCGCACTAACCCTTCTCCAAATTGTCTAACATACTGCTAAAGAACCAAGAAAACAATATCAGCACTCACTATAAAATAATCTGAATTTTTGATCATCAATATTCGTACCCAGCTCTCTTTTGGACTGCGCCTGAACAATTGCGTACTACCGCTGGCCATGGCAAGAGTCTGCAGGGAGACGTTTATAGTTATGGGATCATGCTACAAGAGATCGCCCTTAGGGAGAAGCCTTTTTCCACGTCACTTCTCGGTCCCAAGGGTTAGTATTTATAACTGCAAGTTGTGATATCTATGGCAATTAAAATGGGCATATACCAAGAAAAGATTCAGGCTTTCTAAACCCCCGCATATCACGCAGCTATAGATGTCATGTAGATGTAGAGTAGCAAAGTTTTTCCTCTGATATAAAAAACCGATTTTTATTTCTGTTATAAGAAGAATGGTTATATACCTGATTGAAAATAAGTTGTCTGATGAGAAGTATAAGCTACGAACGATACGACCTCATGGAATTATGGGAAGACTGAAGAAGCTTGAGCAAGATTATGAATACTCAACATTGTTTCCTCGAGGCGTTAAATGACCGGGTCACAGGTCAGCCGCCCGAAGTTGTGACGTAGAAAAACTCGACATGGAAACTTCCCATGCCTTCCAAAAGGTAGTTAAGTTAGAAAACAAAGGAGGATTTACATTTTACAGACAATGCGAGGAATACTGCAGTTTCTTTAATATCATACTCAAGGTACTAGTAAAGCCACACAGCCCACATGCTGATCTCTTAAACCGCTTCAATGCATTTACATGGTGCGTAAGGATGCAAATTAGTATTCGTTCGCAAATTTCCCAGAAAACTACTCATGATTTTGCTATTTTTTTTCCTGAAAGCGTTTTTTTTCACTTAGATGTATATGATTAGGGTCAATAAGTGATTTATATGACACGTAATTTGTTTTTTTACTTTGACTGGCTTTACTACTTGTTAACCTGTCTCGGGCAGAAGTCTTTCTATTTTTGTTATCCCTTCACAAGGAACTGGTTTATTCACACTTTGAATTTTCCCGTTGTTTCAGAAATTCTCTTCTATGTACGGAAGGGGATTAAACCACACTGCAGGCCCCAGATCCCTCCTGACAGTGCCCCAGGACCTTATATGGACCTTATGAAGATGTGCTGGGAAGAGAGCCCTGAAAGAAGGCCCACCTTCAGTGGCATCCTTAAAATCCTTAAAAGAATCAACCATGGAAAGTAAGTCCATGTTTTTGTCCACATTTCCCGCAATGAACTTTTGTTCTTCTAAACCTATCTAAGTTAAGAAGACTAAAAAGAGAGAAGAAATGAAACGCCTAACCGTCAGTTTAACGACAGTGGAGCGCCAGTACTTTTGTCAAATGTTGAGCAAGTTTAGTTACTTTGGCCTCATTGCGCCATGTAGTGCATAATATCCCGAGCAAGTTTAGTTTTTACCACTCAAAAGTAAAATTCATGTCTTCGCACCGCTGTGTAAAATTATCAATATACTTCATCAACACATCGCAACGAGAACGTATATCCTCCTTTATTAAAAACTGGTTGAGAGTTCTCATTGGATTAGCCATCATGGGCTATGAGCCATTATACCATGCTCCACGAATATGGTAAGCGTACGCGTGATTTTTTAGGCGTTTTTATTTTTTTAAGTTTAGTTTGCTCTACTTTTGGGGCGTTTTTAATAAAACGATTATTCCACTCGCCCTATGCGCCTCGTTGGCTACCTACCTCATATCCAACGCGCGCTTGTGGAATAATTGTTAAATAAACGCACCCACTTTCTTGAAGAGCTACTAGTTACGAAGCGCTTTCGAGTGGTATACCATGGAATATCACACGATTCACTTGTATTTTCCCCATATTCACGCAAGCCTTTTGGGCGATCGAGTGCATATACCAAGAAAATACAAGTGAGATATCCCATGGTGTACCATGAGAGAGCGTTGCGTAACTATTTTATACCATGCTGATACGGTGCCCAACACAATCAATGTGGCATACGCGCGATGCACGAGGGGAAGGTTGGGTGTAATAGGAATATACAACGGATTTCCTGTTTTCCGATTGGCTGTATTTTCTATGGCATGATATAAATCTGAATATAAGATACACTTTGAATACTTTGAGTGCGTCTTTTGATCAAATGTATGACCCCTTCATCTTCCTAGCCCTCAGGAATCTTTCTCTCAATTCTCAATTTCCATTTTTGTTTCAGAACCGTTAGTGTAATAGACAACATGCTCTCCATGATGGAAAAATACACAAACAACCTGGAGACTATTGTAAATGAACGAACAAGACAACTGCAGAGCGAAAAAAACAAAACCGACGAACTTCTTCACAAGATGCTTCCAAGGTAAAATACTGCTAACGCATAAATTGCCAGTCGTGTCTATAAAAGGGAGATTGACCCATCATAAAACGACCTTTTCGAGCAAAAAACAATTAGCTTTGTGCGACAACTGTTTTCTTGTCATAACTGTCCGTTTAGTAAATTAAAATTGTCTGGATAGAAATGATGTCGCATGCTAACTAAGCCAGTCACTTGTTTACTAAAAGAAAAGGAAGAGGAAACATGCTTCTTAGAGTAAGAATCAGTTCTATTTACGTTCTGTATGGCGCAGGAGCATTGCAGACCATCTTAAAGCAGGACTTGAAGTGAAGGCAGAACATTATGATAGCGTCACCATATTCTACAGTGGTATCGTGGAATTCTGCAGCATAACGGCACTTAGTTCCCCGATACAGGTTTGTTAAATGTACTCTAAATTTGCATAAAATGAAACCGAGTTAAATACTTTTTTTTTTCTTTTGTTATTAGTATATATTTTCGTATTATGGGAATTGAATCAAGTGGATGGCAAACCAAACATTTTGGAAACCGAAATTGTGCAAATTGTGGGAAATTTCTAAATTTGTTTTATTGGAGTTTTGAGTCTAATTGTGGTTTGAATATTGAAAAATTCCTTCAAATTTCTATTAATAAATACACCAAATCCAAGTTGCCAGTTTCTTCAATGTCAAAAGGAGCCTTCGATAGAAACCTTTTTTTTTTTCAGTGACATCCTCACTTCCATGTATCTTTCATCAGCCGTTGACCGACTTAACTGATTACGGGATCGCTGCGTTGTTGGCTAGACGGCGTGCTTGTTTGTTTCACTGGCCGATTGACTGAACAGCTTCAAATTCATTGACTTACTGATTCATTGATTCACTGACTGACTCTTTGCTCGCTGCCTGTCTGTTTTTCTATCGTCTCCGACTTTCTCTGTCCGACCTCGTAGCTCAGTCGGCAGAGTAACGGTAGACCTAATCCGGAGGTCGTGGGTTCGATTCCCACCGAGGTCAAAATATTTTTACTTTACCTCGTGTGGTTCCCTGATTCCCTTTACTAGGGCTAACGCCCAGTGGGTTATTCACGGGTTTATTTAGCACTTAAATTTACACTTCAGAGTTAATTCTCTGTTTCACCATTTGTGTTCATAGTGCTACGCGGCACAACATTCATATGTTTTTCTATCTGACTGACTGACTGCATGATTGACAGACTGTCTGACTATCTGACCGACTGACTGGCTGACTGATTGACTGTTTTCTTGTGTGCTTGATGTATTGCTTCTTTGCTTGCTTGATCGATTGATGTTTTTGTTTAGGTAATAAACCTACTGAACGACCTGCACTCCTTATATGACACGGTCATGACGCGATATGATGTTTACAAGGTAAACAAATCTCATGTCAATCCTTGTTTCAATCAAATGGAACATGTAGCCTAATTATTAATATTTGTAGTTTTTTAGTTTCCATACCTTCCACCCACCCTTCTGTCTGTTTTCTGTCTTTCTTTCTCTCTATTTATCTTTCTGTCTACCCAGCCCTGTTTAGTAACATTTCTGTCCTCGTACAGGTTGAAACAAGTAGTGATTCCTACCTCGTTGTATCTGGTCTTCCGGAGAGGAACGGAAATAAACACGCTGGTGAGATAGCCAACATGTCGTTGCGCCTTGTTACGTACCTTAAGGAATTTAAAATCAGCCACATGCAAGAAAGAACGTTACAGTTCAGGATTGGAATTCACACTGGTAAGCGTGGTCACTTCAACTTTTTTAATAGATCGTTCATATGTGCGTTCATTAATATGTGCGTTCATATTAGGACATTTTAAACGATTTTGTTTGACTTTAATTTTTCAAGGTTCTATCATTTTCGTAATAATTATAATTGGGCTTTGATCTTCAGAGTTCGAATGATTATTTAAAAGTACAATTATAAGAATTTTTATGGATATCAAATTCTGGATGTCGCAATGAATTTTATCCAAAACAGCAAACTGTTTGCGATATATTAAAGATTCAGCTTGGCAGCGAGGCCTTGAGGAGACATACAAAGGAAATAGAGTGACCCCGAGGCTAACAAGCTGAATTTCAAAATATCGAAAGTAGACTATTTGAGAAGATAATAGAGCAGTGGAAGACCTTGCAAATATGTTCAGTTCATTATCTACCTGGTGCTAATAATAAAGTTAAATGTAGAACACCCTCTGAAATAACTAAGCTGGGGTTTGCCGCATATACTTGTCAATATCCTGGAGTGTGGTTTATTACTAAGTAAAACGCTGGGAACGATCGAGACTATTGCTGGTTTTCAGTGTCACGCCATTCAAAGTAAAAATCAAAACCGTTCAATAGGTTAAGTCCAGAATCTGAGAAAAGAAAGAAGGTAAGTATGCAAAATTCAGGTCACAATAATTTTTCTTATGCAAGATATGCGGAGAAACTTTTTCCCCCAAATTTATAGAGATTTGTATGAAGACGCCATGTTGGTGCCCATCCGGATGGGCACCAACATGGCGGCCGGAAACCAATAGAAACATCTGTCACTGAGTTTTGCTACAAAGGCGTGAATTTATCTCTCGAGGAACTCAAAAACATTAAAATAATACTTTTTCTAATACAAGAACTGTTCAGATAGCCAAATTTTCCGAAATAAGTCCTGAAATAAGTCACTTTTTAACCAACACGGCCGTCAGGTAAATGTCGCGTCACGCAAAAAAGCGTGGTCTATCCCAAAACCAAGAACCCATTCTGAGCAAAAGTGTTTATGGATATTAGTTTTCAGCTACTCTTATACATCATGAAAGTAAAATATCAGGAGGATCAATAGTTTTGTAGTTTGAATTTTAGTGACGTCATGTGAAAACCGGCAATAGTGGATAAAGTTGTATCATTGTGCATCATAAGAAAAAGTAACAAACATGACGTCTCCTTTACTATCTTTCTTTCCCAGGCCCCTGTGTTGCGGGAGTGGTTGGCCTGAAGAAGCCTCGTTATGACATATTCGGAGAAACAGTGGACATCACAAGGCAGCTGGAAGAGACGGGAACTGGTCTGTAGATCATTATTCCTGAAAAAATGAACTGAACATTTAGGCACCGTTTATTTTGTTTATAAGATGGGGAACGGCTTGGTGAGATTTTAGAAGGAGACAGTGGTGTGCCAAAGATATGTATCCTTGTGTCGCTTTTCGCTTTTTGTTTTTCTTTGGATGTGTTGAAGGAAGAATTCCCCAGCCCACTATTATGTATTACATCGTTAAGAGCATAAACTCCGCCGTAAAATTCTTTGTTGCCGTTTATATTCCTGATTTGTTACTAGAAAACGTGCGAGCTTAAAGAAACACATTCTAATACTAGGACATATATTCGATCATTTTTTAAAACATACGCTGGCTATTTTGAGTATTAAACTAAACGTATTTTCTCTCAAGGCTTCTGTGTTTGTTGAGGATCCCGTCAAGATGTCAGACATCGAGCTAACTCTGTTATAATATATTGTTCAAAACTCGTTGAAGTCTGATTAAAAGAACCATTCAGTTCTATGCAATTTAACAATGGCAGTGTTTGAAACAAGAAATAGAAAGTTGAAAGGAAAACAGTTTCAAATGGCATTCCTAAATTCTTCAGTTGTCACTCAATTATTAAGTGGCTCTCCTAGATGACTTTCAAATGTAGATACATGCTTTTTCTGCATGAGCAACTTACATACATTTTCTATAAAGCCTTGGATTTTATGAATATATTAGTAGCTGTAGAAATTGTCATAAGAATACGGGGTAAGCTGATTGTAAGCTTTTCTTTTTCAACTCGTTCTACAGCTCAGAAAATCCACGTAAGTTCCACGTGCAAGCTGATCCTGGATAAGTTGGGTGGCTTTAACCTCGAAGAGAGAGGACTGGTTAAGATAAAAGTGAGTGCTTAAAGACTGATAATCGGCGGCATTACCATATATTTTCTGACTTACCAGTCTACCTATACCAGTTTTATTTTGCTCAGCGCTGTTTCTTATAAACAATAATATTATGAATAAAGCCTAAAAAGGCTTACCTGTGAAAAAGCAGTTACAAACCTTAACGTGCTCAAATAAATATTACATAATGCGTTGAGTCATTTGAACATTTTAAATAAATATTTAAGGTGAGAATTGAACATTAGAAATATAGAAGCTAGTTCTTTATTTAATTATTTATTGATTGTTTTCTGCTTTGTTATGTCTGTTAGATTGATGGTGGTTAGTTGGTTTGTTCTCTGCATGCCCTTCTGTTTGTTTCTTTTGTATTACATTTTTCTTCTTATTATCGAAATCGTTCTTCATTGTTCATTGCCGGGTTGTTCAAAGGCCGATTAAGCTAACCCAGGATTGGCGACAATTTTGATTTCAGTTTTGTAACTTTTCCGTGTGGTTTTCTGTTTAGATTGCTCGTCCCTTAGTTTTCAGCTCGAATAATCTCAAATCACACAAAACACAAGAAATGGAAAAAATTTCTATACAAGAAAAATGAATACTTCGGTTGACTTTTAATCCTGGGTTAGCGTTAACCGGCTTTCGAACAACCCGGCCCAGTGCTTTTAAAAGATCTATTTTCCCCTTACAGACTAATCTAATTTTATTTTCCATGACAGGGACTTGGTGAAACGACGACATATTATCTAACAGGAAAGGAAACAGCCAGCAAGCCAAGTCTTCAATAACTGATTGCTCTCTTTTGATACTCTCCGCCGACCTCTCTCTCGACCGCTGTTTCTCACAAATGTTGGGACTTATGTCTCGAAGCTTTCGTAAACAACATTTGCTACTCAAGAAGAAATACTTTATAATACAATGAACTTATATAACAATCCTCGCAAGATATAGTCCTCTGGAAGGGCAGGAAAAGCTATGAATTGCTTTAGACTGTTCAAAGTCTCTCTATTTTTCAACGTACGAGATACCACGCGACACTAACTGAGATACTACGCTGATTCTGATTGGTCAATAGAGTTGCCAAACCTATGTTCTATATCGTAAGTACTCTTTGTCTTTGGCCATCGTAGCTCAAAAAGAAATAACGCGCAAACTGCGATGATAAACATTACGATAAAACCAAGAGCAGATTGGATAAAACGCATTGCTGGAAAACAAAATTATATCTTTTTACTTCGCGTTTTGTATATTTTAATGTGGCCGTTAAGAACAGAAGTAACAACTAAATTAAGTTGATATTTGAGGAAGAATAAAAATGACGAAGCTGAAAAAATATGCTTATTAAAACTAATAAAGCAGTTCGCTGCTTACATTGTCATTTAGAATAGGTTTCAAATTTTTGAAAGTCTCCTTTACCTTACAATGGTTGTCTGACCGTCCTCTTGTAAATATGCCCGGCGCTTTGAAAGAGCTTTCCAAAGAGATCTTGTTTTTCTTTAATCCTTTCAGTGCTTTTCGAGACACGATTTTCGAGCGTGTTAGGATGCAGTTCTTGCCAACAGCCGTGGCGCCTTATGAGAATCAGTCATGAAGAGAAATGATTTATCTTCGAAGTTATCTTCGAATAAGCACATAGAAGATAATTTTCGTGCCCAGCGCTTGTGAAAATGATTTCCAAAGAGAAATTTCTGCAATGCAAACAGTGCGGTAGTTCCAAGCAAACTAATTCTTTTTCTCTTAACCGGTTTTAGATGGACGGGACCCGTATGTTACTCGTATGTACTCGCGTGTTACTCGTATGTACTCGTAATGCACTCGTCTGTTACTCGTACCTACTCGTAAGTACTCGTATGGTGTTTTAGTCACGATCCTGTAGCTGCAGCCCTACGTTGTTCTCTCGGAGCCTGCAAAGTTCGCAGAACTGGGACTTCTCCTGCTGCTTTGCTTTGCTTTCTTTTGTTTCGTTTGTCCGTTTGATTTATACAGTAATTTAGAAACGTATTGCTCCATTTTCACTCGACTTCTATATAATCACATTTGATTAAAATTTACACTGTATTAACTGAAATACAGTAAGCACCGTTCTTTTTTCCGGTCATTTGTTCTCAACTACTGATAACAAAAACTCCCGATATATCGAACCTTTTTCAATTTCCCTTTAAGTTGTCGGGAGTTGACTGTAGTTTTCAATTGATTTTTTTTTCAAATTTGTGCAAAAATAAACAAAAAACTGATAAATTAAAGGGAAAAAAGAATAAAATAAAATCTCTTTTGTTGCTTTTTTAGTTAAGGGTAAAACAAAACACTTTATGAATCAGTGGGCGAAGTAGTGAAAGCGGTCGAGCTCTTCCTACCATTTTTTTGCAGTTTCCCTTTGAAAACATGATTTAGAAAGGTCAAATTTTCTGTTTTCATTACTGAAAATATCGACATGTTTGGTAATTTTTAAACTTGTATCTGGTCTTGTTAGGAGCATTTTGAGACCTCTCAAGTAATCCTCAACCCTTAACCAATCCAACACGGATCATGTCCAAGCATGATGACGTCAGAGTCATGTGATCGCCCGCGCATGCTCATTGTACAGTACCTCGGTTATCATACATGTTCAGGGATAGGGAAAAGATGTAAACATCTTACGAAAATAAACAATCAATTTTTAATTTATTATTACATAGAAATGTTCGCGTTAATTAAGTGTCAGTTATTCTGGGCAAAAGATAACTATGTTCAAAATACGCAGTCCTCACATTCAAATTGTTAGAGATTCTATTTCCCACTAAAAAAACGTATTTTCTCTAGCTCTTGGTAATGATACGTTCGTCACGCATTCAATTACAGTAATGAAGCGGTACAACGACAGCAAACCGACAAACAAGATAGTTATAGATTATATAATTGTGATTAATAATTAAGCTGCGGCCTGCAAATCAAAACAATATTTCGACGCCGAGCATTCATCTATTTTGGCCGACTAGTGTATTTACAATAACAAAAGTCATTCAAATGCCCACTGTTATGTCATCAAATCAAAGGAACGAAGTTTGGTTTCAGTTCTCCTGAAGGCCAACCGCTACAAACAAATTAACTGTATGTACTGATATCAACGATGCGAAACATAGAGCACTTCCATTGCCAACTTGATGTCACCATGGTAACTACTCGTATGACAGCAAGGCAACAAAATTATCTCACCTCATTGAAAAAAAATTAATTTCACAAATTGCTGAAACTCAACAACAGGTAGGAATGTGGAGCTTGTATTTCATTTCAATGAATATCTGATACTGAATAGCTTTTTCCACTCGTCACCGGCATACAATTGTAGCTTAGCCTGTGTCATTGTGAATCTAAGTCTTGAGAGTGCCTTGCAGCAGATGAAATTTTGGAAGAATTGTGCTAGTGATAGCTGCCTAAATTTACTGTCATTTCATTTAAACGTTGTACATTGGACTGCGCGAATGGAATCGGATGAAATCCACAAAACGAGACCTTAAAACGTAGAATTTGAACTCGAAATCATTATGCCATAAGGCATCAGTTTTACCATTAAGCAATAACACTATGCCACAATGCCACACTAATTAACGTCTTAAATGAAAAAGAAATCTATTTCAGCATTATTTAGACCAGATTTGGGAACTTCAGGGAGTACCATCTTAAACCAAATCACCAATGAGAGAATTATTCCGTATTTATGTCTAAATTAAATATCATGGAATTGTTTTCTGGACGGTTTTCGAAAAATCTTCGTTTATGTTAAAAGAGAAAAACTTTCAAACCTTTTTTGTTGTTGCTGTTGTGGTGGTTGTTGTTTTTAAACGTAATATCTGTCAAGATTCGGGAATATTCGTTCACGATCTTCACAATCAATCGATCTTCGAGAGACCACCGCAGAAGGGCGAGTTTGCGTGTACGAAAGGAAGTCTACAATTGTAGTACATTTTAGCTGGCTCGCAGAAAAGCCGCCAAATCAAGCTTGGCTCTACATAATTAAGAAATAGAAACATGTGTTTTTTTCGAGTTATAGAAACAAGTATGAAAGTTTGGGAGAACGAGAAATGCTGTGGGAACACGAGCCGATAGGCGAGTTTTTCCACAGCTTTATTCGAGGTCCTTCATCTAATTGGGAAGTAAAAACCTGTTTAAACATAGACAGGCTCAGCGAAATAAAACGCTTTTTATTCAAATCACTAGGGAAGAAAGCCGTTGGCACCGTCATGTCAACCCTTCATCAGGCAATAATTCGCAGTAATCCCCGACAAGTACTTCTTCTAACAAATGTGGGCTGCAACGTCAACAGACCTGATTCACGCATGCGTACTCCAATGCATCTCGTCTGCGACCTTAGCAATGAACACTTGAGGGTGTCCTTGGGGCGTCTTTTGCTCCGTCACGGAGCTGGAATCCATCAAAAAGACGAGTTCGGGATTTCGGTGTTCTGCCAGGCTTGCATTAAACAGCGTACCAAGTTAGTCGCTATAATGATAAAGGAGAGAGAAATATTCTGGCTTGATAAAGACAACGAAGGAAATACAGCATTACATCACGCGGCTGCCGCTGGAAACTGCCTGATAACACGGATGGTTATTGCACAGATGAAGAAATATCGCTTAGATATCGATCGGAGAAATAACGCCCGTGAAACGCCACTGATATTAGCGGAGAGATTTGGACATTACGAGTGCGCCTTGTTACTCCGAGAGAGCGGTAAAGCTAGCACTGCAGCACGCGACGGTCAAGTGTTTAAAAATGCCGAGGAGTGGAGACACACGTGGACAGTGCGTGCTCCCAGGAAGCTATCACCTTACTTTAGGTTGGTATGCCATGTGTGTATCACCACTAAATGTAATAATAACGCTAAATGTAATACCAACCGTAAATGTAATAATTTTTAACTCTAAATGTAATACTAACCACAAATGTAATAAAAATCAACCCTAAATGTAATAACTTACCCCTCCGTAAATGTAATACAATTTAACGCTAAATGTAATAAGCTGACCAACCGTAAATGTAATACAAGTTAACCTCAAATGTAATAACAGTATTGAAAGCTCCCTTACGATTACCGGCTATCATTTGAAGTGTCGGTGATTCCCGAGGTTCTGCGTAGTTCCAGTCAAAGCTTACTGGGAACGTCTGAACGTCTAAAGATTTCCCAAAAAATAGCCCTTCTGATGGTGGAGCATTTGCAAACATCATTTCCGAAATTCTTTGCAGAGGATAGCGCAAGTACATAGTCAAAAATAGTGGGGAAGCCTGGGCGAGAGAAGGCGTGCAGTCAGTTATGGGATCGTTTGGGCCTCTGGTTTTCACTCCGTTTTGAATGGGGGCCGCTATTTTTTAGAGTCCTTCTGGAAGTGTTTGAAAGATTTGGTGAGACGGTGGTATGATAAAACATAAAAATATACAGATTGTGTCTTTATCTAAGTGTCAAGAAGCTTCTTTGGGTAATCTCCCGGGGGGGGGGGGAGGGGGGAACACTGAACTATTTTTTGGGTGCTTATATGCCGCCCGAGACTCCAGAATTTGGACCCGTTTTGGAAAGAATTTGCCCTACATTTGATATGGTTAGCCAAAAACACACAATCATGCTCGTAAGCTAACTATGGGCAACACAAGGTTTTGAATCGTATTTTTTTAAAGCAATCTCTCCTTGCTTACAAAAGTGGAGATTTTGTGCATTCAAAATATTACACTCTGTTTAGGAAACGTCTCTAACTCAGGAGCTCCAAAATCTTGACCCCGTTAGGCGGCGCAGACCCCTATAGGTATTGTATGGGAATAACCCCCCAGGGGTAATCTGCGCCTAACGGTGTAGTTAGTAAAGGGGAATAACTGTGATTGGGTATTCCGATAACACATTGAAGTGATATCATGTCACTGATGATATTGATGCCATTTACGCCTTTGCCGCTCTTAATAACGTGTTATTACATTTAAAATTAACTTCTATTACATTTACGGTTGGTCAGCTTATTACATTTAGCGTTAAATTGTATTACATTTACGGTGGGGTAAGTTATTACATTTAGGGTTGATTTTTATTACATTTGTGGTTAGTATTACATTTAGAGTTAATTTTTATAACATTTACGGTTGGTATTACATTTCACGTTGTTATTACATTTAGCGGTGATACAATGTGAACATGATTTCAGCGAAACGTGGGGCTTTTAAAAGCACAAATCTCCGAAGTACAAACGATGGTGGTTGTACATTTTACCACAGTACCATGCGAACCTTGCACAGCCCATAAAATACGAGGAGAGCCATATTTTTGCGATATTTGTCCCTGTGCTAACGACCTTGTGTTTGCTAGGTTACAAGATTTTTTAGAGCCTTTCTGCACGTTTTTATGAGCGCTGTAAATGTTTTCGTATACTAAGAGTTATGGGTAAATGTACCGGCCGCCATCTTCTTCCCATGGAGGATTGGTTCATACTGGGCTCTCGTCACTTACCCTTGATTTCTATAACGTAAAACGGCCAGGAGTATTGCCACCTCTCCCCTCCCCCAGACGGGATACTATTCAATGAGAGAGTCGGCTCCCCAATGATTCGTCGGTACACATTTATAAACCTGGGTGGAGATGTCGAAGTACTGTGAAAGTAAAGTGTGTGGCCCAGACTCCGGATCGAGCGGCCTGGGTTCGAGCCCTGCCCTGGGGCATTAGATATGGGTTATTGACCAAGTGTGAGGTCAAGATGGCTGGATATTGGCCGAGTTCTTTTTTTGTGTGTTTATGGACCGAGACGGAGTCAAGGTCCTAAAACACGCAAAAAAAGAACCAGGCCAATATCAAGCCATCTTGATCGAACAGGCTTGGTCAATAGAAGATTTATTATAACGCTTTCGGGGAAATTTTTCTTGCGGGACAAGGCAAAGTCCCGAGCGGGCAAGATAGCTCCATCTTGCCCGTTCGGGTAGCCAATTACAGCGCAGGATTTGATTCATCTGGCCCGCTCACGGAGCTAGCCATATAATAACACAACTTATTATATGGCTAGCTCCGTGAGCAAGCAAGATGAGTCAAATCCTACACTGTGATTGGCTACCTGAGCGGGCAAGATGGAACTATCTATCAAAAAAACAACTCGGCCAATATCCAGCCATCTTGACCTCACACTTGGTCAATAACCCATATATAATGCCCCAGGGCAGGGCTCGAACCCAGGCTGCTCGATCCGGAGTCTAGCGCGCTAATCATTAGAGGCCACCACGTGAACTTCCTACTAACTTCAGCGAATTGCACGTCCTTTATTCTTCATGATTTTAGTTTCAGTACGGCATAATGAACATTATGTTAGAATTCTACTTTTATTTCCATAGTTATTAACTGCTTTTTCAATAACTAATATCAATTTCTGGGTCTGACAACTGTTACTTGCGCCGGCACGAACGTATTCCCGCTGCTCGCTCATAAAATTTTCCTTTTTACAGTGCAAAGTTCCCGGAAGTGGCTAAACAGCTTACACTGACTGTTCACATAAAAGAACCTTCACTCCAGGAAAACAAATTGAACTGTAGGACAAAGGACAAACCAACCAAGTCGCTTGTTAACACTGGTAAGTTCAATCGAGCCTCTTCACTTTAGCGTTCAATTTGCAAATTAATCAGGAAGCCGCTTGTTAACAAAAGTAAGGGTTTGGTTCTATGGAGAAAGTAATTGTAATAGGATATCTCGGGTAGGAGGGTTATCCTCTCTCCCGAGCCGCACCACTATGAGTGAATAACTGTAATATTCAACGACAAAACATACTTTGACTGTTCGCAGGAGAATCAGCGACAAAACATGCACTGCCGAGACTGTTAAGGTTACAAAAAGAACAGCAGCTGGACACGTTCCTCGCTCCCGCCAAACCTCCGCCTGAAGCCCTCCAACATTCCGACGAACTTCGGGGCTGTTCGGAAGACGAAATTGGCCGATTGAAAACCGACCAAATACCACTGAAAAGAAAGGCTTTTTCGTTTGCCGGATTGCCTGTCATGGCACAGCAACGATTTAGCAGCTTGAGGAAACAAACCCAAACTGCTCAGAACTCCCTGGTTACCAAGGAGAACCATGAATCACTGAACTCCAACAAAAAGCAGTTTCGACGAAAGGACACGTCTAATTTTGAAAACAAGTGTCTCGGAGAACACCTTTGAAAAGGTCGAGAAAGGAAACAAATTCTTTGAAGGTAGTGTCTGAAGAAGACAACTGACTGATTAGTTAGCTCATGAGGTCACCTAATTAGAAAACAATCACGAAACAATTGCTCGGGAAGCAAGCGTTCGAATATCAAAAAGGGCGCGAGATATAGCGTTGCGATTTGCTCGTCTGATCATCTATCGTGTCTTCTCGTATCGGGCGTTTCCTCGTATCGCGCGTCTTCTCGTCTTGCACTCCACAACAACTCGCTCCCTAATATTACTCAAGTGTATGCCACTCAGGTGACACAGCAACGCCTATTGAGTGTCAAGAGCTGGCCACCTACCTCCACAGAAACAGAAATTCACATTGAAATAAACACTGAAATAAAAACAATAGGGCCATTTATGCGGGATAAAATAAGACGCATCCTATCCAAAGACGCGACTTAAATAGGACGGGAACTGTACCATTTAAAAGTTCGCATCATACATAAGACGCGAAGATCACGAACGAATACATTGTTCGCGTCTTATTTTTGATAAAGCCTCGTTAACATGTCATGTCACCATTTGCAACGATTTGCCATAATCCAAGGTGGTAGCGTGCGCTGCACAGAATATGAATAAAAGATCTACCTCTATCACGCGACGGCGTGTTTAGTGTTTTGTGGCGGCCATTTTGTATTTTTAATACGCGATCTGCTAGCAGTGCGATGTCTGGAACCAAAAATTATGCTCTGAGCCTGCTCGGAGCTCTAAGAAATCCTCGGTGAGAGATCGGATATCCTCCGAGAATTTGCGAATTTTCCTGCCCGTCCCGTGCTTCTTAATTTTCGGTTCGAGACCTCGCACTGGCAGATCGTATATTAATTAATTCGAAATGGCCACCACAAAACTAGCCTGCAGTGTAGGCGGTTTTGGCGGTTTTCGTCTTTGGAGTGTTCTGCCGTCATTTTGGATTCGCTGGAGACTGGGAGAATTGGGGCGAGAATGCCTCCCTCCCACTGGCCCACTGGCTTGGTAAACTGTTTACCTCGCCCCAACTCTCCACTCTTTTTCTAATTCAAGATGGCGGCCTGAACAACCGATGGGAATAACTACTCGTCCCGCTTAAATCCGCCTGCACTGCAGGCTACCATAAAACACAAAACACGCGCGATAAAGCTAGGTTAATCTTTTATTCATGATGTGAGGGCTCCCTGCGGCGCTGTAGCAAAAAAAGCTTGCTGCAATTTTAAGAAACAAAGAATTTTTCAGAGACGTTTTTTTTCTTGTTGTCAATTGTCGAGCTGTTCTGCAATTGCCATTTCCGTGCAAAGAATAAGGACTTATTTCCCCTCTCAGGAAGTTACCGTATTCCTCGATTGTTTTGTCGATGTCTCTGCCGGTGTTTTTGAGCACTGCGAAGCCATTTTGTTAACCAACTAGAGAGGGGTCAGTGACTCGCCCAAAATATTTGTTGATGTTGTTACGAATGCGCACTTCAGTATAGTTCACCTCCCATTTAAGATGCGAAACATTCACCCGAGGAAGTTCACGACTTATTTAAGACGCGAACAAAATAAGAACAGCTGGAAATTCTGTTCTAAGATAAAGATAGGAACGCTTATTTTTCGCTAGTTACAGGATCAGTTCAAGTCGCGTCTCATGAGCGTTTTGCCCGAAAAAGGACAGGATTTCCGTAGCTGGAAACTCAATCATTTGCCATCAATGTACCGGACATGAAATAGTCAACAACTGAACGAAATGTCCGATCTCTGACCTCAAACAAAACCCTGTGGGAGACTTTTGTTTTTGTTGTGAGCGACAGTTGCAGATATGAGAGATTTTGACGTGGGTAATTTTTTTTTATGTGAGCGGTTTGCTTTTGACGCGCAGATTACGCAACATTGTTCTGGTTTATCGAAACTTCCCAGCGAACGAAACAAGAGCTTGAACATAATAGAACCACGTGACCTCACGTGTCTGAGCAAACCACGGTAGCCAATCAGAAAGTAGAGTTTATATTGGTCTTCAACAGCTGTCAGGCCGTTTATGACTTTGTTTTTGTTAACTGTTATGGCCTTGATAGTCTGCTGGCAACCAGTTTTTTCTCTAGGACGAGCGTTTAGTCATCGCGAACGCAAATGTGTAGAGAAGAAGGCGCGAGAGGGTGGTATGGCCGAGTGGGGAAGAAGGCGAGGCGAGAGTTTTTCTTTGCCGCGTCCATCCTTGTCTCGTCCCACTCTCCTTTAGGCTAAATATCGAGAGAAAAACAGACTGCCAGCAGTCTATGGCCTTGACTGTGCAAAAACAACTATTGCTCACTTCTGTCTGAGGAACTACCTTAATAGAAACGTTTTGGTTACGTAACTCATGCATGAACGTGGAACAAAAGATTGTTCACGGCCGTGGACTTTCCAGGATAATTTGTAGCATCTTTGTTTGCTCATTTAATTTTTACTTCATAATCATTTCCCTCTGCTGTCTATGTTTACAACAAGCTTTCTCTGGGACTCGGTTAAAGCACAGGCATCCCAAGCTCCTTGAGAGCCTTGAACATTACGTAACAGCATAGACTAAGGGCTTGTATGGGAATGCAGCGATGGTATCTGCAATTCAGATACGGAAAAGATATTCTGTAAAAGCGACTTACTTCGTTTCTTCCTCGTGTGTTTCCATGACGTTTCAAGACGATTCCAGCGATGGTGTTTTAGTTTACTTCTGAGGAGGAGGGGGGAGGTACTACCCAGTGTTCTTATTGGGCTGTGCAGCCTGATTAACCTTCAACCTGTGTCGTATATCAGACCACAATCTGTGATTTTCAACACCCTATTTCAGACCTGAGCGAAAATTCGATACCCCATTTCAGACCTCAAAATTAGTACACGGCTCAAATAATTTGACCGCAGCTAAACTGAAGTGGATTCCATCGGCGTAAACATTTGAGAAGGCGTCGGTGAAGGAAAAGAATAATAGTTCCTTGTAAACAAAATACCCAGTGCCAGGTTAGAGTGAAAAACAAACCCTATTTGAGAGCGAAATGGTCAAAATCGATACCCTATTTCAGATCAAAACCGTTCAAAACCACACCCTTTGGCACCGCACATATCTATATAGCTCATATAAGGGAGTACCCCCTTCCAGGGGGGATCACGGTTTTCCTCTGCGTGGAGTAGCTATCAAATTGACGCGATCAGAGCCCTTGGGGAGAAATTACTCCTGTGTTATCCTTCCGTTGGTCTGTTTGGCTTAACCAGTAGCTGGCTTGAATTTCCTTTCCATATATTTCGAAATTTAACATACGATCGATACATTCCCATACAAACTTTTAATGAATAGTTTCATTGCATTGTTACGCAATGCCAGCACTTTAAGAGCATGGGACACTACACACTGTCTCGCTGTGACTCGCAGAAAACAAAGCGAACTCTGTTGCTTTGACTGACCCCTCACCAAACTACCGGTAAACATTTATTCGGTGAGTCTCGGGAAACCGTAATCGTCAGAATTTCCCTTCTAAGTGCTTGTCAATGCTTGTTTACGATCATTTCAAAACTCTTGAGTTTCAGTTCACAATGTGGCAAACAGACCTGTGAAACAAATGTGTCGACAACAATCTACACGATAACAATTTCACGCCATGCGTTAAACACTTATTGCATTTTTTTGCATTGCTGTAAAGAAACAAAAATAAACAAATGCTATTCAAAGGAAATGCTTTCAAAATTAAGTCAACCTTATCTTTTGTCATCTTTGTTGTTTTTCTTACAGAAGAGTGAGGTGGGTAGGGCGGCGCCGATAGTTTTGCACAGTAATGTTTTATTTTCTGAGCCCTATAACTTGGAGTGGTGATACGACACCAAACACAAACGCACTCAAAGTTCACGTGCGTCCGGCCAGCAGACACACTCATGCATGCCTTCGCGTGCGGGTTTTTTTATACCGTTTTCGTTATGTAACAACTCTTAACTGTAACAAAAGTACAAGTTCTTAAACTGGCTAAGGGCCAAGTCGCACTAGAGGGCAATTTCAGATTTGTCCAGGACAAATCCGACTTGAAATCGGCCAGTGACAAAAAAATTGTCCGGAAAGCTACAGTCGCACTTGAGAATAAAATCTGTGAACTGCGGAGAGGATTCTGGTAAAGACTCAGCATTTGTGACTGATGTCGATGGGCTGTGGTTAATGTTTCCTCGATCATTAAACATGTTAAACATCCATCCTAGTGGATATTGTGGATATTGTGAAAATTCGCCGTACGGGTAGAATTGGTCGCCCACACCAGGATTCATGTTGTTGATCAATTTTAGCGCGAAGTCTATCGCATAGAAACTCTGCTACATATCACCTGTCAAATCATTTCCGAATCAAAACACCCTCGCTTTTGTTTTCCAAGATTTGTCTCAATTTGGCCTGCTCCAGAGGTAGTCGACGGCATCTTTGAAGTTTGTCCGGCCGCGACCAAATTTTGTCCTTTGGTGAACAAACCGGTCGCACTTGGTTTTTCATTGTGATGACAGCTTTTTGACATAAGTAAACAGTTTTGTCCTCTAGTGCGACTTGGGCCTTATCTCGATTCATCGAAATTGCCAAGTAATTGCGTGCAGACAGTAGCTGTTGTCCAAGGCGGTTTCAATATTCAAGTGAGTAAACAATGTTGAAAATTTTCTCTCTTCTATCCGCTGTATAGTACATAGCATGCCAGGTGTAAAGGAATTATGTTAAGGAGAGTTGATCCTAGAGCACAGCGCTACAGTCAGACCACGTGTTACCCACTCGTCTTTATCCGGGTGTTATCAGAACGCTTTTTCTCGGATACACCTTCTTTCGATTTTCTATGGTCCCAAACTTATTCATTAGCTCTTGACACCGTCCTGTTATTACTACAGGCTATACTGAACGAAAGGGACGATTAATTTGTTTTGAAGACATTGGTAGGCCTGAAAATTACGACTGAGCCGTTATTTCCCACTTGATTATCTACTGCACATTCTTCGAAGGTCACCCAGCAGTGCAAAGGACACAGACTTGCAGATTTATACAATTAGTGATACTTTTTTTCAGAGAAGTTACTGATCTAAGTCGTTACAAATAAAAAAAAACCCGAAATCTTTTCATTCTTTCCCGAGAGTATCGCAACTATCGATATAACTGAACGTAACGCGAGTGTCAGTAACATTTTGATTCCATCTTCATGATCTTGGCTCAAAAACTCGGAACAGTCCTGATTGCAAAAGCTAGATCACAAGATTTGTTATTGTCAGTCATTTGTCAATCTTCGCATGATCTCGGCTACTTCAACAGCTACCGGGCGGTGAAGGAAGGATGTATGATCGCCTCTACAGAAAGAAGATAAGAGTAAACGACATCCTTTTGAGGCAACTGCAGGTTCCGGTGCATAATCTTCAGATCTGTAAAACATGGAGTTGCATTTCGTAAATGCGTAGTCATGTTTGAAATGAAGAGACCGAGTTTCGATTTTCACGTACAAATCGCAATCAAATGATGTCCACCCCTACAGTACTCGCCGATTGAATGAATGAATTGTACCGCATAAAATCCAATTGCATCGAAAACCGCGGCACTTGCACTCTTATAACCAGTTTGCAGTGAAAACAAAAAAAAATGCTTCCAAAACTTACAATGACTGAAACAGTTGAGATAAAAATTATTCGTCGACGGTGTTTAAAGGAACTTGTTTGCAACGACACTTCTGAAAAGTCCCTAGCGTACCGCAAAGGTGATGTACAAAACTGCTTTCAGATCAAGTTGAAGGAAACCTCGAGATTGGGTCCAAATATCTCACAGCAATTGCAAAACTCGGCCTTTAAAACTAAATAACTTTTAGTTTTAATTTCTAGATCAGTAACATCACTCGATAACCAGGATTTAAGATTGTCATTCTTATGAGAACAAGAGCCGAGTTGTTCGTCTGTGTGCAGTTTGTTGATCCGCTGTTTGTTTGGTTCTCATCCCTGCTCCCACGCGGTTTTTCCTCGGGTTCTCCGATTTTCTTGCCTTTTAAGAAATCCACGTTCCGAATCATGTTCATCTCGAATTGAACCGTAGTACACTTTATGACCAGTTTGGTGGAATTATGGCTTTTTTAATCCATTAGAGGGAAGATATCGCTTCCGCATGCAAGCATTGACAGCTAGAGGCTAAGAAAAACGCCAAGCGGTGAAGATGCTTCAAAACCAAGCTCTTAACATTTCAACCGTTTCATCCACGACTGTCTGCGGCTTTTCTCATCATCAGCACCAAAGTCGCAAAACCTCAGAACAGAAATCAAATATCGAATTGACACCCTGAAATGACAAAACGAAACCATCGCGGAAACGCCGGAGAAAAACCACTCACCACCAAAACGAAACTGCCTCCCGACTGTCCAGAGGTCCAGAGTCCAGAGGTTTGGCTGAACACTTTTCTGGCTCAGACTACAGAAATGATCGGCCGAATTCTCTTCAATTCGAAGGCAGCTTGCATTCCGGCTAGCCTAAACTTGAATATTAAATTTTCAGACGTTCATATTTAGCTCGCAATAATAGTAACGGTTCTTGGTTATTTCAGAGTTCATTTCGTTTCACTCGTTCCGGCGGTTTCAGTAGCCTTTTTGCAGTATTTTTATAATCGGATCAACGAAGGCTTCTCGGAAATTTATAGAACGGGTAATCAAATTGTTATACTCGTAAAATGAGAAAAAAATCCACTTGCGTTTTGTCAACAATTCTAATCATTTCTCTCTCGTTTGACAAATTACGCTGACAATCGTGGCTTTAGGAAACGTTGCCATAGCAGTTTTGTATTAACGTTGAAATGTCGGTCCATTCAGTGAGGAGTAATTTGTCACCCATCATATTAATCATTTAATTCATTTGTTTGTTTGTTCATTTATTTATTCATTCATGCGTACCTCAATCAGACTAGTGCGATTGTTGTCACTGGCTTTGCCTCGCCAGTAAGACCTCATATTAAGCGTGCGACTCCAAACAGTAAGGAGTGGAACTCAATAATGGATGCAATTTTTAGCTTGAGTTGCGGGTTTAACATTAAAGGAGATTTCAGCTTTCACTGAACTGCAAAATTTCTTTGTGGCAAACGCGCTAATGAGCCTATACGTCGTTTGTAAAATTTGAGGTTTTTCCGCGTAAACACGCTTCGCACACACAGAAAGAGTTTTCCGTACATCGTCGTGGTCTGCCCTTTCACTATTCAGAGCTGATATTCTCAGATAAACAAAGATCACCTTAAAATGAGGTCATTTCTCCGGAATAGAACCCAACCCAAGATTTGTTGTCAAACTTTGTCCATGTATTAAGTATAGTAATGATACTCCAGAAATGAAGTAAAAAAAGGGGGGGGGGGGGGGGGGGACTAAAGAGGGGGGCTAAAGAGATATGATGGGCTAATCTTACCCTAACTGGCTGGCCTAACGGCTGAAACATCCTGACTGATGAAGGGGTATTCCCGAAACGTCTCGAATTAACTGAATTGGGCTTTTTCTAATGAACATTTTTTTACATCCAAGGTTAACACAAAGGTCCACAAAGTGCTACACAGCGTCTATATTTATTTGTTAATCTTACTCTATTTATACCAAATCCGCGCGCTATTTCATCAGTTCATGTTACATTTTGCGGTAGCTGGAAGCAAAGGTTATTATAGCAATACTTGAAAAAAAATCTTGATAGGCAGGAAGTCTCGAGAGTAACGAGCATTGATTTCGCTGTCGAGCTTAGCTTGAGGGAAATCTCTTGCGTTGTGTACGTGCAGGAGCTCATGTGTGCGCAGTAATGACGCGGAAATCGTGCGCAATAGGGATGCGCAATGCAAGATTCCTTGGTTCAGCTGGCGCACGATGCGTAACACTCTTTACAGCCAATCAGAGCTGGTTATTTTCTTAGCGACGTCATTCGACATTCAGGCCGAGCTGTGTTCAAGGGTTGGAGTTCGGTCGCGTGCACGATCTGTTTTTCTTCTTTGTGCCGCCAATTTACGTTGAAATTTGCGTTTGGTTCCCTCATTCACAAGCAAAGAGTTGTGTACGTTGTGATTATGTTGTCTTCAGATCAGTCATGATCAAATAAGGTGTCATACGCTAGCCGATTCCAGAGGAATAACAGTCATCGAAGGCATTAATTCACGTGAGTTGACATAAGTTACGCTTACATGTACATAAGTTCACGCATACATAGTTGGCTGGTCAGATCTTCATGTAGGCGGAATCTTTGCCGTTTTTTATCATTCTGTGCAAACTAATCTTTGCTTTTAAGCTGAGCTCTACTTCAAGCCGAAATGAAGGCAATAAACTGGTCATTAAGCTTAAATATTTTTAAGAAGGAGGAATCTTGGTCATGCACATCTGCATGCGCAAGTAAGCTTATATAAGGTTAGGTCATTTTTCGGAAGGGTTGTAGCTGCCAACTTAATTCTGGTATTTATTTAACTACATGAAATGAGTACGCTTTGGAATGACTGTATTAAACATTACATCGCCACTTTAAATGCATGAGAAACAGGAGGCAACAGCTTGTTTTGACTGCTTCCAAGAGTAGGTTACTTCCAAGACGTCTACAGTTAAATTTTTCTTAAAAGTAAGCTTAATAATCAGTTAGTCAAAGATCCTTCGAGCTTTCCACGGTAATTATCAATAATATTTGATTTCGTTGTTATGATCTTTGGTTTTGTGCATATTAATTTTGTTTATCTGTAATAGTCAAAAGACTGAAGTCTGTATATTCACCGTCTGAACTTGAACTTGATACAAAACATGACCTGCTGTAACTGTTTAAGCCTTGCTTGATATGTTATCAGCCATGCCATGGCAGGTACCGCTTGTTTGAATGTTCTTCCGTGCTACTCAGTTTTATTCATTGATCATGTTTTGACAATACCAATTGTGTTCCAGTTGTATTTCTGATAAAGAACTTGATTTATACTGAGAGATCATCCATCCAGAACAAACTTGGGCAAAGAAAGGGTAGTTCATCTGATTATTTGTGTGTGTATAAATAGGGGCAAACAGATCTGTCCAGATGAATTATTCAGGATAGTTTGTCTGTCAAGACAAACTAAATAATGGTTTGTGTATATAAATACGGGCAAACACACAGAACGTACCTCCAGATGAATCTCTTTGGTCTAGATAATTACAATATAATAGCAAGAGATCACAATAGACTATCAGGAAAGTGTTATTGGAAAAGAGGAATTCAACCTACCCTAACAAATTCCTCTTCAGTGATCATAACAAAAATATATTTACTTTAACCATCATGTTTCTGCATATTCCAATAAATTTTTTCCAATTTTAGTTTACGAATGTAGTTATATGACTTGTGCTCCAAGGCA
The DNA here is from genome assembly GCA_964020085.1 of Micromussa lordhowensis. Taxonomy (NCBI): domain Eukaryota; kingdom Metazoa; phylum Cnidaria; class Anthozoa; order Scleractinia; family Lobophylliidae; genus Micromussa; species Micromussa lordhowensis. The sequence goes on along the minus strand of OZ026602.1, from coordinate 24,510,689 downwards.
TTCATATATGACTAATTTCTCTTGTACTTACTGGCATGACAAGAAATCATCACGGTGATGATGTCGATGTCGATTTTGTTTTCTGATATTTTATTGTATTTTTTGTCAAGTTGATTTTGTTTTTTTGGAACAATGTGACTCTGTATTGACGTTGTTGTTTTTGCATTCTTGCTAAATCATGTGTGAAGGGTAGTTCAGATGAACAAAAAGATGACACCAAAAACAATTTTGTGCTACTATTAATAGTAAAGGAGAGTACTTTTAGTTCAGAAGTGGAATCGAACTCCTACGTGCAGACGCCCGGCTTAGAACTTGAAAAAGGTGTCTGCTAACAGTCAGGGCTAATTGCCTGGGGCAAGTTTCAGCTTGTCAAATGATGCATGTGATTTCATGACAGAAAATAAGACTACAAGATGAGCAAAACAATGAGTTGAAAGCATGCCTGGATTTATTTGAAATCCAGGCATAGCTTGTTTGTGTTCATTCTCCGATTGCCATATTGGCAGCCATATTGGCAAGTAAAATTTAAAGTAATGTAGGCTGGCAAGTGAAAATAGAAATTTACTGGCCCACTGGGCTAGAGGATTTTAACTTTTTTTCCTGCTCAGAGTGTTGAGGAATTTACCTGACTCGTTTACTATAATTACATTTTCCCGTGTTATTATGCTGTTTATTTTTGCATACATGTTTGTACAATTCATAATGAAGTGTCAGCTTACAGATGGTATCTGCCTACCGGAGGTGTCTTTTGGGGTAGGTAAAGTCTGCACATGAGCCAAGTGGCCAATCAGGCTGGAACTTATCCCAGTTTCCGTAGCATGAAGCGACTAGGAGTATTTCTACTCCCCCCTGGATGGGATGCTAGTCTATCGCAGGGTAATACCTCAGCATTTAATTCGCTGGTACCCATTTATACATCCGGGTGGAGAGGGGCATTTTGAGAGTAAAGTGTCTTGCCCAAGAACACAACACAATGCCCCAGGCCAGGGCTTGAACCCAGACTGCTCGATCTGGAGACAAGCACACTGACCTTGAGGCCACTGCCGCTCCACTTTTGGGGTAGATTTGACTATGCAATTTGTAACTTTTTTGTTCTTAATATTCCATCAGTTTCTTAAAGCCATGCGGAAAGGAATCCAGTTAGTAAAGAGGAAACACAGTCCACAGGTAAGCTGCCTTTTTAACAAAGCTCTTAATAAGGGTTGTGAAGCGAAGCGGACAAATCAGGCAGCAGATCTAATTAGTAAAACATTACAGTGTAGGTGGCATTCAACCACTTTTCTTGCAAAATTCAGGGAATTGTGGTTGTCGCTTTCATCATCGATGACTTTTAGAGGTGAGTTTTTCCATGCTGTTTAAAAAAATTGTCACAACAGCAAAATGTTGATTTTTTAACCAGGCATCTGTGTTATAGTTTTATTAAGGAGTTCCCTCTCATCAAGTGTCATTTGCGGTCTGTTGAAGTTGTACTGTAATTAATATAAAAATCACAGCTTTTCATAGCAACAGCTTCAGAAATACATGTATAACCTAAATAAATAATTATTATTTATTTAGGTACCCAGGGCTCAAAATAATGGCCAGTCAGTGGCGCATGTCCGACCTAAATGACTATTTGTTTGGACAAAGTTTTGTTTTGGCGGTCATTTTGACCGTTCACGTACACATGCAGCTTGCAAATAAATAACCCAAGAAAATAAATTTATTTGCATTATTTCTGGAAATTATAAACAATAAATCATAAAATATCTAATTTGCAGTTTTTTGTTACAAAAGATGAGAATACAGATAAGACAATCACATTCTGCAGCTTTATGAATGCCGAGACATTTTTAGTTAGCAGTTTGCTGAGGTAACACAGAAAATATCTATGTCACTCTGTAAATCCGTTAAACAGACAACAATAAACATTGCATCAATCAATGTCTAGTATTAACATGCAGTTACAGTTTCAATTATCGGGCGGCCGGCTGGGAAAAATAGCACTTGTAAGTGGTTTATTAGTGTTGGTAGAAAATAACACATTATGAAATGCTTTGAATGTTAAGTCAACAATTCAGTGTTTCTGTAAATTTGTCCCCATTTCGCAGTTGAACATGTCCCATATGTGCTGAAAAGTTGACCACTTAAGTCATGCTGCTGCTTGTCAAACACAGTTCTGGTAAATGTTTGCTAGTACTGTACACTACTAAAAAAATTGGTTTCCACGGCGAGCGTCTACAGATTGAAATGATACTCTTGATATCTTTGATTCTAGCTATGGCATCACCAATATTGAAATCTTCTTGTGTAAACCTAGTACTTCCATGGATGTCTAAGACTAACAGTTCTTTGCCATCAGTATATCAATCAGGCACTGCATAGAATGGACGTCTAGGCGGCATTGAAAACTTTGAGAGATCCATGAGTTTTGAAATGAGAAGTGATGTAAGCTCGCTTGCTGGAGGATGTTGTTTTGATGGATTTTGTTTTCCAGGCCAGTCTCAATTTTCTTACTGTTGTACGTAATGTTTCGTTGTTTGCATCGAGCTTCTCGAGTCACGAACGCAGAAAAAATAAATCTCGCTAATTTAAAGCACAAGATGAATATTTTTGTGTTGGTTAGGCTCGATATTCTGTCCCCGCAAGAGTCCGCAATTTCCCGAGTTGCGGCTTGAGATCGAATCGCTTGTTGTGGAAAATAGACGTGTGAATCGTGACTGATTGAAAATATATGTTTGTTGCACTTGACCAAATACTTCTGTCACTCCTATCTGTATCGTCTCAGCTGGAAGATTTTGTCGCATTTTTAATTTGTCGTCGCAAGCGTGAAAAATAGCGTTTGAACTGAAAGACTCCACACAACATCGAATTAGCAGAAATTCGGAATCGGTAGATAACAGACCTATTATCTCGTTAACAATGATTCTCGAACGAGTAAAACAGAACAGTAACAATTCTAGTTCAGCGGGTAAATATATTTTTAAAGCGAGCCGCGTGCGATAGAAATCAGCAGAAATTATCACAGATAAATAAACGACTTTGCTGCCCCAATAGCTCCGCATAAAAGCCGAGGACAAAGGGCAAAAAAGCGTTGGACACCCGTTTTGAATCACGCAGAAATCATAACATTTACATTCAAGCCTAAAGTAATCCTGAATGATATCGAGTAACATAAATCCATTCACACAAGTTTTGTTTTCATTCCATCAAGTACTGTAGAGTGTGAAGAGTGTGAAGCTATTGTTTCCAAACGCAAGCACGGTGCTTAAACGTCATTACCGACAGAACTTTGAATGAAAGAAAGTGTTTCATAAAAATTTTACAGGTTCAAGCAGATTTTCAGAGGTGCAGCACAAGGCTGTTTGCCAATAACGCCATCAGAAATAAATTGCCGGCAAAGTTAAGAATTATGCAAATTTCGAAATCGGTGACATGTCAAATTTTCACCGCCAGTCGATGGGACGCCTGTTGTCGCGAAAAAAATCTAATCACATTGAACTGCTTTCTTGTGAGCATTTCTCTCTCAACGGTCTTGGAAATGAACTTTTTTAGTAACCGCTGTTTTGCCTAAATTATGAAGCGGAATTGACGGGATTAAATCTATAATTTTCATATCGCAAATTCTCAGCGACATACCTTCTGGCGATGTGTTACTCACAGTTTTTCGGGAAAAAAAGATAAAGATCGAAATCCGGTATCTTGCACTAAAAAAATAGCTTATGTTTGGTTTCCACAAGGAATGATAATATTTCCAGGGGGTGAGAGGCTAAAATGGAATTTCCGGAGGGGAGGGGGGGGGGGGGGTCTATCCTGAGAGCCAATTTTGGAAAATAAAAATAAATAATAAAAAAGTATTTATATAGCGCTTATACTTTGCAGTGCTAAGCGCTTTACAATGCAAAAAAAGAAAAGATCTGGTTAAAAAGTAAAAGTCTAAAAATCATTACAAATATATGTACATAATCACAAAATACAAAATAAAAACCTAAGATAGTTCATAAACTCGCTTAAAAAGAAAGGTCTTCAATTTGCATTTAAACTTATTTACATCATCGATCGATCTAATGTCAATAGGCAAATCATTCCAGAGTATTGGGGCAATGACTGAAAAAGCCCTAAAACCGTATGTCTTTAAGTTATAGGGCTTAATAGTAAGACGCCATTTGTCTGAAGATGAGCGGAGGTTCCTCGTAGGTTCATAAACATGGATTAGGTCAACCAAATAATCAGGAGCTAAATTGTTGAGTATCTTAAAACAAATGAGATTAATCTTAAAGATTATTCTTTGCTCCACCGGTAGCCAGTGCAACTCCTTGAGAGTACCACTTATATGATCAAACTTGCTTAAGCAGGCAATCACACGCGCTGCAGCGTTTTGAACACTTTGAAGTTTGTTAATTTCATACTTGGGAAGACCATGTAAAAGCGAGTTGCAGAAATCCAGCTTTGAATTTACAAATGCGTGCACAAGAACTTCAGCCGTTGTGACATTAATGTACTTACGAATCTTAGCTATATTTCTTAGGTGGTAGAATGCCCCTTTAACTACGTTGTTAATATGAAAAGACATCGTCACAGTATTATCGAAAATGATGCCGATATTACGCGCCTTATTTGTAGGCTCTATGATATCAGTTCCTATTTTAATTGAAGGTAGCCGTGGGGGGAGTCTAAACCTAGAGTAGAGAATAAGAAGTTCCGTTTTGTCAGTATTTAATTTCAGTTTATTAGTAGTCATCCAGTTGGTGATATCCATAAGACAGCTTTCAATCCGGGAAATTGTAGTGGTAAGATCATCCATATCATCACAACTGAAGGTGGCGTACAGTTGAGTATCATCAGCATACATATGGAAGTCCATGCCATGACAACGTATTAGGTCACCAAGCGGGGCCGTGTACAAGAGATACAGCAACGGACCCAACACGGACCCCTGGGGTACACCAAATCTGAGCAGACGAGCTGAAGAGGTAGATCCATCGATCTGGACTGACTGGTAACGATCAGTGAGATAAGACTGCAGCCACAAAAGCGCTTTTCCTTTTATACCAAACCTGGATCGTAGTCTGTGTAATAAGATCTTATGATCAACGGTATCGAAGGCTGCTGATAGATCTAGCAGCAAGAGAACAACGCATTTCTTATCATCAATTGATTTCAAAATATCAGCGCTGTCTCACAACTGTGGCGTTTCTTATAAGCAGACTGGAGACCCTCATTCAGATCATTATCACACAAATAATTCGTCAGACGAATGGTCGCAGCTTTTTCAATAACTTTAGACAAAAACTTCAAGTTAGATACTGGTCGAAAGTTAGAAAAAATTTCAAAGTCTAGGGACGGCTTCTTCAGCAAAGGAGACAACACTGCATTCTTCATGGAACTTGGCATAGAAGCTGAATTGAATGAGAGGTTTACGACTCTATTAATAATAGGTAGTAAATCATCAATACAGCAACGTAGAAGAGAAGCAGGTACAGGATCGAGAGAACACGATTTGGCGGCGAGTTTTTTCACAAAACCCCTAAGTTCATCATCTGAGATAGGAGAAAATTCGCTTAATTCACATGAAGTTGTGGCATAATCTATCAATGGAAAAGCAGAAGCATCAGTAACAGATAACGTATCAAGTTGATGCCTGATTGTCACAATTTTATCACCGAAAAAGTCAGCGAACTTTTCACATAATTCCTTTCGAGAGCCACAGGATGGATAGTGGTTTTGAGGCTTACGATGCAGAGAGGGGGAGGGGTCATACGAAAAACCCCTTCCGTGGGGGGGTATGGATATTTTCTGGAACCACACAATATAATCACTAAGCCAAACGAATTTAACCTCAATTTTTGTATGCTTGTCTTTCTTACCTGTTTCTTTTTTCTTTTATTTACCTTCCATAACGGTAAATAAGACTGTTTAACAAGAAAAACTGTTGAAAATGAAAACTAACATCGTCGGAACTTCAATGTGGGCTTGTTCTGGTCAGCGGTACTAACACCATGTAAAGTGGCACAAAGTGTCCTGCTTTGAAAACGATTTGAATTTGGCGACCAAATTTATCATAATTTTACAGAGGGAGGTCGCAAAAAGGCAACTTCTGAAAAACTTGAGCTTGGAGCACTGATTTCCTTTGAAAATATACCGTACTTATAGGAAAAAATATTCCATGCATCTCTCAAGGTATGAAAAAAGCATAGGTTATAAACAGATTTTTTGAAATTTTCCAACATTATACGCCATTATGCGTTTTTTTCGGAATTATGCAAATTATGCCCTCAGAGCTGAATTATGCGATTTTGCATCTGCGGATAATTCCGGAAGCCCTGTTAAAGGAAGCTCGATGAACAAAGAGTCTATAACTTTGTAGTGACTCAAATCCAAACAGTGCAAGTACCCTATGTTCAATGTTCTTCAAGTGTAGTCTGGAATGACTTCTTTCCTATGACCAATCCAAGGTGCAATAAAAACTTCAATCCTGTTGCATTGGTATAAGATGGAACAAAGGATTCTCTATTTCAGATAACAGCATTCACTCAGGAGTATTTCCCTTGCCCTAGGATAAACATATTTTCGCAAATCATCTGAAGTAATTTCCTTTGAAAGTCAAAGTCGACCTTTCTCCAAACAGTGCTGCAATGGATGATATCATATCACTTTTTACTTACTATGGCTAGAGTGGGCGATAACTGAAGATTATCGATATGACCAAATCGGGAAGGCTGTTGATCATTTTTGCAGTGAGCATCTGCCCGAATGAAGTGCACTTTCTATCCCACCTGCAAATAGACCACACTGACAACTCAACAGGAGTGAACAATGTCATAGTTATTATATAGCCGCTTGTCAACTGATAAGAATATTTCATGCATGCTTTTCTGAACCTGGTTTCTCCCTCCTCCTCCCAACACTTGTAACTTGGAAGAAAATAAAGGAAAAATGTCTAAAACCAGCGGACTAAAAATCACATGAACTCACAGCTTTATGTTATTCATTTAAACACTAGAAGGAAAACTTCCCACATTGATGTAACTTGTGATGATTTGCTATCTGATAAGATAATTATCAGTATTCGCCACTGGTAGACAAAAGGTTTCAAAATTTCACACTTTCTTTATGGCTTCCATTTCAAACATGCACACATGGTTACTTTGAGTAATGGAGTGTACAAAGTGTGGAGGTAAAAGCATCACGTCATCACGTCTGGCATTGTCAACATGCTAGCCATTGACTATGCTAAGACTAAGACTAAATTTGAAGTTGCCTATTTCATTGCAAAAGAAGAGCTACCCTTGTCAAAATACCCGCAACTTTCAAAGCTGGAAGAAATTAAAACATGGAGTGGACATCAGCATAGCATATCAAAATGACATGAGCTGCAATGTTTTTGTCACTCGCATCACAGAAGTATTAGCTAGAGATTTAAAGGAGAAGTTGTCCAATGCAAAGTTTATCAGTGTCGTGACAGAAGGTTCAGAAGATGCATCGATATCGGAGAAGGAAGCCGGGATTCTGGAACGATGTTAACAGTCTTAATGGAAGAGTCCTTGACAGGTGAGAGTGCATACGAAGAAGAGGAATGGAGCTCATAGCCGTACATTTTTGTGTATTTATTTAATCAACTGTTCTAAGCTCAGCGTACCAACTTCCTGATCATCTGCATAATTGCTAATAAATGAAGTTAAACATTGTATCCTGAAAAAGCAACAAAATACATGTTTAACTTCCAGCACACCTCATCGAAAGGCCTGGCTGCAAAGCCTTGTGGACTTTACTGCTATGTTAAAATCTATTGTCGCTAGTTATTTACAAGGTTATTTTGCTCGCTTGAAATGGGAAATCTTAAATCGCATGAAACTTTGTATGATATCCAAAAGTCAAGGACACTAATCCTTTCTTCTGGACACAGTTGATATGAAGCTAATAATGTTTTTTTTTTTTTTCGTTTCCTACATGCCGAACAGAGCATGCCAAGCAAAGGCAATATTGTAGCATGAGCCTATGCCCTGTTACTGTTTAGTAGTATTTTCCGCCGTGCTTACAGCCAAAATCGCTTTCACATGTAAGTCATAATCGTAAAACTATGTGCAGAGTAACTATGGTTAAAGGAAACCTCCACTCTTAAAGCAAAGGATGTTAACTTGTAGGAAATACTGTCTTATGTCAAATTTCGGTTGAACGCCCAGCAATGAAGAATCAGGGTCAGCAAAACAGGGTTTGCCTATCGCCTATATTTGCTTATTGCGTTTCCTGCGCGCCGCCATCTTGGATTACATGACGTCATATGGTTGCCCAATTGTTTCACACAAAAGATACTCTGCTTCCTAACAATAGCGGCAACCAGATGACGTCACAAAATCCAAGATGGTGGTGTGCGGGAAATTTAAAAGCGAAAATAAGCAATAACCTGAACTCCATTTTTATTACTCTTGAATATTATTTTCACATTGTGACCAGTAAAATTTGAGATAGTCATTACTTTAAACATTTTAAAGCCAACTTGTTGTAAGAGTGAAGGTTCTCTTTAAATGAGCATCTCTAATAAATATAGCGTGTCGAGTTTTGATTGTAGTTCCCACTGCCAGCCCTGCATTACAAGTGTCTTGTCGAGTAAAATGCAGTCTGAGGCCATTGCCTGTGTAAATGCAAATAGAGAACATAATTTTATTTAAGCAATACTTTTAGCGATTGAAACTTTTCTTATCTTAAGCAATGTGTTTCTGAGTATATGAGACAATATTCTTTGCTTAATAGGCTAGTTCTTCAAAACAAATATTTTCAATATTTTGACTGCGTGGTCAAAAATGAGATTTGACCAAGCTAAAATTGGTTTGGCCGTTCCTGTCGACCGGCCGCTGTCCAAAACTTATTTTGAGCCCTGGTACCATATATAATTTTTTTATCTACATGTACACAGCTTTACTTGACATTCTGAAAATCTCAGTGGCAGTTCTGAGTTCTGTCTGGGAACAACCCTGCTCTGCATCAACACTGGTAATACAAGCATACACTGTTGTAGTCATCCTCCTTCCCCTGGGCAGCATTTTCTACCATTTAGGTAAACTAGAATGTACAATAATTGTACATTCTATAATAAAATAACGCAATGGATCCTAACGTCTCTCTTGTCTTGAAAGAACATTGAGCACTTACAACTGTACTAATAGCCTTTCACGAATACATGTTTCAACACTGTCCAGTTCAGTAGAGATAAGACCGCTAGATTGAGCCTGCATGTATTTGAGAGACTCTCCGTATATCTGGAGAGTTGCCATGGTTGCTGTGTGCAGGTTATTTCATCATCTCTTGTAATCTTCTTGTGTTTGTGATAAGAAGGATGCTAATGACAGCAGCAGTGGTAATGAAGAGGATGAATCAAAGAGTTCCTGTTCTTGGCTCAATAAAAAAAATACCCAACCAGGAAAAAAGCTGAAAGAGAGGACAAGCCCCCCTACTTCAGAAAATGACGAAAAGATTATTGTGGATGAAAGTTCTGAGAGTGACCTCTACTCAGTAAAAAATAAACAGGATACAAAGGTACGTGAACAGTGCAGATTGCACCCTAAATAAGGCAAGGATGTCATGACAGTGATAATGGGGCTAAGGTGTTCTTTGCTTGGATTTGCACAAAATAGATTTAGAAAAGAAAAAAAAAACATGAGCAGCCCCCCCCCTCCTCTCCTCCTGGAAAAAAATGTTCTGTCACAAAGTTATGATACACAATGCATAGAGACTCAAATCTGCATGAATGTACATCAGCACATGATGTACAGTACTGCCCAAAAGTAAGTTACCACCTCTGATCTATCGTTTCGAAAGACAAGACATTTGTCTTGCGTGAGCCTCTTTTCTCGCGAAAACATGAATGCTTCCTGTCAAACATTTTGTGATGAATCGAAGACTAGGCATGCGGAAGCATTCATGTTCTTGCGAGACAAGAGACTCACGCAAGACAAATGTCTCGTCTTGCGAAAATTGAAAGGTCTACAACGTTTGGAAGAAGCTAATGATAACTTTTCTACAAAAAAATGATCAATGGTTGCTCTTAAATCAGTACCATTGGTGGACATTCTGTATGTCTAGTCAACTATTGTTTGGTAATGATCCAACAAAAGTGGTAAAAATCAAGATGGGTGCCATTTTAGAGTATTATGCAATTTTGATTGGTAGGGTAAAGTTTGATCATTCTGTGATCCACAGTTGGATGTGAAATCTTCTTCCTCCAAGGTGAATGTTACTCCGCCAAGCTCAAAGGAACAAGAGCAACAAGATGACAACATTTCAAAAACGGAAAAGACAGGTATGTGTTGCATAAAAGCAGAGCAATCTTTCCTGTGCTTCAATAAATCATATTTTACAGCATTCATATAATCTGATAAAAGATTTTTTGCTTTTCTTGTCGCAAGGTTTGTATAACAAATACAGTGTACATGACACAAGCTACATGGGAAAAACAAAAGAGTCAAACTTGGGAATTTTTCTCAGAATAGCTTAACATGTTACTGACTGATCTTCATACCAAGCTTTAGCAAATACTGTACATTGCACAACATCATCCAGTTTTGGTCCATGCAAAGTAATCACTTGGCTATAGTGATTTACTCTTGCAAATCTTGTAAGAAGGGATCTCCTTTGGGTAAACCGCATTAGAAGACATCTCCAATGTACAAAATGAAGAATGTTTCTGGTTTTTAATGCTTAGCCAGGTCAAAATGGTGGAGGGTATACATTAGTTAATTTTCAGACAGTGGAGTCTTAGTAAGTCATTTTCAAGTAAACTTATTTTTAATATTCCATTTAATATTGCAATGACCAGTGGAACAAACACTTTATACCTGTCAGTTGTGACACATTCTGGAGTCTCTTTCCAACCCCAGCAATCATGTTGAAATTTTTCTGTACTTTAACTTGAGTTCTATTAAACTTTCCTAATGTATAATTATGTTTTGTAATTTTTTAGATACACAGCTTGTGACTTCAATTGAGAATAAGATGAACATTTCAAATACTTCCAAGAAAGGTGAAGTTCTTTGTACCGGTAACAGTATTGTGTTTTCATGCACATATATATGTTGCAGTTAATTTTTGGTCTCAGTTAATTAATTATTTTATAATTTCACTAGTTAGTTTTTTCTAACTTGGTTATTTTACTTTTTTTTAACTAGGTATTTTTTTATCAACTGTCTAAAAAGGGGATTTTATTTTTTGAGGTGTGGTTAAAAAATATCGGCTTGTTTGTTGTTGTTTTCTGTGTGGTCGAGGTGTATGAAAAGAATGCTGAGAAAAAAACAGAGATCTGTAAGTTCCCAACACTCCCCCAGCCTACTTTTCAGACCACCCCCATTAAATCCCTTGTTTACCACATCCCACCCAACTATCAAATTAATCCTCTAACCTTGTCACCCCTCTCTTACATTTAAATAGTTTTCTTTTTTTCTTACCTATGTCCATAGCTGGATTTGAACTCATGACCTTACTGTACTACATGTATCTCCTTGCTGGCCCTTCCCTCTAACCACTGTGCCGCACACAAAACAATGAAACAAAGCTCTCGTGTTATGTATAATAATACTGAGTTTGGTGCCCAGTCTCGCTTGGTTTTGCACATGTGTGTTTAGCAAGAACACAGACTTGATTTCTTCCTCGGTTTGCAATGGCAACGTGCATCGATGAGAAGACATTTTACGAAAAATTGGAGCTTTTGAAGGAAAATCAAAAAGGAAAATCATGGTTTACATCGACCAGACATTTTATGTCAATGCCAAAAATTATTTAGAAGTTCCTAAAAAAAGACTTAATTAAAAAAATTACTAGTTTAAAGGGACACAGTCAGCTTTGTGACTGCGTTGACCTGGACGCTAGCTTTTCTCACTTTGAAAAAAGTTTACCTCAACCTGAAATCAAAGTTCATGCAGAAATCCGCTTCATTTTCCGCAGTATTTGCTTGATTTTCAACCGTTTACTGAAAAATCTTTTTTTTTTTTGAGTGTCCTTTTGCTTATCCTATGATATTATTTTTATCATATCTGGTTAAAAACAGCATTTATCGCGTCTCTGTTACATGCAAATTAGCAATTGAATGGTATGTAATGCGCATGTGTACCAGCTGACTGTGTCCCTTTAAAATCAAGGGGGAAAATGCGAGCGACACGAGGTAAGCAGGAATTTTATTTAACTTTGTTTTCATTTACAAAATAATTACAATAGCTGCTGACCCAAGCAACATTTTATAGCTAACCACAAGCGGGCTTTGTTGAGGCCTAAATCACTATTTCTAAGCATTTTAAGAAAAGTGCATACATGTAGGCTGAAATCTGCATTACTTTAAGCAGTTTTAAGCCTGCGCTTAAATTAAAAAAATGGTTAATGTGCCCTAAAATATAACATTGAGGAACTCTTATGCTTCTTGAATACTCTCCTGACTTTCCGTGTGCACGCAGAACTCAATACTTACTTAATCCTCCTCATCCTCTGTGGGACATAAGGCAACAACTCAATGATGCATGCTACATGTAATTAAAACACAAATAAATCTTTAATTGATGCTGTCTACATTTATTGACCTTGTTTGTGTTCTCTACTTCCAGGCAAACCCCTAAAGAGCATGTATTTATTTGACTTCTTGGGAGGTCAGTATTCTTTACTTCAAGAAGACATTTGATAATAAGTGTTTTATGTGTGTATATGATGTTAATTGGCACCTTTGCCACTGGGGCTCAGCAGGGTTCCTCTGTAATCACCAGCACCTGCTGTTTTGTAGTCAAGGGCATGCCCTGTAGTCTAATTTTGACCACCTCTACCTACAGGAGAAAAATTGAATATTTGCTAGCCCAAAAATCTTGTTGCATCTTGTTCCTTCATGTACATGACTCAGGATACACTGTCAAAATAGATTTTAGTTGACAAGCATCAGGAATTTGCCTTCCATCCTTTAATGATGTGTTTTTGTAGATGAAGTCAGTAATGATGAATCACAAGCTCTCCAAGCGCTAAATTCATTTTGGGTCACCAAAGTTGCCAGAAACAAAGATATTCTACAGCGGCCGCCACCTAAAAACCAAGTGGAACAGGATTTCTACAACAAGTACTGCGACAAACAAGGCAAGCTTTCCATCACAGCTGCCACTCATCTTATGAGGTATGTGTAAGATTAAGACTAATGTTATCTAAGGGGGTAAGTTTCTAGAGAAACTGTGGTGCTGCATCGGTGGGAGTATTACAAGATAATTTGGTTTTATCATCGGGGTTGATATTGTGAATTGGCCACCGTAAAGAGATTCGAAAGTTGACGTTTCGAGCGTTAGCCCTTCGTCGGAGCGAACGACAAAGGGCTAACGCTCGAAACGTCAGCTTTCGAATCTCTTTACGGTGGCCAATTCACATTATCAAGCCAGTTGATAAAACCAAATTATAATGTTATCTAATGTTGGGTATGTTTATGGTTCATAGCCCATACTTAAATCCATTTTGCTTTTGGGTCATTCCTTATGTAATTTTCACCAGTTTTCTTTTGATTTTATTTTTGGCTGTGCACAAAAAAATGCAAATCGCATGCCAGTTCTCCGCTAAGAATTTTAATCTCTTTTTCAAAATAAAATGGTGTTTCTTTTTCATTTTTTAGTATGAATATTGTTTCACACAATACAATACATACACGACTAAATAAAACTACAAAATATGTACCTAATTAAGTAAGAAATGAAAAGAACTATTAACTGCAATATATTAAAAGATTTATTTTAGTTTTCAATAACAAAGGGAAGAATTTGTGCCATTTGTTGTGCATTTGTTAAGGCGGGGGTACATATGAAAGCCGTATTTTGGCTGGGTATTATGTTTTTTATGCAAATATCTTGTTTACGTTTCAAGCAATCAAGAATCTCTCTGCTCATCTCACATATCTATGTTTTGGGTTGTTTTGGAAATTTTTTGGTGATTTTTAGGTATATTTGGAGAGAAATAGTTTTTCTCAAAGGATTAGTAAAATTGATGGAAATAGGAAATTTTGAAGATTTGTTGTTGTTTTAAAATAGAGTTTGAAATTAAAAAATTGGTAGACACACTCCAAACAGTTGCCCAACAACCTGGGGTGCCATTGTGCGGTCGGGCAACTGTCTGGTGGTGTTCCATAACCCTTTTTTTCCCTCTCAACCTCTCTTTAAACTTACCAAAATTTCACTTAAATTCACGTGTACCCCCGCCTTAAGGCAATGATCAGGAATGATTTTGTGTGAAACCAACCAAACACTCGGGTAAAAATAGTTTAAGGCTACATGTAGGTTAGCACATTGACTTCGGATCGAGAGTCTAGGTTCGAAACTTGGCTTGGGTAAATTTCAACATCACCCTAAACTGTTTCTAAAATATGTTTGGGTTCATTTTTTCCTCTGCAGCCTTCCTCATGTGATCACTGTGTGCCTAAAGACCACTGCGCAGATTGAGGTGGTTGTGTCTAATCGAGAGAAGGCTATGGAAGAGTCTGAAGAGCTTCGTGAAAACTACTTTGAAGTAGTTGAGGCTATGGCAATGCACTTGATGTGAGGCCTCACAAAAAAAGGAGTACAAAAGGTGAACCTTGTTTGTTTAATTAAACCGCGCAGCCGTAGGCTGGGCGGTTTTTTTGCTTTGCACTCGGTTTATTTTTTTTTTTTTAACCGCGCAGCCGTAGGCTGGGCGGTTTCTTGCTTTGCACTCGGTTTATTAAACCGCGCAGCCATAGGCTGGGCAGTTTCTTGCTTTGCACTCGGTTTTTTTTTTTAACCGCGCGGCCATGGGCCGAGCGCGGTTCTTGCTCTGCACGGGGTTTATTTTATTTTTTTTTTTTTTTTGTCATGTCGGAGAGCTGAACCAGCTCTCTGCTCGGCCAAACTTTGAATCACGCAACCGGTAATGTTTATTCGCCGAAAAAAAAGCTGTTGAAATATTACCACAAGGACATTTGCAAGGATAAATAATGTAATTTAGGACCTGTTGCTGGCTACTAAGGCTGAAATTATCTAGAGTTAAGCTTTATTTTTGTTTTGCTTGCATGTTCACTTTCGAAGGGAATATTCAATGCGCCGGCTAAATGCGCTGATGCTGATAAATATGACCGTATTTACTGCAATGCCCTTACGGTGATAAATAAGATCGTGTTTACTTCGCCAGAAGCAATGGTGGAGTTTTCTGGGAAAAAAAAATATAACCTCGGCACTCGTCGAAACCTTTGCAAATATATATTCGTTTGAAAGGTCAATTCTCCTTCGAGCTACAGGTAAACAAAAATCTCGGATTACCAATCACGCAACCACGCTATGCAAAGAATGTGAAATAAAATCTCTTTCAATCCAGGCACTGAGCTTACTTTGAATCACGCAATCTCTATTGTTTCCAATGGGTAATGTTTACTCGCAAAACGCTGTTGCTAAATACTTAGAAAACAGTTCAATTTTAAAAGCGCGGTTAAAAGTTGTTTTCAACTTCTTGTTTTTTTTAGTCATGTCGGGGAGCAGACCCAAACTCCCACTCACGGCCAATTGTCTTCACCGGATGATGTCATCAGCTCTTTTCGTCATATCCCCCCTCAGGAGGGTTTTGTCAAGTTAGCGAATTAACTGTTTACACAAAAAAATGGCGGCCAAGGGAGAAAATGTTAATTTGATCCAACTTGGGCCAAAATCCTTCGGCGATGGGCGTTAGGACATTTGCAAGGAGCATCTAATTTGGGACCAGCTGCTGGCTAGTAAGGCTGAAATTATCCAGAGTTAAGCTGTAGTTTCGTTTTGCATGCAAAACAGAACATTTTGTAATCTGGAATGTTTGCATTGTTTCTGTTCACTTTCAAAGGGAATATTCAATGCGCTAAAAAGGTATTACGTCTGGCCATGGAATACGCTGACGGTGATAAATGTAAGATCGTGTATAGTTCGCCAGAAGCAATGGTGGAATTTTCTGGGGAAAAAAGTTAAAACTTAGCCTTAGTGCTCGTCAAAAACCCATATGTAAAATATTATATTGAAAGGTCAAGGTATTTTTTCATTAGACGTAAACAAAATTCTCCGATTACAAGTCACGCTAAACTCGCGCTATGCAAAGAATGTAATCAGATACTCATTTTTTCGTATATTTGCTGAAGGGTAGGAGAGTCACGTTTCGCAGACAAACCGCGTTTTTCTAAAGCGCGGTTTACAACCGCACCGCGGTTCTTGTTTGCATTATATTACTATTACAAGGTACACACACAGGAAAACACTATGAAAACAGTGAGTGAACCTTGTTAATACAACCACTGTAATTTGGTCCAAAAAAGCCAAGTCAGTTTCTAATTAATCATACACCTCCTTACCTAGCTACCTGTCCCGTTTTTGGCATCCCAAACTGTAATGTTTCTTACAAGGTTACCATGGTGCAGGGTTCGTACAGAGTCTTGAAAAAAAGTCTGGAAATACATGTATGCAAACCACTTTTCCAGACCTGGAAAAAGAATGGAAATAAAAAGCGGAGTCTTGGAAACTGAATGGGATGAAGTCTGGGATTTTTCTAAAGGAGCAGCAGGTGTTTAAAAGCTAGCTGAAATATTTGTAATGTAGCTGATTTCACTTGAATTAACTTGGAGATTGTTCAAATCTGAGGCAAAGCCCAGTCTCCAGTGCCCTGCATTGCATTGTGGTTCACAGACATGCCAATGTTGCCATTCCTGGCACCAGATATGCTTGAACTCGTCTTCAGTCTGTTGTAAAGATTTGTGAAAGAAGAAGCCTTGGCAGAAGCGACATCAACAGCTAAGTTTTGCACAAAAACACCTCAGATGTTGATATTTGGTTTGTTGTGAACAAACTTGTCCTGGATTTATAGCACAAAAAGAAGATGCTACCCAGTGAAAGCTGATACCAAGACATTCCTCATCACCCTTGTGAAGAAGCTATTGTTAAAAGCTCCAATCAGGTATGGCCTGGTAAGGACCTTGGCATGGCTGCATCCCTTGCAAATCTGTAGTGATCAAGAGAGGTATTTGGAGCATCTTGGTCGTTGTCTTAGGATTGTTTCAGATCCTCGACAGATTAAGCTTTGCAAATGTGATAATATCATCAGGCAATATAAAGAGTTTGTCAGGGAGAACTCAGCCAACCCTGTTTTCAGCCATTCATTGTTGGTGAGTCACGGTTAGATGCGTTGCTTTATGACAGCATGGCCGATGTTACCGAGTGGGCTGATCTGTGGGAGTTAACAAAAAAGCTTCTCCTTCTAACACATGGACAAGCTTCAGTTGAATCAGGATTTTCAATCAAGAAGGAAATCTCTGTTGAAAACATACTGCAAAAACATTGATTTCGCAGAGGGTGATTAAAGACCATCTCCTGAATGTTGGAGGGGTTACCAAAGTCTCCTTGACTAAAGAGCTCCTTGTCAGTGCAAGTCATGCAAAACAGAGGTACCAAGCTTACCTAGATAAAGAGAAAAAAAGAAAGAGGAGCACAAGAGAGGACAGAAAGGAAAGCTTCCCTTGAGGAACTGGATAACTTAAAAGAAGTAAAGAAAAGAATGAAAACAAACACTGAGGCACTGTTGAAGTCTGCTGCCCAATTTGCAGAAGAGGCTGATCAGTCAACTGGGAAAGTAACTCACATTTCTAAGTCAAATGCAATGAGACGAAGCACTAAGGAGAAAGAAGGAGAGTTGAAGTCCATCAAGGAGGCAATAGACAAGAAACTTGGAGCTCGGCTAAAGAAATAGTTCTTGTATCACAAAATATTTATATATTTCTTCTCTGGCCATGAGGAATCTCACTTGTTACCTTGAGTTTGGAAAATACAAATAGTGGTCTGGAAAAGGTCTTCTATTCTGTTCACAAAAAAGTGTACGAACCCTGACAGTGGCTTAGAGGTCAAAATGCCCCCAAGACAATCACCCCCCTCCCGACAAAATGCCCCTAGGATTTTAACTTGGAATACCCTAGCATTGTAACTCGGAATAACCCTACATGGAGTGAAAACAATAAATTCAGTGTTAGGTAATATCCCATTCAAGCCTAGGCTGAAAACCCAGACGTATTTCCAACTGTCGCTTGTCTCTGCCACAGAGAGAAACCTAATGTTTTTGTTTATTTTTTTAGGCATTAGTTTATTTGCACCTGTATAAGTTGTGTGTCATAACTGTATTGATTGTCTAGTTTAAATTTCTTTCTTTAAAAACTTTTGTTTTCCAGTCCAAGGAGAGGATCAAGTAGTTTGGAATATAACTGCAGTATACCTTCTATTGGAGCTGAGGGTGCATTATTTTTTTAGATATGCACGGCCGCAAGTAAAGGAACGTGTATGTCCTGGATGCTGTGTTGCCGATGCAATCACATCCCCTTGTCAGATGTAAATATTTTAGCTTTTTCAGATGGTGTTTCTATGTTATCTAAGAAGATGCTGTACTTTTGAGGTCTAGAAAAACTGCTGAACGCACTCGCATTCCTCTTGTGTGTCAACCTCAAGCATGCATTTTTTCTTAGAGAATATCCATGGAACACCATGTTCTATTTGGTAAATACTAAGTGTAGTACGATTGTATAATGGTTGTCATGAGAGTGTTTCAATGGAAAGAACTGTAGGCGAGTTCTGTTTGCACTGTGTGAGCACGTGCTTTCCACTAGCGTTAACAAATTATCTTTGTAATTAATGCTCGCATTTTTTATTTAGGTTTAAAAGAGTTGTGTCGCGACATTTTAAGTCTCTGTATTTTCTGACGTACACAATTTCTTCAAATAGAAGGAACCTCAAAATGGTAGTTTTGTTGGGTATTCATTACCAAAGGAGTGCTGATAAACCGAAAAGAAACGCAGTAAATAAAGGGATTTTTAATTTTTATTTTTTTATTTTGCGTTATTTTATAGTGAAGATAACAGGAGTGACGTCTACTTTTGTTATTAATCAGTGTTAATGTGGCAACCACAGAACTGTTGGCTGGTGAAAGAGTGAAACAAAAGGTTTTTTTTGTTTAACTTGTTGGACATTTAACCCATTGACCCCCGGCGCTTTTTGCCAAGAACGCGTTTTTGGACATTTTGGGTTTTTTGCAGGCTGGAGATTGGCCAAAATAGCTTCGATCTAGTCAAAAAACGCATTTACAGCATAACAGCTTGTTCTTCTTGCCCCTAGCAATTTGACTCAGGCATGCGCAGAAATCAAAATTTTGAGATGAAAGTGACCGAAATTTTGGAGGAGAAAGTGACCTACATCTTTAGGCTTTTCGATTTTTTTAATTTTTTTTTCGCCCTTCCTTTTTCTACTTTACTTTCCTTTTGGCTTCAGTGATTGACCTTCTACTGAGCTTGCTTGCGGTTAAAAAAACTTTGAAGAAAGCGTCATCGAGACGGTCAATTTTTACCCGAGATTTGCCACGATCACTCTGGTCTGGTCGATCACTCTGATCTGAGTATCATTGCAAAGATCTTTTCCTCCTGCAGAAGTTGAGTATAGATGACGCCAAGTTTGGTCAAAGGTGATGACGTCAGAAGTGGAAGAAAGGCCAAAGCTCGTCAGGGCTGGTTACGGCCGGCACGGGGGGTCAATGGGTTGAAGAACAAAAACAATGTTTGTAAACAAATATCTTCCCTTTGTATTTGTCCCGACTAAGAGCCAACCCACAAAATTACAGTGTTTCCAAATTTGCCGTGGCAGCCTCTTTATTCAAGTCGATAACTGGGGTGGATTTAGGGGCTTGGGGTGTTCGGTCAAACCCCCTAAATTAAAAAAAATAGACATAACACACTGACTTGGCCTCAGAATGCCCGAAATCCCATTTCCGAGGACCCCAATTTTTAAATTTCCTAGTGAAGGATGCCCCTGAGACCCCCTCCCCCCTAAATCCCGTATCCGCCCCAGGATAACATAATCAGCCAATCAAGTGACTAGTTAAAGACTGATTACGAATTCCAAAAAACTGAATTCCAGAAGGAGAGCTTTCAGTAATTAGTGCTAGTAATTCGTAACATTTATAGGTAGATATATGTATTTATAATCCATCAAATATTTTCGCTCGCGCACGGTTGGTTTGAACGCGTCATGTGAGACTGAATATTCACCAGCTAAAACTGGGATGAATACCAGTGATATTCCCCAATTTTCAAAACCGCTTGTGTTGCTAAAAATAGTTGAAGGATAATAAACACAATAGCGTAGCTCAAGGAAAACTGTGAGGTTTGAGAGATAATATCCGCAGACAAGTACCGCGCCAAATGGAGGCTACTGTTTATATCTACACAGATTTACAGATGTTGGCACAGATGATGTAATATATATATATCGAAATGTTTTTTCTTTCTTTCTTTCCATTGTATAGTTGACAGGGTAAAAGTAATAAAAGTTTACCTGCCAGCCTAATTACTAGACTACAGTTTTGCCTCATCGTACAGAGTTGGTCAAGTGTCTCAAGTGGAGGAACATGAATCCTAGGGTCCCTCATCTTCGGGAAGATGAGAGACCCTGAAACGAGTTTGACGACAAACTGGAAGGAAAAAAATAATTGGCCACATGTTGACCTGCAATAGGTCATATTTGTATTCTCAGTATTGTACTGGAACTAGCTTGCAAGTGAGGCTGTGGGGGAGTCTCTACAAATGCAAATGACATTTTGGATTTGTGGTTTAGGAAAACTCGGGGAAATTACATCGTTATCGTGATGTCATTGTTTTCGAAAGCTTCATTTCTAAAATATTTTCTGTCCTACTCCTGAGGAATTTGAAAACGCAGCTTAATCTCTACGGCTAGGCCTACCATGCACACTAATCGTCACGAAAACGGAGCCTTATGAAAACGCTCTTCAAACCGGATGAATTTGAAAACGCCGGCTTTGAGTTTTAGCGATTGAAACAAAGAAATAAAGCTGCGTTTTCAAATTTCTCCGGCGTTTATAGGTGGACAGGGCCCTTCGAACTGAGATCATTTGTAGCCTGTGTTACAAGCGCCCTCGGCGAGGGACGCTTTCTCCGATTTTTTTTTTTTCGCGGAGGCATCTGTAACACAGGCTTGATCGTTCATACCACAAGGGTAACGTGCTCCTGCGTATGCGATTAAATTCCTTATTATATGGCTAGCTCCGCGAGCGGGCAAGATGAATCAAATCCTGCGCTGTGATTGGCTACCCGAGCGGGCAAGATGGAGCCATCTTGCCCGCTCGGGACTACCCGCCTTGTCCCGCAAGAAAAATTTCCCCAAAAGCCATATAATAAATCCTTTATTGACCAAGCTTGAACCGCCAAGATGGCTGGATATTGGCCTCGTTCTTTTTTTGCGTGTTTATGGACCTCGACTCCGTCTCAGTCCATAAACACGCAAAAAAAAAAAAGAACTCGGCCAATATCCAGCCATCTTGACCTCACACTTGGTCAATAACCCATACGTACGAACGAACTTTCGCAACCAAAGACTGTCCGCAATGAACAATAAAAATGTGATGCTTGTTAGTTAACCCAAACAATGCAACCCTTAAGTCTATTAGCAGATGAAAGCAAACCACTCACTCAGTCCTCTTCGTGCTATGTAGCACATAAGGCCGTAGATGAAAGCAAAGAAACATAATAAATCTTGCTCGTACAGGAGAACCCGAAAGCATTAAGTTGTACCAAGTGTTTTTATTGTAGAGAACGGTTGGCTACAATGCCAACTTAAAAACCAAATACCCGTCCTGATGTAAATACTCCACAATCCTGTTTACTTTATTGGTTAAAAATTAAAATTATAGTATTTTCAATTGTGCGTAAACGCGACAGTACCATATGACTCAATTTAAACTCAACGGATAATGCCGGAGACAGCTATAAAAGCTTTTTAATCACTGCATATAAATCGCGCCCTTGGATGCACCATAATAATGGAAAACACCTCGCTTTAATCTCCATGTTATACACTGTCCTAATTCAGTGATATGTTTTGTAAAAATATATAAATTTTGCGTTTCTTTATTTCTTTTAAACTTGCACGCTAATATTTCGAGCTTCCTTTCGATTCGAATAAGTTTGTTTCCCTTGCAAGAAATAATTCAATTTGCATGAAGCCCACTTAAATAATTATTTAATTAATTAATATTTCAAAGAGCAATAACCTGAACTGAATGATTAAATAGCAGCGCATCTCCCAAATGATAGCAGCTGCGATTTGCGACGACTATTGATATTAGCAGAGGATGGTCCGTACAAACAAAACAAAACTGTATATCCCTTGGTAAAGCATTTAAAACACTTGGGGACTTGGATACAGAGTAACCAACTTACCCACTTAGCTAACAATCACCAATCTAGGCTAACTACAAACCTCTCTCTCTTGTGATTTTTTTCCTTCACTTTACAAGTCGAGTACTGACTCCTCCTTTACTTTAGTGGTGAAGTTCAAAAAAATTTCAATTCGAGTCTTCAATAAGCTACAACACTAAAGTTATCGGTCTTTCACAGCGTAAATTTCGTTTATTCCTTCATGTCTGGTGTTATGAATTGAATATTAATTTGTTCATTGCAAAAATGACTTTATATTCCCAGACACAACAGACGACAGAAACAAATGTTCTCTTTTTTCTTGCTTATTTACCCGTTTACCACACTCGTGTATCTCGCTTTAAGAGCCTTAATAAGATCACACTAGCAACCATAATTTAATTTGGAGGTCTGCAACTACTCTGGACCATTATTACGAAGTTTTTCCACGTATGACGCTGGGAAGGCCCCCTCCACAGAGCCCGTTCTACCAACGATCCAACCGTTCCCTTCGTCCCTTATCTGAACGACAATCTGAAAGAATAACGAAAGACCACAAACCTGTCAAAATAATCAGCGTTTGTAATAATATTTTACAAGGTCCTAGCCTGTTCCAGGCTCTCGGTAGTTGGGGACGAGCGAAAACGAGCGAGAAAAAACGAGGGAGGACTAAGGCGAGGAGCGACGGGAGAGCCTGTAAGACTTTCTTTAACGACCCTCTTCTGGTATAGCACGAGCTGCTATACCCTCTGCTTGGTCAATTTTGACAGTACTATCAACACTCCGGCGGTTACCTCATATCTTGTCAATCCAAGTTTACCATCTCGCAATTCCATTCTCTAAGAGCTTGATAGCCAGGTCTCTGGACTCAAAATTGACCAATCAGAGGGTATAGCAGCTCCTGCTATACCAGAAGAGGGTCGTTAAAGAAAGTCTTACAGGCTCTCCCGCCGCTCCTCGCCTTAGTCCTCCCTCATTTTTTTCTCGCTCGTTTTCGCTCGTCCCCAACTACCGAGAGCCTGGAACAGGCTAACAAGGTCCTTATTGTGTAGTTACATAGACATTTTCATGACAATTCCAGGGTCCATTGATGATAACGGCCTTTCTCTTTACCACTCCGCCAAGTTGCGCCTGTTGTAACACAAAAAGCCACTGACCTGATTTGCTTGAATCGTCAGCTCATCTCCTTCTTGACCAGAGAAATCGAACAAACAGCGAAGAATGACGTCATCTGGTGAAATAACCTGCAAAAAAGTCACAGTATGTCAGACGTCAACAGAGGTTTTCGTGTTATTTGTGTACACGCTAAGGTTCCATGAGGTACGCCTTGACGGCATTTAAGTGAGTCCCAGCAATTTGTCCATACTCTTTTAACTCGAGCAGTTTGTAAAATACCTCTGACTGTATGTGCCTTGGTGTCACAATAAGGGAAATGAAACGCTGGAAACAGACGTTTGACTTCGTAACAAGGAACGCATATGCGATATATTCCGCCCCACGACATTGACGAAATCTTCATCGGATTCAAGTTCAGTTGCTCGCACTTCAGATTACAGTGGAATGATTTTCCTATACTCAAATTTGAATAAAAGAATCCTTTTTTAAGCAAACCGCCACAGCATTTTTGAATGAAAAAATAAACAACTCTAAGTCAAACGTGGCATTCACTAATCAACTTCAAGAACTGAAAAAAATCAGACAGACAGACGGACAGTCAGACAGATACCCACACAGACATAGAGACAGAGACATTGTCCGTCATACCTGTACATACGAAGCTGGAAAGAACCCAGTTTGACCTTTAGTTGAACCCTTGAGAAAACGTACAAAGCGACATTAGTTTACTGAGCCTTATAACCATAAAGGCAAAGGCCTCAGCATTAAACATATTGAAACGTGACAGTAATTAGTTACTGATCACCCGCCGAAAAGGAAGGCTATGACCATCTTGACACTAGCTAATTTGACACCTGTAAACAAAGTCTTCTGCTCAGCTGTCACTAAAATATTCAGTGTAAAATTCATAACGACTCGTCTTTGTTGATACCAGTAATCTAAACATCTATAAAACGCCGGACATTAATTTTTATACCTTTGTCTTTCTAGTGATTTTCACCGTTTGGCCACCCAACCCAAGTCAACGCAAGTTGAGTGTCGTCCATGCGTTGTTATAGCAACCCATTAGCCAATGAAATAAAGGATATGTCAGCCTTGAAATGGGTTTTTGCGACTTGCGTGTACTTGCGAGGAAACTTGCGAGTCCATTCCGCCACCCAACGGAGGTTTCCACGCAATTTCTATTTGCGGCTACTTGCGAGTCTCTTTGGCCAGCGCTTAACGTTTGACGAATACACAGGAAAAGCTAATGATACTCCTAAGTTAAAACTATTTACTGATGTGCGTTGATAAATAAACTGTAGATAGGTGCGAGCAAAACCCGAAACAAAAAAAGAGCAATTTCAACAAACGTCTGAAAACAATTGTTACCTAAACATACTTCTCAGGCGCATAAAAACTACTCTTGGAAGTGTGACCTTATAACGCTGAGCGGGAGTACGTCACTCTTTAGCTATTATAGGACACTTTATGACTATTGTATGCCATGATAAATCAAGAACCACTTTGTCTTACCTCCCACCAATTTTCATCCGCACTGTTTATTACGTTAACTTTGTCCCCAGCACTGCAACACAACAGGAAATCTTCAGTAGTGTGTTCTACCCTCACATTTTCATGTTCACCAGGAAGTCTTTATACAGTGCAGTATCACGAAAATCAAACCGTGAAGACTGATATCCAGAAACAGCCGTCAATAACCAGTAAACATACCACTAATGCAACTGATTACACTTAATTTAACATCAACATCAAGTCACCTGTATAGGGAACTCATTTTCATATAAAAGGTTGAGACAGGCAGCTCGGAAATGGCCTATTAAAACCGCTCTACACAAATGTTTGTGGAAGGTTTTGCCCATCATAGCTGTTGTTGGTGACTTGTCATGAAATAATTTGCGAATCGTTTAGTGACAAAAACGAACCTTGTGACTTCAACTATCGTTACTTTAAAATAAGATTGTGATTTGATATCAACAAACGAATTTAAAGTCAAGTTCTCACCATAGTTTAAGATCTCCATCATTTTCGCCATTGAAATCATATAGAGCCACACAGCACTTCTGAAAGAACAGAGAATTAAGTGATATTAATTATTAAGAACACAGTGAGGCGAGAAAATAAATAAATAAATAAATAAATATATATATATATGTATATGTTCAACGAGCGAGTCCTATAATATTGCGTCTCATGTGTTTGGGGTGAACTCAGTCAGGATGTAAAGTCTTTTACAAACTAAGTGGATGCTAAATGATTTGTACGTCTTCCATACAGGAACAAGTGCAATTCATTAATTTCGCTATACATATCTAGAATCATTGACATCAGTTAAACCTAGGCTCGATTTCCGCCGCTCTCTCGTGTCCGGTCTACGTTCCTCCCCGAAATTCTGCGGGCACTGCTCCGATTGGTTGAAACTAACAAAGGCAACCAGACGAGTCCAGCCGTGAGTTCGGTGGAGGAGCGCGGGCTCGTTTCCCGAACAGCGGCTGGAAATCGAGCCTAGTTAAACCATGCGATTAAATGTATTGCGGTCGTCACGCCGTTGGTGACGAGAAACACTGCGTGACTACCCAGGAAACTGCTATGAAGGAAACAATACTACCCAGTTCCTGAAAAGCAGATACGTCAAAAACATTCAGTGCTGCACCTTCCTGTAACATTGTCGTTTACTACCATGGTTACGAAGCGTGAAGGATTATGTAACAAGCTATCGCTCGGTCAATACGGCAAGGCCGAGGTTTAATATTTTCCCATAAGACCTCACTCTCGGTTAATAAGTAGTTATTATTCAACCATGCTCTTACCGTTCCTGATGACGGAATCATCGCCTCTACTGCATCTAAAAGTATTATAAAATCAGAAATCAATACTAAGACACGGCTCAAGAGTTACTCAAGAGCTAATAACTATGGGGATGAGTTACGGGTAGAGAATGGGATGCCGCCTGAAACAAAATTTAGAAAAACAACCACTTCAGATCTTAAATAGAATAAGAGAACAACAATTAACCTTCCCTCTCCTCCCCTCTCCTCTCCTGCCCTGTCCTCCTCTCCCTCAGTCATTGTTGTTACCAAACATTGTTGGACGCAACACTTATAAGGAAAGATGTGAAGGAAATTTCAAGTTTGTCTCACCTCTCTTAACATCAGATTTAACCCTAACAAAACCCTCTACACCAATTTCCACTAACGGCGACGAGGAGGAACACAAATGAAGTTACCGTTGTTTATGGTAGATAACTTATTAACAAACACGCATCTTTGGCAAAATCTTTCATACCATAAAAGTCGTGATCTGTCCTGTAAACAGGTAACGATGCGGACGGACCCAGCGCTCTCCTGTGAGGGGGTGGGGTGGGAGAATCATCAACGTCGCTGTACACGGGACCGTCTGAATCGTCATCTTGATTGCGTTGTATCCGCATCGACTGTCCCTTAGCAGACTGCAAGATATACAACAAT
The DNA here is from genome assembly GCA_964020085.1 of Micromussa lordhowensis. NCBI lineage: Eukaryota > Metazoa > Cnidaria > Anthozoa > Scleractinia > Lobophylliidae > Micromussa > Micromussa lordhowensis. The sequence goes on along the minus strand of OZ026602.1, from coordinate 24,483,920 downwards.
ATTCCGTTAATTTGGCAACTACCATCAATGCAGAGCAGACGAGGTAGCCTAATGGTAAGTGTGGTGGACTCCGGAGCAAGCCGTCGCGCTACGAACCCTGTCCGGGGTCACTGTGTCGTGTTCTACCTAATTGGGTACTGGCGAATTGAATGCTGGGGGCTAGCATCCCATCCAGGGTCTTCGACTATTCCCCTTGCCAGCCTGCCCCAGGCTCTGGGTTTGTGGGGAAAGCGAATGGAGAACGAGGAACTGGAAAAGGCCATCCCCTGCACAATACTCACCCTGTCTCCAGGACAGTATGGTACATTGTCACGACACTTATGATGAACGCTCATTTTACAAGCTTTACACCGTGCACCCTGTCGAATTAATCCTGCAAACAAGAGATGGAAGTGGATCAGAGAAAGAAAGACATAGGGTAGACACATTGATACAGTGTTAACACACTAATGCGTAGCGTACAACGGAGGTATGCACGTTCAATTCCTGACAAAAGTTCTTGATAGTGCAGAAAATAACTTTACCCTTAAAACCCCTTTTACAGCACTAGAATCAGAGCAACTTAAAGACAACGCTGAAAGGCAACAATTATCTTTACGGTTAGCTTGGGCAATGACCATCCACAAATGCCAAGATCTTACATTAGAAAAGTCATGGATAGATCTTGGAAAATCAGAAAAAGTCGAGCAATTTTGAGGAAGCTGGGTCAGCTCGCTTTTAGGGCATACTGCCACGCTAGGTATACTGATCTTTCGCGCTTTCTTGCTAGTCTTTCAAACTTAGTTGGGTAGATCTGTCACAGCCAGACCGGTCTTCAAAGAAAATAGAGCCTAAGATGAATTAGAAAAGCACAGACGAAATAAAAGAGACCCGAAGCGTAGTACGCAGATACAGTGTACTTGAGACAAAACTGGAAACCAGGGAAACCTTCTGCAAGCGAACCAGTTTGGCGAATGTGTGACTCATAGCATGAGGCAGTGACCATCCTTAACAGACACTGATATACAAATGCAGTTGGTTTACCTTTTATGAGTCCTTTACAATAGTAACAGAATTTAGGTTTTTTAAAAGTGTGTTCCTCAAACTGGTGTTGTCCAGCTTTCCTTATTTTCTTTCCTTTCGTGCTGACAACACTTTGTCTTTTGTCCAATTTTTCTGTTACAGTCTCATCGTCACTGATGGTTTCATCTTGGAGATCATCTTCGGTAACTTGAAGTCTGTTTAGAACTTCTGCAGTGAAAAGTTTAGTCTATAAAGGAAACACGAAAAGAATAGATAATTAACATTTAGATTATGAGCTCAAGATTTTTTCTATCGATAGTTGACGAGGACGCAGCCCAAGTCACCTATCATGCACAGAAATCGATAACCTTATTGTTTCAGTATATATACTACTAAGGCTAATTCACCACCACTACACCACCATCACTAAAATTCATTTTCGATCGGGAATTCGAGGGCCACGGGTTTATCAGTTGAAGACTGTTGTGTGTCACCCTCGTTAAACAAAGTTGAATAGATAGTGAGTAGCGTAGCCAATCAGAGAACGACATTCGCGATGGAACGCTAGTAGATTTATACTAACAGAATATGGTGAGGTAAATTATATGCCTCACATCTTGTGATCTTGCAAATAACGTATTAAATAACAATAAAAGGAACGTGACAATTGCTTTGATTTGTCTGTTTTAGCTGAACGAAGCCTAGTGACTCAACTACTGCCAGGCAGGTAACATGCTACTCTGTTACAAGTTACCCACAGCATTTTTTTTCAGGTAACAGTTTGCAAGGCTGTCAAAAGCAAAACCAGTCGTGACTCTACGCATACGTTTTCGCGCGCTTTGCGTCAGGTACAGACATTTTTTTCGAGTTTTGATTGGTTTATTGGACTATCTATGTTCTTTGTGATTGGCCAAAGTGATTATTTGGGTAATACTTTTACGGCACTCAGTTCAATACTGCTCTGTTTTGAAAGGTTGGCCTTGTTTTTAAAAAAATAATAAGGAAACAAGTTTAATACATATTAAATAGTCTAACAGCAGAAACTGAAGTATTTTAACAACCCAGCAACTAGCCAAATTTTTGTCCTCCTTACCACATATACGCATGCAATATAATAATTATTATTCAAGACACGTGTTTTCCTTCCTGCCAAGCCTACCTGTTCCTTAGCAACAGAACAAAGCCATTCTTTAACTCTCAGTTCATTCTTTTGCTTTAACAGATCTTCCTCGACTTCTGCGGCATTTCCGTATGATGGGTTTTGTGAATAGCTGGAAAAAAATTATTTGGTTGTAATTAAATGAAAACTGTTCCCCCTCAGTTCTGAAATAATTTATTTGGATTATTAGAGTGACAGCAATCAGATAAAAGTACTTTAGATAAAAGTACTTCAGATAAAAGTACTTTAGCATTACAGCACTTCATACTGTTTAGTATGCTGTACAAGGTGGTTCTAACTTTGAAGTCTGTGGAGGAAAGCCTAGTGTGTGACCATTCAAATGAAAGCTATTAAACAGCACTTTCATGTGGTATTGTTTAGTATGGTATGCAAGGTGGTTCTAACTTCCGAGTCTAGTGTGTGACCATTCAAATAAAAGCTATTGAGCAGTACGCTTGTGGTACTGTTTATTATGCTGTGCAAGGTAGTTCTCACTTTCGAGTCTATGGATGAAGCCCTGGTGTGTGAAAAGCTTTTCAGCAGTACTTTCATGCGATACTGTTTATTTTGCAAATGAATACACGAAAGCTCATATATTCGAACTGCGGAGAAAGATATGAAGACATAGATGATCATTGCAATTTAAGCCTGAAAAAAGGCCTGAACGGGATTCGAACCCATGACCTCTGCGAAACCAATCCAGTGCTCTACCAACTGAGCTATCAAACCAACTGGGAGCTGGTCATATTTCTAGTTTGTAATATACCCGTAGATGGTTCGAATCCAGGTCAGGCCTGAATTCTTTTTAGACTTTAATTTCACAGCTGCTTAAGTTGTGTATATAACTGCAATGATCATCTATGTCTTCACTGTTTATTTTGTTTTAGAAGTGATTGTAACACTTGGGGACTGCAAAAGGTCAAACCTTGCACACGTTAAACACCTTTCAGGAATGTACACCTTGTTATTAGGTTAATACCTACCTTTCTTGCAACTGTTTGAGGGATTTGACGGCCTCATGATCTTTTTTAATTGATGGATCAAAGTTCCGTAACTGCAGCAAGGCAAAAATCAAAATGTGTTACTAGTGGCAGTCCACTACTACTACAGGCTGATAATTTTCGTAGCTGGACACCTCCACTAAGCAACATAGACATAGAAAGTTTCTTGAAAAAGGATCTAGGGGGCGACAGTGGGCAACTATCTCAGGCAGATAGTCACTTCCCCACAGAGCAAACCTCTTTTAGCTGTAAATCTGCCCTACGTAAACACTTCTCATAGGTGGGCAGTCTCTTGCCTGGACACATACATGTGTATCTAATAGGTGAACAGCTCACTTACATGAAAAGTGGCCTGATTGGACACTTCCTAAAAGTATTCACCTCTGCTAAGAAGACTCAAAGGCGCATGACTCAATGGCGAGCCTGCTCGCACGCTAATATTATTAGACAGGAATTTTAGACAGGTTAATATATAAAAACCTACTCCTACTGTCCCACCTCCAGTTTGAGTGAAGATCTTTGCATACCTCAAACAACACCCAATTAATAGTTAATATTCAACAAAAGTCAAAACAAATACCTTTATCTGGAGAGCGATATATTTTCTTTTAAGGACAGGTTCTGTCACATCCACCAAATAAAGCTTGTTGTCTACTACATTCTTAGAGGAGATTTCAAAGATTGATTATGAATTTTGGAAACTTCTTGTAGCTCATTTATAACTACATGTACATTTGATGGTCAAGTCTTGCTGTCACTATTAATAACAATATATTGGCATGGAGTGGGCAAGCACTGGCTATTCTGGATTGAGCATCCGGAGGCCGCAGTGGCATAAGCATCCCCTGCTGGCCCTGGCTTGTTCAAAATGTGTACACTCAATAAAATGCGCATACATTTCTGCCATGCTGACACCCCTCCTAAAGCCTGCTTCACGCTGCGACATAAGCATAGGCACAAGCGGTGTAAAACGAGAGTGGCATACGCATAAGAAAAAGGATTTGTTTCCATTTTCTAAGTGTGTGAACCAGGTGTAACGTAAGCATTAGCAAAATCCCAAGGAAGCAGTTGTGTTTGATGCCAGTGGATATTCAACTTAATTATGTCCAATGCAGTCCAAAATGGCCTCTGAGAGTACTGTTTTCTATGAGAAAAACTTGCCGAGGCAGTTTGCAATTATCCCTGCCTCTACAACAAATCCTCAGATGATTTCAAGAATATAAACAAAAAAAGCTTCGCTGGAAAGATGTTGCAGAAGCGGTTGTTGTTAGTACTGGTAAGAGAACATTATTCAGCTCTGTTCTTGAACAAGGCCATTTGAAATTAAGACTTATATAAACTGCAACAGCAGCAGGAGAATTTTGTCTTTGACCGCCATTTTGAAAACGTGGCTCGTCCCATACTCCCGCGGATTCATTCTGGAGCTCACTGCACTTGCGTATGTCCCTTTTGTTGTGCTAATGCAACAAGTGAGAACATTTGTCATGCTTATGTTTAATAATAATGTTTATGCTTGTGTTTATGCTTATGTCTCAGTGTGAACCAGGCTTAAGTAACACTTTCCTGATTTCTAAGGGGTCCACTTAAGGATGTTCGCGCGAAATTTTTCCAGTCGATAGAATTTTTTTACATTTTTACTGCAGGCAGATAATGAGTTACTTGTACCGGAAATGCAAAAAAATTTGGGGGTCCTCGTTTCAGAGATAAATCGAGCACGGTCTACAGTTTATAGTTAAAAATATCGAAGGTGAGTCAACGGAGGCAAACGATCTTAGTCATATTTTGTAGAAGTGGGTCTGCTGCGTAAATAATTCCAAACCTTACTAACGTTTTCACAAAATGTCACCCTTTAAGAGGCATTTGAGACCGCCGCACAGATGCACAAAGAACTACTAAGAACGAAATTTGATGGTGCATTTTGCCAAAAATTTAAACTTCTAGTCAATAGATTTTTTCATTTTTTCCCGGAACGTAGAAAATCAGTAGAAAAAATGATACATCGAAAGAAACATTGGGGTCACCGAACGTTGAAGATCATTAAATCCAGTCAAAGCTCTAGCAATGGCCATCTGCCTTATCATTTGTTTATTTTATGACTTAGCGCATGCGCTCATGGATGACGTGGCATGTGAATTTGCATGCGCAGTAAGGATGTGCAGAAATAATTAGCGCGAACGTCCTTAACAGAGGTTTCACTATTATAATTAATAATGAATTATTGCAAAACTGCATGGCAAGTCCACATTATATAAGTCGTGCCCCTCACCAATGACTGGCTCTCCTCTGGTCTGTGAAAACTTTTGACTGGTAAGGTGTAATTTCCTGGGTTGTTGGCTTGTACAAATGTCGAGATATCTTCTCTAGTATTCATCAGCTGGAACATATTTTGTATACTCTCCAGTCTTTGCACACTACTGACTATCTAGGAATAGAACAATGTGCCAACAATAGTGAATAAAATAGTAGAAAAAATGAACCATTTGATAAAAATATTGAATAAATTTAAAGTGCTTTTTGTCATTAATTTCTTCTTTTTTAGAAAATAAAATTTGCAATATTTGTCGTTTAAATCTTGGATGGAAATTAAAATTGCAAATTTACCACTCCTTGTAGTTCTGAAGTTTTGGCACCAGCAAGATAGTTTCTTATAAGATAATTTTGCCTTAAGCAAATCAATGAATGATGCTGTTTTAGTGGGGAGTGAAGCAAGGTTGGCCTTAAGAATGCTTTGACAGTCATTTTGACAGTTATTAATGAACTGCATACATGTAAACTTTTAATACAGATCTCATAAATTTGTTACATTTTCTTTCTCAATCTGAGAGCAATCTATGAGGCAAACTCTCAAGGACTCAGACACATCTTCTTGAACATCCTGAAGGTCCTGTGGAAAATATAAAGTAAAAAATAGTTATAATGAAAACACAAAGTTCTCTCTTAACAGTAGTTCTTAACAGCAGTTCTGCATTACACTGTATGTTACAATACTAACCCTAACCCTAAGACTGATTAGCTTACTGGCCAACTGACCAACTGAATGACTGACTGATGGATGGAGAGGGACAGACAGCCTGATTAAATGACTGACCCACTGTCTACCAGTTGATACACTGGTTGGCTGGCTAAATTACAGACAGACCGACTGAATGGCTAGGTAACTGACTGGCTAGTAAGTAATTGACTGACTGACTGACTGCCTGGCTGACTGACTGGCTATGTAACTGATTGGCTAGTAAGTAATTGATTGACTGACTGCCTGGTTCACTGACTGGCTAAGTAGCTACATAACAGACTAGCTACATGTAGTAAGTAATTGATCGACTGACTGCCTAGCTGACTAATTGACAACTGACCGACCGACTGCCTAGCTGACTGAATGACTAGCTAAGTAACTGACTGTCTATTAAGTAAATTGATTGACTGACTGCCTGGAGGACTAATTGACTGACTGACTGAATTACTGCCTGGCTGACTGAATGACTACCTAAGTAACTGACTGGTTAGTAATTAACTGACTCACTAAATGACTGACTGACTGGCTGACCAACCAACCAACAAGCTGATTGACAGACTTACTGAAGTAACTGTAACTAACTGATTGATTGACTGTCTAATGGACTGTAATCGGTACACTGACTGATCAGCCAACTGACCAATTGAGTGAAACATCTTTTTGTTAATGATAAATTCTACATGTTTGTCACTACAATATTGATATTACAACTGTAACTACAGTTAACTTTAATTTACTTGCTTTTGGAGGGAACAACAGAAATTTCTTCTGGAGCCTTAAAGGACTTACATTCAGCATCTGCGGAAGTGTTGATGAGTAGAACACACTGTTCATGTTATTGACAGAATTAAGCTGAAGTACGTAGGCATTGTGTGTATTGTGACAAACTGTCTGAACATGTTCTTGCTAAAAAAACAAATCAGACAATAAAATTAACAATAGTCTAGTAGGTCTTTGAGCAACACATTAAATAAAACACTACGAAAATCAAACAGCAACTTTTGAGATCGTATAATACCTTTGCTGCTTCTGCTCCAGTGCTTTGTAATTTCGCTAGTTTAGAACAAGCCTCTGAATATTCTTTTTGACACTGAGAAAAGGAAGCCATTGTTAGTAACTATAACTATTATTATAAAACACACTTACTTAACTTGTACACACTGTATGCATACACTAGTGTAGGTCACCAACAGGCAACATGACTTTTTGTCTTCCATAAGTTGATTCAGCTGAATTATTTTTGTTCAAAGGAAATGGCCATTGATTGACAAAGTACTGATTAAATTAATATTGGTAAGAATATAATCTAAGAATATGAAATAAGAACTATTACATGTACATAATTATGTGATAATATTAGTAAGAATTACTCTTTGTTATGCATCCATTAGCCCTAAGTCTTGTTGATCACATTTCTTGAACATTGGAATAACCCACCTATTTCACCCTTTGCCAGATAATAATATTTATTTTAATATCTTTAAACTGCAAATGTTTTAAACACGTTATGTTGAAACCAACATGTTAACAAACCTTCTGTAAAACTTCATCTGCTTTCTCAATTTGATTTTCACCACTCTCCCTGAATGAAAATATCTGGAAAAGTTAACGATAATAAAATGTTATTTGTAATTTCATGATAAGTACATTCTTGAAGTCCTACATTGTATAATAGTAAATTCAATCTTAGTCTTCATGGGCCTTGTTCACCACTGTGAACTGTACTAACTTAAGGGCCAAGGTCCAACAGAAATCACACCCATTATATGAAATTCATATAATTTTAGATGTACAATACACTGAAGAAGTTGAGATGTTACATTCCATTTCCAAGACTGGGTTAAATAAAGGTTTAAGTATTATACATACAATTACTATCAAAATAAAAGGCAAGCAAAACACCTTCTTTGTGGCAGCTTTTTTCTTGATAACCTCTTCAAAAGCTGCAGTATTGACCTGCCTCACAAGACTGGATGATATCTTCAACATATCCTATAGAAAGTAATGACTTATTAATTAATTACTGAACAAAACATGACGTTTCAAAAGTTAGCCCTTGTATGGGCTATAGGAGTATTTCTACTCCCATCTGTATGGAATGCTAGTCCATTGCAGAGTTACCACCAGCATTTAATTCACCAGTATCCATTTATACACCTACATGTAGGTGGATAGAGGCACTGTGTGAGTAAAGTGTCTTACCCAAGAACATGGCACAAAGTTAATCAATCCAGACTAGAGGCGAGTGGATGTCCAACACTTATCAGTCTAACATTTTCCATCCTAAAAATCCTGTTTATCTCATTGAAGCGAAGCTGGTGTACCCAAAACAACTAGAAAGATCATTAATAAATTAGCAGTTGTCAAGCCTGCCTCCATAGAGATATTATTAACTGACCTGTGCTTGTTTTTCATATTCTCCGAGCAGGGTTTCCCAGCAACTAAAGGCACTACTTAAAGCAGATCTAAGAAAAAAAAACAGAAAAGAAAATTAATACATAACAAGAAAATTAATAAACAAAGCCACCAGAGCAGACCTGTATTTTCTACATTGAACTAATTAGCTACAAACGTGGAGCTAGCTACAATCTGTGGGTTTTTGTTATGTGTGGTAGGCTACGTGTAGGTAGCCTTGCTACTAGCTAGAGTAGTCGGTACTAGCCTTATTATGATACTGTATAGGCAGAATGACTTTCAAAAATAAACAATTATTTTAATTTGTTCTGGTGATACGTTGTTGTCCACTTGTTGATACAGGTTTAGGGATAAATCATTTGAGGCATTCAAAACAGCTTTGCGAATGACAGGCATAGCAGCAAAGTGATAAGACATGTGCTGTGCTGGATGTTAGATCAAGCAATTAAAAGCTGAACTCATGCTCTGACCACAAGATCCTGGAGGAATGAGTTGTGTTCTTGACCGACATGCTTTGTTACTCTCAGGGCACCCCTGTCCCAATAAAAATACACAAATGGACAACCTGACAGAACGGTAGAGGGTAAACAGTACAGAGAGAATACTAAGAACCTGGGCAGAGGCAGCATTGGCAGGATAGCCAAGAAGAAGAAGCCTAATAAACCAATTCTCTATTGGGATATCAGACAAGTGATAATGATGATGATGACAATGGTGATGATATTTGTAAGACTTTGTACTTTGAAAAGTCTCCTTTAAATTAGTTCTGCTACTCTCCTTCTCATCACATGTACCTGTCTTTCTTCATTTCAGTATTCTTCTTCCTGAATGATTCTACAACAGACAACAACTGGTTTCCTAGCTGCTCTTTGAGGGAGGCAACCTTATGGGCAAATTCACCAACTAAATTTTAGGAAGTAAAAAATACAAGTATCATCAGTTAATTAAGTACTCGATTAAAAAATTCATTAGCAAAAAATGTGCGGTACATGCAATTCATACAAGTATGAAACTAATATTAAAAATATTAATTTCAATTAATACATTGTCATAACTCCAACAGGGCCACCATCACTGTGCTAAATAATATTAATTTATTAAAAGATATTAATACAATTATTAAATAAATATAATCATACAAGTTTTAATATATATAATTAATAATAATCATGAGAAATTGTAGCAAACACTGCTAAAGAGTTCTCAATACACGTTTATGTGGAGCAGTGTATAGAATTAGATGATTAAATCAAAATATACAAGATTCCCTGCAACTCTGAGTTTCGTGCGTATGCACTCATCAGGCAGATTTAATGAAGGACAAACTTATCAGCTCTAGCTATATACACATGTTTACGATAAAAACTCCATATTATTAAATGCAGCAACAACAATCTGTTCAACAAACGATCTGAGCTTGTATCCAAATGCCGACATGAAAACAAGTTTTACCTCAGGAACAATTGACGCTTATCCTACACAATACCTATTGTATTGCGCTCCTCCATTTTTAGTGTTTTTAGTGTTTTAGTTCAGACAGGTTTATATCACACCCCCTTATTTTGTAATAGTTCTGCCCTTCTCACCCATTGCAATTAGAACCCTATTGTTCCCCCTATCGTAAACATGTATATATAGCTAGCTGATAAGTTTGCCCTTCATTAAATCTGCCTGATGAGTGCATACGCACGAAACTCAGAGTTGTAGGGAATCTTGTATATTTTCATTTAATCATCTAATTCTATATATTAATAATACATTTTTACTATCTTGTACATGTATACTTATTTCATGTTGTTACTGTATTAAAAAAAATCAAGCCAATTCTAATACTAGATTCATATATTTTACTTGGTTAATTTCATTTTGTACTTGTAATTTTGAAATTAATATTCTAGATGTGCATGGCATTTATAAAACACCTTGTGTGACTTCAAGGGAACACTATATAACCAACTAATTAACATTGTCATCAGTAGATCCTGACAAACGTGAAACACCCCCACAAAACAGCTCTGACAATCAAATAAAATGAACGAGAACTAGTCTAGTCCACTTTCTATAAAAATAATATATACAACCAAATATCAGGTAGAAATCCTCAACAGCTATAAGAGTACTCAATAGTTAGACTAGAGCAATTTATAATAATATTATAATAGAAACAAAGAGCTGAATTAGTTGGTCCAAGACATTTACTTTCTACTCAGAGTTTCATGCTTCAAACTTGCCTGATGATCGCTTTAGAAGAAGCATGAAACTCTGAGTAGCAAGTAAATTTCTTGAACCAACTAATCCTGACCCGCTCTTTACTTCTATTATTATAATATATATAGATGTATGCCATGCAAAACATGTATTTCAAATTTAAAACCACATGTAGACTGTTCATATACTAAGGACGTTCACGCGAAAATGTTCTACTCGATAGATTTTCTTCAAACTTCTACAGTGGACCGATAATGAACTGCTTGTTTCAGAAATGAAAAAAAAAAAAGCATGTGGAAAACATGTAGTCTGATTGCATGCGTAAACCAGCATGGTCTCCAGCGTTTTCAGCTTAATTTAGTATGAAAGATGAATCAACAGCAACAAACAATCTTTCACTAGGCTAAGTAATAAGTGAATCCATTGTGGTAATGATTCCAAATGTTGTTAATGTTCTCACAAAACCTAACCCTTCAAAGGAAGAGCTAAAAAGAACAGAATTGGATGGTGCATTTTACAAAAAAAGATTGAGTGACACTTATTAGAAAGGTGGTGCTTTTAGGAAAGAGTCACGACACTAGATCAAATCTTTACGTTAGCTAGGTTTCCTTTTCATAACTCCTCTTGTGACAATACTGCTGGTATATTTAACATATGTTCCAAGCATTTAAATATGAAATTGAAAATTAGCATAAATTATTATTAATTATTTATCCTATTTTTGTCTGATAAGCTGGGCATGTCTGATTTTTTAAATTTATATTTCAAGCTAAGAAAACAAGTTTAATTCAGTTTTAAAGAAAATTTTGTTTCTTACATTCAATCTGAAATAAATGTCCAAAATAAATGTCTGCACTGCCTCTCGTATGCAGAGCACTATTTAATTTTTTCTATAAATTATCTAAAAATTAGTATTAAATTATCAATTAAATGGTTGATTAATTACTTCATGTCGTTAAACATGTTGTTGCTTCCTTAGAAGGCGATAATTTCAACTTCAACAATTTATATACAGCCGGATATTGGCCGAGGTATTTAGTTTTAATAGCCTGAATAGTAAACTTGTCAATATAAGCTTGCAAGGTGTAAAAATTTGGTTGATAACACTAGGCTCTATGAATGCCATGTTTTATGTTGTATTTACTAATAGTTACACGTTAATTTAACATAATATTGCTCAAAAGACACGACTGCAATTATAACTTCCACGTAATTAAACTTCTAAAAATGTCCCTTGATTTAGAATAACAACCGTATTATAAGTTAAGAATTAGCTATCATGAGTAGCTAAATATTTTCCCACGAAATGTAAGTTACTTTTCTTCGGTTGTTTAATTGTAGTTTAAAGGAGTTCTTTCATCCACTAAAGATCACAGATACGTTAACGAAACGTCGATTAAGATAATAAACAAAACGATCGACTCCAAGACACGAGGCTGCAACACAAAATCAGGGAGACATTTCTCAACACCAAATATCCGTTAAAGGATGTTCTTACACATGAATGTGATTTATGTCACACACTTTACCTGTTTTAAGAAGTTTGATAGCGCTGTAAGTGTTAGATTTGAGAACTTCATTTAGACTTGGATGAGGAAGATCTCTGAGATGCCCTTCTCGGACCGTGGACATGTTTTATCGTGGAAGAAAGCGAATTTACATGAAAACACTACTCATCGACTGAGGATTCCGAGCGCATTTCCGCTCAGTTACGATCTATATTTGGAGTTCTTGGCCAAATTTGGTGATGACCGGGATCGAAGTCAGTCACGAGAGCTAGTCACGAGAGAAACGAAATCTGCGCCTGACAACAATCAACACAAAGTTTATTTAGAACTTTTAGAGGAATGTTGCATAGTTAGACCGATTGGCTTTTCAGATCAAATCTACCATCAGGAGCATAACCAATAGCAATCGTATTTCTTGAACAGGAGACGAGGACACGAGAAGGAAAAAAAGCCTGACAGATGTTCGATCGAATTTTATTTAAGTCTTATCAATTGAAGACTCAAGTTTAACGCGATGTCAAGCTTCCAAATAGACTTAAACGAGAGAGGATTTACAACTGATTCCAAAAGTCCTTTTCTTCTGGAATCTAAAGTTGTAAAACTGTATGATTACCACGATGTTCCATATTTTCTTCGAGGGAACCCGTACATCACTTCAGGATATCGGGCATTTTTGTCCTTCAGAATGTGCATGAAAAGGTGAGGGTTCCATCACATATTTGCGATTACTTGTTATACTTGCTACTCTGATTCATTGTTTTGTTTTCGAAAAAGTAAAAAAAAAGACTGGCTTCTATGTTTCAAGGTTTCTTGTAGGGGGGGGGGGAGGAGCGGGGGAGGAGGGAGGGGGTATGGTGGGCATACCATCGGGGTGGGAGTGAAGGGTGTATTATCAGAAGGGGAGAATAATTTAATAGCGCACTTGGGATTTTGGTGGGGATTTCCTCTGATTATCTTTGTGTTAGATATTTTGGGGCTTATATTTTTGGGTTATTTTGTTATCCTGGGATTTGGCTGTTTACATGGAGAACAAGTTGGTTCAACCCCCTTCCCTCCCCCCCAGAACATCACCCTACCTGTACTCTCATTACTCAAATGTGGTGGTGATAGAACTAATTTCTTGTTATTATTTTCAGCCTCTTTGTGTTGTCCAATGAATCCATCAACATCTGGTCTCATTTAGTTGGATTGTTATATTTCTTTTACCTCCTCCTTGTTGACAACTTAATCAGAATTCCAGAACACAATGGCACTTTCTCTGATCATGCTGTGCTGACTTTTTTACTCATTGGTTACATGGTAAGAAATCTGATAACTGCTAACGAAACAATAACATGAGTCTGTTTAACTAAACTAACTAATAATTAAAGGGGGCAAGTTTCTAAAGAAACTGTGGTGCTGCGTCGGTGGGAGTATTACAAGATAATTTGGTTTTATCAACTGGGTTGATAATGTGAATTGTCCACCGTAAAGAGATTCGGAAGCTGACGTTTCGAGCGTTAGCCCTTCGTCGGAGCGAATCAAGGAATTGTGTGACAATTCCTTGATTCGCTCCGACGAAGGGCTAACGCTCGAAACGTCAGCTTCCGAATCTCTTTACGGTGGACAATTCACATTATCAACCCAGTTGATAAAACCAAATTAACTAATAATTAATATAGTATTATAAGAATAAAAACCTATGATATTACTAAAGATGCCGTGTCTCATTCAAAGCTGATATACTCAACATCTTAGAGCAGTGGCTTCATAGTTAGTGTACTGCAGTCTGGACTGGGCAAAATAGTGCATTTTTTAATCACAACACACTTGTAGATGCAAACACATTCCATAGTTTTCATGTTTCATTTGTGATTATAGACTATGGCACTTAGTCGTGATCTACATTTCACTGGACTATTTTATTTACTTCTCTTTCAGATTTCCATGTTCTTTTCTGCCTTCTACCATTTATTTTGCTGTCACTCTGAGAAAGTGTTTCACCTTTGGCTTTCGATGGATCTGGCTGGTATCTCACTTGGTGTATGTGCCTGCTACATTCCTGCAGTGTACTACGCATTCTACTGTCACGCAGTAAGTATATTTATAATATGGCTAGCTCTGCGAGCGGGCAAGATGAATCAAATCCTGCGTTGTGATTGGTTACCCGAGCGGGCAAGATGGAGCCATCTTGCCCGCTCGGGACTACCCGCCTTGTCCCGCAAGAAAAATTTCCCCAAAAGCCATATAGTAAATCCTTTATTGACCAAGCTTGTTCGCTCAAGATGGCTTGATATTGGCCTCATTCATTTTTTGCGTGTTTATGGACCTTGACTTCATCTCGGTCCATAAACACGCAAAAAAAGAACTCGGCCAATATCCAGCCATCTTGACCTCACACTTGGTCAATAACCCATACATATACACAATATAATTGCCTTTTAAGACCAAATGTTGGCAAAAATTAAGCAAAATTTAAATTTGGCGGCAGAAGTCAAAAAATAGTTTTTCTTTTTTCGTCCACCAATGGCCACTTGGTAGATATGAGAAGTGATTTAGCTTTTTTTTAAGTTTGACACGCTTTAAATTTGAGAAAGTCTAGAAAAATTATTTTCATCCCGAAGGTTGGCAAACTGGCCAAATGCAAAGGCTGAAAATTAGCAATTCAAACTTAATTTTTGTTTGCGTGTAAATAACCAAACAGAAGGGAGGAAAACAAGAGAACCTGTTAAAAAACCCTACCTTTGAGCAAGAACAAGATCCAGAACTCAAACTCAACCCATTTATAACATCTAGTACATAGAAGCAGGCTCCTGCATCTGTTATTATAAGTCTGATTATTTTTCTTTTATTGTTATAGACCTGGAGGGGCTTGTATCTGGGTGGCGTGATTTTCTTAACTTTAGTTTCACTAGCACTTCAATTCCATCCTTCTTTCCTGACGTCACGCTGGGCTGTCAAAAGGCTTCTACTGTTTAGTAGCCTGGTTGTGTATGGTGTGGGCCCTTCACTTCACTGGGTACTACTGCTTGGTGGATGGAGTGACTACACTGTGAGGGTATGTGTTGAACTATAGCATAACATGCTTTCGTGACCAGGTTGTTCAAGGCCCAATATATTAAGCTAACCCCGGATTAGTGAGAACTTCTGTTTCTCTCATTTAATATTGCTTGTCCTTCTGTTTTGAGTTGGAATAATTCTCTAACTACACAACATAAGCAGAGAAAAACATTTTTTTACAAAAAATACAATATAATTTTAATTCTATTCTCATATAATTCTCACTTAGCGTAGTGTTAACTGGCTTTCAAACAACCCAGCCTCCCATTGTTTTTCTCTCAGCCAGCTTATTTTATAATTAGCTCCTACCCTGGCCTGCTGCTTAGTGACAACCTTCCCCCCCCCCCAACCAAATGAAAAGCTTTGCTTCCCCCGTGAGGATTTCCAGTGACCTTAATTGATGCTGCCACATACATCTTGCTAATTTTCAGTAGGGATGCCAACATACATGTACTTGCTTTATATGGAGTCTTGTGGAAGCACAAATGTCCAAACCATTTCAAAACAATGGGAGTGCAAGCTTTTCAATGTTCTCTTGTTGGCGTGTTATTTAATTGGCTTGTAATTTTATACAGCAGTTTTCAAATGAGTATTGTAAAACCAAAACCAATTGCTTACCAATTAAAGTACTCAGTCAATCTCAAACCGTGGTAAAACCAGAACTAAAGTAATTGCCTGATTAACATGTACTTCTGACACTCGATTGAAAACTGCTCTAAGGTAACTGTTCATTTAGTTAACAAGTGAGTACCAACAATCATATTTAATCTTTCAGCTCTTTATACCAAAGGTGGCTGTGATGTATTTGCTTGGAGTGTTGGCATTAGGATTTTATGCACTGAAAATACCAGAACGTTATTTCCCAGGTAGTGTTTGTGTTGTACCCTACAATTCCTAAACTGAGCCAGGCCTTACATGTATACTGTATTCTGAGTTTTTCTGTCCAGGAAAATTAACACTTTTGGCAGATGCTTCTAAAACCATTTATTAAACCATTTCTTACTGCAAACAATTATAAATGGTGTATGTTTTTTCCTTCTGCAGGTAAACTCAACTATATAGGATCTAGTCATCAATGGTGGCATCTATTTATTGTATTAGCTTTCTACTGGTGGCACAGATCAAATTTCATCTACATGAAGTATAGACTGAAGTATCAGTGTTCAACACAACACGAACTTCCACCTTCTGACCTGCCTTTTGAATTCTGACATTCCCTTATATTTTGCTAATAAAAATACTGAAAATAAACTTATACTTTAAAAACTTTTATTGTATGACTTGTGTTTGTAGCCGATATAACATGCACTCAGATTGGCCAATACTAGGGCATTATTCTCCTGTAATGCCCACAGGCCGATTACGTGCCTGCAAAAGCCAAGCAAAAAGCCATATAATAAACTACTAATAAACTATGTACTTATTAACCTCAAACATTCAGTCTTTACAGGAAAATCTCAAATCTCAGCCTCAAATGTCGCTATCGCTCGGTCAATACAACAGGGTGTTGGTCTGAGATTT
>OZ026602.1:24459554-24464554 GCA_964020085.1 Micromussa lordhowensis | reverse complement strand
GACATTGGTGCAGTCAGCATCACAAGGAAACCCCATTTTTGCATGCTGCGGTGGTGTGTGAAGTGATTTTACCCTCTCTGAAGAATCAAAAACATCACCATGCAATTTGTCCCTTGAAATAGTGGCACCGAGCCTTGTGGCACATGTTTTTGTGCCACCCTTCAACTTTGTTGAGCAGGTAGACTGTTTCACCATGATAGAGTTGTCCTCACTTTCTTCATCGCTGGAACCAAAGATCTCAATTAGATCAGCATCACTTAGCTTCGATTTTGATGGTTTTTCATTCTGCTTTTGAGTACATGAAGGATTCTTTCCATGACCCTTGTTGTTGTGTCTGGACTTGACAATGCTTTGACTTCCAGTGCACGGGATGGGTTTTAATTCCTCTAACACATTTCTTTCAAGTGATGTCAGTGGCCATTTAATAGGCTTATCACCGTTAGCTTTCATGTCATGACTATCATAGTTATAATAATCATCAGTATTGATGCATTTAAACACATGCTTTAGATCTGGGATAACTTTGACACCTTTCAGTGATGAAGGCACTAATGTTTGGGACTTTTCATTAATCTCAGGTTCCTCGTCATGATCCAGACTATATCCTAGAACTTCCATCTGTAAAGGCTCTAAGTCCCAATGAATGTCATCACTGTTGTGATCATCGTCATTACTATCATCACCAATGCCACCATCCTCCTCATCATCACTGAATACATCGTCATCATCATCACTCCTCAGTGCTTCAAGAGCGGCAGCTGAAAATTTCATTTTCACATCATCCATCTTTGCATGAGGACTTGATTTCTCTAGGCTGTGTGATGAATGACCATTACTATTTGATGGAAGTATGGTATCAATGTCTTGTAGAGATTCATCATCAGAAATATCAGAGATGGTGCCTGTTGCAAAATGATTTTCATTTTGTGCCATACTGCTGGTTCTTTGTTCAAATGACTGATACACACTTAAATCCTCCAGTTGTTTCGAGAGAAATTCCACTTCATTTTCATAGTCATCGGACACTGCTGATGGCTTGGCAGCCTTCTTCTTTTCTGCAATGAACACAATGGTCACAGGTTTCGTTATCAGTGAGACTCATGCCCTAACTTGTTATTCTGCTTTATATAGTTGTGAGTGGTAACTAGTCAAGACAGCCTCCTTCCAGTATAATGTACATTGAAACTGGTATTACCGGTGCATAAATGGTGTGCACCCTGAGTTATTCCTAGTTTTTGCAGAATAGACGTATTCGGCTAACATGTTTACATCCTTGTTGCCACCCAATTCAGATCACGTGATGATTCATTTGGGAGGATACAATTGTTCTGTTTACACGTACCCTCATGCACGCAGTTACGCGTAGCAAATTGCACAACTGTAACCTCCCAAATGAATCATCACGTGATCTGAATTGGGTGGCAACAAGGATGTAAACACGTTAGCCGAATACGTCTATTACCATTAAGGATGGTGCCTACTATTGTTAGTGCACACACGTTCTGCACATCACGTATGGCTTACACAACATACACGCACTAGGGCTGACAGTTGACATAATCAACTACGGTACCAATTACACGACTAAAATAAAAGCAAAATTTTCCTACTGTAACCAAATCAAGTTTAATGAACCTGTACTAAAACCAGGAACACCAGAATAGCAGCATATCGCTTACCACTAACTGTTAATGGCTTCCAGGTGAAAAACTAGCTGTTCTGTAGAAAATTATGCTGAACTGTCACCATGAACCTGCAGATGGCGTAGTACTGTGCGCATGCAAAACAAGTGCGAGAGTCGCAAATGTTTGACTTACTGGGGAGGTGACAGGAAAAAAAGTAATGGGTATCGAAAACGTTTTCAAAAAAGATAGAAACAAACCAGATTTATTACCCCTACAGTTTATGTTATGAAATGGAAGTGGCAAGCCTATTCAACACTATTTATACTATATTTTGGTTAAAACAGAGAAGAGCTGCCAGGGACGCTCTTTGTTATTACACACCAAAAGTGATTTTTATGTTACCATTTACCATGTAGTTTAAAGATCTTTAGAGGTGTATGTAAAGTTGAACTCTATGGAAACTGTGAAGAAAAATCTTTCCTTCTTTTCTCAGAAAAATGCTGACATCATAGTAGTAGTACAGGTTCCTAGTTAGCCCCACCCCTGCCCTCCTCCAAGATGACTGCCAATAAAAGTTTGTGAAACAGTGATGTCATCACTCCACTTCACCACCCTGTTTTTGGGGGTCAAGGTGGTTACTTGTAGTGGGTGGTGACCACTGGTCAGGGTGTTCCACGTGGATCACTGGCTCAAGGTGGTGTCCGTGAGGTGTCCTGACATCATCATGGGGTGTCCTGACGTCATCGTACGGTGTCCAACGTCATCGTGGGGTGTCCGACGTCATCGTGCGATGTCCTAACGTCATTGTGGGGTGTCCGGGCCCATGTCATCGTGCGGTGTCCTGACGTCATGGTGTGGTGTCCGACGTCATCGTGGAGGTTCCCTTGCCGGTTCCCTTAAGGTTAACTTGGGCACTTAGGCTTAGCGTGGGACCTTAGGCTTTACTTGGGACCTTAGGGTTAACTTGGGACCTTAGCCTTAGCATGGGGCCTTTAGTAAAGGAAAGCCAAAAAGCGATAACTCGCTTAAAAGGCTTCGGATCGGGCTCAAATACGAGAAGACAATAAAAAAGACAACAAGGCTTTGAGGTAAGTCATTTTTATTACAAAACTATCAAAATTTCAGCTATAATGTCGATTACTGTTCTTAACCCATTGACTCCCGTGCCGCCCGTAACCGCCCATGCGAAAACCCACCCTCAATTTCCCGTGCCGCCCGTAACCGCCCGAAAAAAGGACATGGGAACAATTGCCTTTCCTACCCTCCCTGAAGACTGTTTGGTTCTCTTATTGTTCTATTGTTCTTGAGGACAAATAAACCAATCAGAATCAACTTACTGAGCATATTTTTAAAGAACTTTAGGGGTCCTAGAAAGATGGTTTTTCAACTTAAAATCATGCGCTCGATAAGCGCAGTAATCATGGCACATGGCGGACAAAGTCTACAAACTTCCTAAAATGGAGGAATTACTTCTTTGGCACTGAAAACGGAAAGGAAAAACATAAATCGATGTTTAGGTGGTCTCAGAATGGAAGATCAAGGTGTACAGAGTTTTCAAACCTTTCTGGTGAGGAATTTTTCCTTCCTTCAACCGCCACGAAAACTTGACAATCGGTGCGCTTTCAAGTGAGTTTTGAATACAGATCGCGGATTTAAAGCAGCTTCCCGGACTTTAGAAAACAAAAATGGTAATGTACAATATTACCTCAAAGTTGAATTCAACTTTTAGAATGATAGGCAAAGCCATGGCCGACAAAATAACTGCAAAACTCGTCGGCAAAGACTCAAGCTTTCGCTTTAGCGTGAATAATTAATTCGAACATGCAGT
This sequence comes from Micromussa lordhowensis, assembly GCA_964020085.1. Lineage (NCBI taxonomy): Eukaryota > Metazoa > Cnidaria > Anthozoa > Scleractinia > Lobophylliidae > Micromussa > Micromussa lordhowensis. The sequence goes on along the minus strand of OZ026602.1, from coordinate 24,461,101 downwards.
CATGCAGCGAAGCACGTCTGTGAAATTTTGAACATTTTTTTTGCTTTTAGATGAGTTTTTTGTCTTGTGTTGAATTAAAATTTATTACTATTGAGCTTCCTGTCACGTTTCTTCCATTTGGTTGCCTTTATCTGGGGATTTTAGGTTTGAAAATGAACAGTATTTTTGGCCGCTCGATTTCTGCATATTTAATTTACGGCGACCCGCGTGGTTTGTTTGTTTAGTTTATCCGCTTCGCTCAAATATATTTTTTCAAGTCTTATTCAGCTACTACAGAACTCCTGAGAAAAGAACTAAGTGGGCACTAAATTAACACAGTTGAAATGTGATTTATCTCAAAATAATTAACCTTTTTTTGGTGGCTTTTTGATGTACAACTTTGATTTTTCTTGCGTTGCGCTGTATTATTTCGTCACGCGGCGAAGAAATTATCTGATTTCTTCTTTTTAAATTGGTTTTTACATTGTGTCTGTCGCCTTCATTTTCTGTTGTTTTCTTAAATGTTTTCAGTGATAGTAAAAGAATGGAAATTCTGTGGTATCCGGTCTCGTTTTGTCCTCTGAAGTAAAAAATTAACTCATTTTTGCATCTTCAATTTTCTCGGCTTTTGTCGCGCGGCAAAGAAAAAATATAATTTCTTGTTTTCTTAGAAATTCTACACATCATATTGAGTTCTTTTTGTTGATATCTTTTAATTTTTTGGCCCTTCAAATATTAAACTTTAAATAAACGAAGTCTTGAAACCTGATCTTGTGTCTGTGGTTACTGCGCATATGGTTTATTTTTAGCGCTCGTGCTGGCTCTGAAAAGTCAAAAATCGCCTGGGAATTTAGGGGTATGTCGCGTGCAATTTCATTCGGGAGTCAATGGGTTAACCATACAAACCTTTATAAATTCAAACCGTTGTAACACAACACCACAAGGTGCTGCAGGCCGAAGGTCATGTTTTGCCTACCCAAACTCGGTTGTTACGTAATAGTAGATGTCGGCGGTAACTAAGTCACGTTCGCATAAACATTTTTTTAAAAAAGTAATAATAACTCCACACATTGAGAGCTTGGGCCGCCTGTGACCCAGCCTCAAAAGTTTGTCAGTGTTAGGATAAATCTGTTCATGTGTTGAAAAACTATTTTGATATTTTCTCCTTTCAAAACATGGCGTACAGCCTCATACGTCATGGCCCCCGAGCATGCACTCATGAGCCATACTCGGTCTTTAAACAGCGATCAAATTATCAACAAAGAAATAAGTGGAATTTTACCTTAGCTTGATTTATTTGTCCTTCCCAAGCCGCAACGACGAAAGAAACCCAACGTTCACAAATCTTAGCATAAAATTCAGACAATTTTGTATAGCAACAGATCGCCTGTATTGTTAGCCTTTCTGAAGTTTCCTCGCGGTTCCCAAACAACTTAAAAGGATTCACGGTAAATTCTGCCAAATTCGCCATACTTCGCTTCTTGACAGAACCGGCCAGAGCCGCAGGATGAGCAAAACATTCCGAAATTGCCTTCCTCTCAGACGGGTTGGTCGGCGTCCAAAAATCG
>OZ026602.1:24447054-24449554 GCA_964020085.1 Micromussa lordhowensis | reverse complement strand
AATGGACTGGTGGCTTTTACTGACAAGTTGTCAAAATGAATGTTCCGTTCTGATAGGTTATCTTGAAGTATCACACCACGTATTCTCAACCAGTTTTTCATTCAATTCCCTGTATAATAGGCGGTAATGGTTTTACAATTCAGCCTCGCGTTGTCATTTTCCAAGTTCTCTGCCCCACCCCTAAGGTCCCATGCTAAGACTAAGGTCCCAAGTGAATCCTAAGGTCCCACGTTAAGACCAAGGCCCCCACCCTAACCCCAAGGGGCCCAAATGAAGCCCAAGACCCCAGGTCGAGGCTAACCCTAAAGGCCCCATGCTGAGCCTAAGGTCCCAGGTTAAGCCTCAGGTCCAACACTAACCCTAAGGGCCCAAGTTAAGCCTTAGCCCCATGTTAAGCCCAAGGACCCCAGGTCGAGGCTACCCCTAACCAAGACCCCACCCTAATGCTCCACGCTAAGCCTTAAGTCCCAAGTGAAGCCTAAGGTGCCAGGCCAAGGCCCCACATTAAGGCCAAGGGAACCACCACGATGACGTCAGACAACGCACCATGACGTCAGGACACCGCACGATTATTGGCGGCCATCTTGGAGGAGGGTAGGGGCGGGGCTTACTAGAAACCTGTACTACTACTATCATTTTTTGTTGAGATTCAAGGCTAATTATCTCGGAAAAATGCGTGGCTACCCCCAATGTTCTTTGTGGATTCCAATAGCCCTTGCAAAGATCTACTTTTTCCGCATGGTCCTAACCTGGCGCAAAAATCTTTATATTAAGTAGGCACCATCCTTAAGTGGCTAAGAGTATTTCTACCCTCCCCTTCAGCAGGTGAGATGCTAGTCCATCATAGGGTTACCATCAGCATTGAACATTATTCTCTAGTGCCTAATGGAGATAGACACATACATACATACATACTTTATTCACTTTCCTCACGGAGGCTTTTCAAAGAGAATAATAATAAAATAAAAATACAATGACAATTTAAACCTACTTTACTTATGGGAATATTTACAATTAAAATTAATCACACTGAAAGTACAAAGAAATATTTACACTTAAAATCAAAAAAATTAACAATCTATGAAATCCTTAATTAGTTTACGTTTCAGAAAATATTTAAAATCAGATACTTTCTCAAGAGTTTTTAGAGAGCTGTCCATGGAGTTCCAGATGCTGACTGTTCTATAGTAAAACGTTCTCTGACCACTGGCGGTCTTGAAAAGTGGGATGTTCAGCATTTGTGAACTTCTCGTGGCGCGTCCACTAATTTCTCCTCGCTTACTGAACTGGGAGGTAAGGTACTCCGGCACGCGGGATGTTAGACATTTGAAGGCCATAATAGCGCTCCTGAAGTATAGCTGAGTAGCTACCGGTAGCCATTTAAGCTCTTTTAAAACTGGTGTGATGTGATCGTATTTGCGCGTACCCGTCGCAATTCGAGCAGCAAAGTTCTGAATACCTTGTAATTTACTTATATTACTTTTTGATGTATTCGCCCATACGTTTGAACAATAAAAAAGTTTACTAAAAACTAGTGCGTTAATGATAGTCAGTAGGGTGCGCTTGTCAAAAACATGCTTTGTGCGGTTTATTTGGCCGAGACAAGACATACAGGAGGAGACAGTTTTGGTAATGTGTTCATCATAAGTTAGGTTATTGTCTAAAATCACCCCAAGGTCTTTAGCAGTGTGTTCCGGTATGAGTTCTCTTCCCATGAAAGTGAGGTTTGGAATGACCAATCTGGAGTGCATTTGCCTGCCACCAAACACCATGAGTTTGGTTTTGCTTGGGTTCAACAATAAATGGTTGTTGCACTGGGAGTGAAGGGGGTAAGTTTCTAAAGAAACTGTGGTGCTGCGTCGGTGGGCAGTATTACAAGATAATTTGCTTTTATTGATAATGTGAATTAGCGACTGTAAAGAGATTTGAAAGCTGACATTTCGAGCATTAGCTCTTCGTCAGAGCGAATCGACGAATCACTTTACTTTGGGAGTGAAGTGTCTTGACCAAGAACACAACACAATGACTCCAGCCAGGGCTTGAACCCAAGTACCGCTTCATCTGGAGTGCACTAACAACAAGACCACTGCATCTCTTATATCATGTTATCAGGACATCCAAGAGAGCTATCTAATATCTTAGATTAGCATACAAAACCAATCAAGAGTTATATGAAGACATAGGGAATGGCCGACTGTCTCCTCCACAGGCTTCTTTTTAACTGGGGATTGCCTAAGCAAGCTACAGGTTTTGGTGGTTGAGCAGATTATGCAAATAGCATTCAAATGATGTCCATTCATCACCTTAAAGTAATTCTTAGCGCAAAGAGCGATTTGGGAGACTGGGATTGAGCACGAAAGTTGGAGCAGGAGCTGGTAGAAAGTGAGGACCATACACCCTCCTCACTAGTTACTATTTAATATAATTATTTGTTACTATCGCACAGACAACTGGGGTCGAGCCAGAGACTTAACAAGGATTTACAGCTAAGGTGTTAGAG
>OZ026602.1:24424554-24442054 GCA_964020085.1 Micromussa lordhowensis | reverse complement strand
ATTCCAAGTGCTTAAGACAGAATTCCTTGAAGAATTTACAGAATACATCACTTTTAATTTTGCAAGTTGCGTACAATCGTACATTAGTCCAGTTCTAGCCCCACTCTCTAAAACATAATGCTACACTCTTCTAATTGCTGGTTTGAGCTCAAGAGTAGAAAGAACAGTCTTGATGTTATAGCCCGTTGTTGGTGACTGAAATTTTAACAACCTTCATAGAAGTCTATACCTGCCAACTTAGGCACGAGTCTCACGCCTGCGGATTGAAAACTTTGGTCTCATGCCGGCTCACGGTTACGGGCCAAATTCTCACACCTGATTGAAAAATGTGAGTGGTTGATGCTTTGCTTGACAAAATTTCCAAAAATATGTAAACTCAAACCAAGGTCCAAAATAAAAACTATATGTAAATGATGATACTTCCTTCAAGATTCAAATAGGGAGCACTGGGAGTGAGGCCGTGTTTAGCAATACATGTCCTGAGACTGGGACTGGGTAATGTCAGGGCTGTTTCCGCTTCTGCTATTGTATGCAAATTTGGTCAAAATAAACCCAGTGTTTGGTAAATAAAAAGCATAAGACAACCTTCCATTCTGAAAGATCGTAATGTCAGTAACACACAATGCAAATAAATTAAGGGGAGTTAGATTGTATACAAGTAGAGCCACATATAGTCGAGCCACTAGGTTTGATATGTGATAAAGGTATTTTACCATTGATGTTACGTTGAACATATTTGTTCTGTGCCATTTCCTTTATACCACTTTATTCTACAGCAGATAATTGTATCATGAGCAGTTAGTGGCCATTTCTGGGAACACCAACATCACAGTTGCCTTTAAGAAATTGGCCGTGTCAGTCCAAAACTTTCCAATCTTAGTGGTATAGCACTGATGTCATGATAAACTTATGTGTTCTTTCCATTTTGGTGTGGCTAAAGCCTTTTTGTGATAACCTTGTCCTTAGAAGACTTCAGATGTCTTTGACTTCTTTGGACGTCTTCAGGAATTTTAGGATATGTTTGTGTTGTCTTCGAAAAACCCGGCACTCCCAGGATGAAAATCTTCCTCCTTTAACCCAGAAAAAGTTGGCAGGTATACAATGTAGAAGTCATCAGAATCAAGTGAAAAAGCTTCAGTTAGCTTTTCTTGGATTTGTTCAGTCTTGGATTGTTAAACATTTATACACAAGGTAGCTCCTGCAAAGATTTACTCCGCTCCTGTCTGTACGGACCCCCAAAACAAGTTGTTTATTGACAAAAAGATGCTCAAGACTTAGTTGATTATCACTGCATGTAACAGTCACCTGCAGTCCCTGTAGATCTGGATTGGAAATCTTGAGAGAAACACGTTGAGGGACTACTTTTGGAGTCAGGTATTCCTGAATGACCTGGTGATCAAAAATATGGTGCAAAATATTAACTAATCAAAAGTCAGTTTTCAAGCATATCATTTACACAGAAGAAGCAGATGTCCACAAAACCATACAGTGTTAGTTCCCTGTGACAAGTGTCATATTAATTAAAAACAATTTTCTGATGAGAAAAACAATTGCATTTAATCATCTCTGTCAGTGATCAGTGTATTTAATGCACTTGATGATATGTAAATACTATTCATGGTGTTATTGTTTTGTTTTCATTACACAGTTTTTTTAATTCCCCTAACCCGTAATCGGCTAAGATGCAGTCTCAATTCAAGATTACATAATAGGGAAATTCTCACACCATTTTAACTGGCTCTGCAAATCATGCAACCACAGACAACTGCTAAGGTTTTCACAAGCAGTGACATCTTTCAAACAAGAAAGTGCTAAGTAAGTGTTGTAACAGTATGCTTGCTTCATTAAAGGCCAAAGTATGTGTTTCTTGCTTTTATAATTACTATTTTACCTCAGGATGTGGAAAATTCTTGTCTTTTAAAGCTTTGCTGTTGAGCAAGAAATTGAGCGTTAAATAGACAGAAGACATTATTAGATTAGCACACTTTTTAGTTAATAAGATTTGCTAAGAGATGCATTGAGCTGTCAAACTACAAAATTCAAATAATAATAATAAATGGTTGGTTGGTCAATTACTAATAGGTCCTATTGTAATACAGCAACCCAATTTGTCATAGTGTACAGTATACAGAGCAGGTTTCCAGGCATGGCCCTCACAATCACCCAGATGTATTTGTTGTGCGTTAGTATTTTTTCTGGTTTGTCCTTTGTTTGTTTAACGTCACCAGTTTGAAATTTAATTCTCTTTGTCTCCGAACTGGACATAAGGTTGTACAAAGAATAATTTAACACAGAGTACTACTGACATGTCTTTGCCAAATGCATCCACAGCATATCATTTTTTTTTTCATGCAACAGAGTACATGCAGATCTGCTAAGAGATGCATTGAGCTGTCATCCTTTGTACACATTTTCAATTTTTTACCATTTCACAGATTTCTCCACACTTGAAACAGTCTCATCTACGGGTAGTTCTGTTCCCTTCGTCCATTCATAGAACCTTGAATGTAAAACAGAAAACATGATACTAAAATTTTAAAATGTGTCTAAATTTCAAATATAGACACAGTGCTTTCAATATCACCCAGCACCTTCCTTTAAAATCTTCAGTTCATCCTCAAAAGACTGGGTCAACTTGGGCATCATGTGAAGAACTAAGCATTAATTTAAAAGTGAAATATACTACCAAAAGTATGGCTTGGTGACATAACAACACAGACCAAGTGGCTTGCTCGAACACAACAACTTTATTCTCTAAGCATCTTGGGTAGTACAACATAACTTCCGGTTATGAATATATTACAAAAAGTAATTGCCAGTATTAAGTAACGGTCCATCTAAGAAGGATAGCACATGCGGCAAGGAATGCAGAAAGGTGCTAACTTTTGCCCAACTTTGCTATTGTTCTATCATACTTCTGATTGGCTCAATCAGCAAAATGTACTAAAACTTCAGGTAGCTGTGTATTTATTTATCCCTTATTGATCACCTATTTTCCTGTCAACAAAATCTCTGTTGAGTCTAAATACCACAGTAATCCTATGTGGGGAACACTGGAAAATTGGAAGCTTTTATTGTCTTTGTTTGCGACTGTCTTGATTGGTTGAAAAGTTTTCACAAAAAGGAAACTACCTTTCAAAATGTAGTTCAAATACATTTTATTTCATAAACCTGCTTTCCATCGGTTGACAAATTCTTCATCTCAAAACACAACCGTTTCAACGTGGGAAAAGCGTATTGCCGCAGAACAATAGAATATGCTATAGTTCTTTCCTGGATCATTACTTAAATTCATCAAATGTAATTAAATGCAATTTAATGGAGTTAACAACTTTCTGTGGTAGTTGGTGGTGTTTTTGGTATGTGCGCATGCACTAGGATTACATGTGCTCTTGGACTGAGACATGTTGGCAGCCTTCACATTGATAGCATGTACACTCAGGGGTTGAAATGTTCCAGATGGTTTACCTGTGTATAGTGACAGGCAGAATATTTTTTTTACCTGTCTCCACCAACATCAAACTTGAACAATATTATTTTAATATCATTTTATTTTCACTTTTTGAAACTCAACTGGGGTTGTCAATCGTTAATAATAAACTGATAGAAAGCAATGACATTTTGTTGTCAACTGATTGTCTCAGCCTATTGTCATGAGGCCTTTGGTTTGGTCCATAAGCATCTACTAGTCTCCTGGTTTTCTTAGCATCATTCCACAATAATCCAATTTCAGGGTTAAAGTTCTTTACAGTGATCCTGCTAAGGGTAACATGCATGAGGTCATGAAGTGACTCTTCTTTGAGTTTGCACCTCCAGTCATAACTCTATTCATAAGACTGAAAGTGACCACGTTCAATTCAGTGCGGGAGCAAGACACATTTGCTGTCTTTGTCATATGCACTACAAAGATTGCATCATCTTGCTTTTATCGTTTAGAGTCTGGTAACTACTGTGCGAGAGCTGCACAAGTGAGAACGACTTTGGGTGGAGAAACGGATAAGAATATTATTCAAATCAATAAATTCTGTATTACTAACTAAAGGTTTTCTTACCTGTGGCCAACAACAGGCATCAATATTTTTTACCTGTCACTTCCTGAAATTACCTGTAATCGACAGGTAGACAGGCAACATTTCGACCCCTGACACTGAGTGTTGTTTTGCATGGGAGCATGTCTTCAAGTGTTCCCCCTCCCTTCCCTCCCTCTTTCCACTGTTAATTCAGTGTGACAGGTGCCTGTCTTCCCTTCTGTGTGTGGACTCATGGTTTGCATTCAAGGATTTGCCAGCCATGGGAGCAGTCTTCATCTAGGAGCTGGCTGCCAACAGTGGAAGCTCCTGCATGTCTCAGGCACCCAACCTCCATTTAGCAATGCAGTTCATAAAAATTAAATTTATATTGTTTTATTTCCATCCATAGGTAATAGCCAACCTCACCTGTCGATTAAGTTGCCCTGATGAACATTTTTCATTAGTCTCATAGAAATTTCTTTTCCGACTCCTGGCACTCCCTGAGGAAGATAATCACAGCCAAGAAGGATTCCAAGTGCAACCAGCTTTTGCCTGTTGAGATCTGAAAAAAAGGATGCATGAACACATTCCTTAATGCTGAAGAAAATTAATTATTTAACTATTAAAACCAACTAATTTGAAATGAAATGAACAAAAGAACATGTTGATTCTTGCAAGCTTGATTTTATGGGCTAAAAACAATGTGTGTAAGAAGGGCACTTGTTCTACCATGTAATTCTCAGTGCAATAATTGATGGATCATATTTACTGTGGGTAGTCTTGATTGCCGTGTCAGTCGATATATCGGTCGACCGATACATTGACCGAGAGTCCGTCGAGATTCGGTCGATAGCGGGTCGACACTCGGGCAGTAGTTGGTCGATTTATCGGTCGAGATGTGTGTCAGCCGATATTGTTTTCAGTTCACCAATACCCCGCTGATACTTTGCCGACACTTCACTGAGTATCGGTTGACTACTGGTCGAACGAAAAGCTTCCGATAAGTTGGTCGATATATTGGTCAATAGTCGACCGATAGTCGATCACGTTACTGTTGCAAAGTTCGTGGCAGCCAGCTTAGTGTGTGAGCTCACGCACACACAAAAAACTGATCCGCTACATCAACCTACCACCTACCGACTATCGACCAGCTAGCGATCGAGTTCGAGCGACTCTCAACCGACTGTCTCAATCGAGATGTGTCTGCGCAATATCGACTGATAGTTGGTCAACCGAACCTTGACCGACTATTGCCTAGCTATCGACCAAGTGTCGACCGAGTGTCGACTGAGTGTCGACTGACTATTGACCGACTCTCGGTCGATATATCGGTTGAGTGTCGACTGACAATCGACCGATATATCGACTGACATAGCGGTCAACACTACCTACAGTAAACATGATCCTAATTGATCACAGACAGTGATAAACGAACTTCTCTTCAAACTTGACTGCTATTGATTAAGTGACAGTGCATAATAATAAATAAATTTGGCTGACACCTGCCATGTAAAATGAAGATCTGATTATTATTAATAATTGGCGAGAGTTTTAAACATGTCCTGAGACCAGTTTCCCCATGGAGGAGAACTCACATGTTAATTCAACAGGGGTGATCTTCATATCAACTCATTTCTTAGTAAGGGGACATGGGGTTTGATTCTCTTGTTTCCCATACCTTACATAATCCTTTATCCTTCCCCTTCTGACTTCCTTAGTGGTTTTTACCTAATGGTGTTTTGTATTACAAACTACTGCATAACGTAGCAGTCCCTGCCACCTTGGATATCCCACTTTCTACCCTCTCTCCTCCTGCCGTGCACATTCAGCAGGCTTCTGCCCTCTTTATTTCCAGGTTCCAGTCCTCTGCCCAGGCCCCACCCTCCACACCTTACATTATGTATGTGTGTAAGGGTTCACCTTTGATGCTTGGTACCACTCAGGATGTTTAAATTTAAAATAGTCACATTAGCTATCCTATTACCATTAACATTTAAACCAGAAAAAATGACATTAAATTACAATCTGACAACATTACTAACTGTAATACTAAAAATACTTATTGGTAGACCTTAGCAAGGCCCTGGTGTTCATTTTAGTGGCTCCTTTCTTAATTTCTAATACTCAACCTTGACAATTTCAAAGGGGCACCCTCTCCTGAGGTTGCGCAATTCTAAATGGCTGTCAGCCCTTCCCTCCCAATCACTTTAATCCTGCCCAGGCACAAAGTTCCATCTACATGTACATCTATATGGTATCATATATCTATGATGTGAAAACTATGATACTAGTTTGCTGTAATACATACTTAGCTTGCTCTCAATCTCCTCCATTTTGTAACACTCAACTGATGCATCCTGTACCACAGAAATAACCAAAATGAAACATTCAATTTATCCGGAACATGGTTCAAAGGCTGGCAGTATCACACAACGGATAAATCACTATCCAGCGGATAAGTGTTAACAAACAAACTAAGCTATCCACTGGATAATGTGATTTATCCGGTGGATAGCGTTATCCGCCTTTCGAACAACCCGGGTCAGGTTTGAGCTGCTACCTTGGTGAATTGCCACTGCGCGCGCTTCCCCAGCCGCTAACGCTCATGATCATGCAATCACCTCTTAGTGGCACTGAGCTAGCTGTAATATTATGCAGGGCAACACTGCAATGCCAAAAAAAGGCATGAAGAAAAAACTAGGCAGCAGCCATTATTAAAATTTAATCCAGTCAAGAGAGACCTGATAGGTATGTATCAGGTAAAATAAAAGTTACATGATATCTATAAGGTAGCACTGACAATAAATTGGTTACTGTTTGAATTGAAGATGTCTCACCTTCCCACTAATACAAAGATCTTTGTAGACAGTTCTAGCTCCATACAGGAATGCATCTCCATCATTAGTTATACAACCATCCACAATCTGTAATTACATATTAAATTAATTTAATAATTGAATGTAATTTAGGTAAGGTTGACTTGAGCCAATGCTGGTAAGCAGTCTTTTAGGACGGCCATGCTCTGTGGGGTCCCATACAGGGCTTTTTTGTATTTTGCTTACCACATGTGTACGAATGTTATATGTATTCTGCAAAATACACTTGTCTTACCCCTGTCACATCAATAAGAGTTTGATATTACATCTAAATCCCTGGGGGAAGGAGGGGTACTTCCTATAATGGTCCTATAATGGGGAAGCTCTACCAGATACTTCATAGGGGTACCTTTTTCAGGTTTCAGGTATAAAAAAGGGTAGGGATTTCACTAATCGAGGTAAGGGTAAGGAATCTGGCATTTCATTATTTAAAGATGATTCCAGTCCGTACTACGCAATCTCAGCACCCTAATGTTTATAAAAACTTGATGGAATGTGAATCAATATTATTTGTTACGAACTACGTGTACCTAATCTTTGAGGCCTTTCAAATTCTTTTTCCGTTCAGCTTCATTGCTTTTTAAAGCTGCAAAGTTGTTTCATCAAGTGATATGAGAAAGAACAAAGCATGAAGCTTCGACCACTTCACATCCATAACGGCGGTTGTTTTGAAACTTGAATTAACCCCATGTAAGTAGTTGTGAAATGTTTACATTTTGTGATGTCTTACATGCAGCAAAACAAAAAATATCTTAAAAAAAAACAAAACTCATCTTTAAAAAGGCCTGCAATTAAAGTATTTTGAACAGATTTACCTTATGGCTGTATCATTTAATTTACTAAGCACTACATGAAAATGACTAGAAGATCTCTTTTGGGGCGATTTAGTCATAATACGGGCTGGTTATGAAAGGTTGTGAAAGAGCTACCTTTTTCAATTAAAGGTGTACGAAGGAGGTAAGGGGTTGGACCTTGGGGCGGAGCCTATACATAGTACTCCCCACCACCACCAGCCTCATCTACATCAAGACAATGCTACCATACACTGTGCAGTAGCTACTACATTTCCACTATTCAAGATTGTCACCTGTCTGTTATTATGGATCATTATACACCAAAATTGTTCACTCTACCTGGTGGAGATCAAGCCATGCACAGAGTGCTTCCGCTTCTCCTGCACTCTCAATACAAGGCACACCCAAGAGGTTTAACAGAGAACGGCACTGAAAATAGCAGAAAAGGTTGAATCAGTCATACTAATCTGGGTACCAGAGAGTTCTCATGCGGAGTCTCTGGTTTTGGTCATTGACCCACTTGAAAAGCTGCAATGCTGCCTTGATAATACTTCTTACCATTAAATTGGTTAATAGTCCTGGGCCCCAGTTGTTCAAAGGCTGGCAGTAACACACAACGGATAAATCTCTCTCCAGCGGATAAGTGTTAACAAAACAAACTAAGCTATCCACTGGATAGTTAACAACTATCCACCGCTAGCCACCGACACTGAGGTGAATAGTTGTTTTAGTATATACTAAAACAGCGAGATAATAAACACCAAAAACAAATTAATTTGGATGATTTGTTCGCTTTTCACGGATGCAAACCGGCACCATTTTCTCTCGAGTTGCTCGGAGGTAAATAGCACAGGATATCCGGAGTTTGACGAGCCAATCAGCGCGCGCCATCAACGCTATCCACTGTTTTAGTATATACTAATGTGATTTATCCGGTGGATAGCGTTATCCGCCTTTCGAACAACCCGGGTCAGGTTTGAGCTGCTACCTTGGTGAATTGCCACTGCGCGCGCTTCCCCAGCCGCTAAATAAACAATAGCCTCCATTTGGCACGAAAATATGCCAGGATATTTGTCCGCGGACATTATCTGTTCCAAGAAGCGAACAGTTTTCCGAGAGCGTAGCTCGAGGAAAACTGTGAGCTACGAGGAACAGATAATGTCCAAGGACAAATATCCGAACATATTTTCGCCCCAAATGGAGGCTATTGTGTTTATTATCCTTCAAATCTTTTTCGCAACGCGCGCGGTTTTGAAAATTGGGGAATATCCTCGGATATTCCCCAGTTTTAGCTGGGGAATATTGGCCCACGTGACGCGTTTAGACCAATCGCGCGCGAACGAAAATATTTGATGGATTATAACGCTCATTATTATTCAACAAATTGTAACACTATCCAAATATGGTCATGATGCTCTCGATATCTGTCATCCGTAGGTAACAGATATCCGGCGGTATACGTAGCTTCGTACGAGGGGAGAAAAAGTGAAGTGAGAAAATGTCGACAGAGAGATTTAAAAATGTTAGGCTGTTTTGTTATCAATTTGTTGAATAATAAAACAATTATCCTGCTCAATCTCGTGGAATATCATCTGATTTTAGCGGACTCGGCCTACGGCCTCGTCGGCTAAGTATCAGACGATATTCCGCGCGATTTCGCAGGATAATTGTTAATGATCATGCAATCACCTCTTAGTGGCACTGAGCTAGCTGTTCGCATCGCTTTTTCGCAAGAAATAAACGTCAAACAAAAAGTTTCCATGCAAATCAAACATAAAACAGAATGCCATTACCTCTCTAACCCAGACCGCAAAGTGAGATCGACCAACCCGAGCTGCTGAACCAGCCTTTGCTTGATTCTTCCCCCTCCAGGTCTGCCCGCCATTTCTTGCCTGAACCCTCTTAGCGATTGCGTTCCATTTCAGTTCAGGTGGTTTGCCATCCACGACAAATACCAACTTCACTCCAAGCCGCGTCAAGTGAAGCAAACGAAAAAACAGGTTTCTAAGATGAGGTTTGCTCACGTTCTGTTTGAGACCTTTTGCGCATTGTGCCTCGCAAACCCATCCGCTTAAATCAACACAAAGTGTCTTGTTACTGAGCGCAGATAGGTTTTCCTTTCTCTTAACCGGCTCTAGAATACTCCATAGATGATTTACACCCATCTAAATTCTTACTGTCGCAAACAATTTGAAAAGCGACTTTCCACATTATTCAACTTCCCGCCATTTTACCGTAAATACATTTAGAGTCCAGGCTATTCCGTTTGATCACATGTTTGGAGCGTTGCGTGACAAATCAGAACGTGTGACTGGTCGCAAAGCAAAGACTGCGAGCAGTCTCTTAGGGCCTGTTTACATGGAGGTGGCGGACCCCAGGTAGGTGAGGTAACCCGCCTAGATGGGGTAACCCGCCTCTCCATATAATCTCTCATTTTTATTTGATCATGTTTACATGATAGGTGGGGTAACCCGCCTAGGCGGGTTGCCCGGTCTGCCAGGTAGGGTAACCCGCCTAGCCGGGGTCGCATTTTGCCATGTAAACGACTCAAGGTGGGGTAACCCGCCTAGCCGGGGTCGAGTTCATGTTACATTTGCAAGCGCGCCAAAGCGCGTAAAAATTTGAACCAGAACAATATGGCCGTTAACTGCCTCTGGCGGAGGCTTTGTATCATCAAAAGTGACAGTAAAACGCCACAGCATTGAAATGCTGCAGCGAGAGCAGAAAATAAAGATAAAATAACACTGACCGCCATTTTCAATGTTTACATGCCTAGCGACCACGCAACAACGTCAAGTAAAGTCACCCCGGGACCCCGGGGTTGTAGGTTTGCATGTAAACGCTGGCCATTTTTCGACCACGGCTAGGCGGGTTACCTCACCTACCTGGGATCCCCCACCTCCATGTAAACAGGTCCTTAGAGGATGCAATTAGGAGGCGAGCTTCGAGAAGCAAGGCAGATCGAATTTTATTCGTAAAATTAAAACTAAAAATGTATCCTGTTTTACTTGATCTAGTGTTACGCTTGTATTACACTTCTTTGGCGATTGATATCAATTGAATCGATTGATTTCTGATATTGATTTTTATTGATTGACTATGCCTGGCTGGTGCACGATATACCAAGTGAATAGGAAGTCTCGAGTTACGTCACAAAGAACACAACAATGATTCTTATCCCTTACACAATAACACAATAGACTTCACACAAAAGAACGAGACAATAGTGCATATATTGACTTGGTATATCGAGCATCACCCCTATGCCTGGAACAAGTGACACAAGGCAGCCCAGGCTGGGGCCTTTGGATTTTTTTACTTCTTTGTTTTTTTTTTTATTTTTTGTCATCAAGAATTCTGACAAATATTATGTATATTAATATGATTTTCCTACGAAAATGCTGGGTCACCATAGTAAACGTATTGGCATTATTAATATTATTATTAAATTTATGTAATGAACAAAGAAAGTTATTTATCACTACAACCACTCCTACTTCAACTTTAAAAGTCACAAGGAAAATACAGTACCTTTGACATTTAATAGTACATCTATTATAACTTCATATCAAGACTGTTTTACATTACACAAAGGTTAAAGTTCTTGTCTATTAGTGTATTCTAATAAGTCAACATTTAGGCTGTGGTGAAGGAAATGAAACAAATTTCCTACAACACTGGTTTGAAAGGCGACTTGAACTCGCAAAAACAAAGTTAGACATTTACCATTATACTCAAATACTTCTGAACTACTGGTGAATGTTCAATGTACTTTGAAATTTTCTAACAATTTTTGACATCTGTTGTGAGGAAAAAAATAATCTGAGTGATTTGTCACTAACTAAAACAGCTTCATTATTTTCTGATATCTAGATATCAAATTTCTTTGTGTGCAATTTCATGACCTTCTAGTCGCCACTTAGAGCTGATTTCCAGTCTGTACTGGGCACTCTCAAGAGTTTGTTTGCATTTTTTGTTTTGTTTCATGTAAGACATCACAAAATGTAAACATTTTGCAACTACTTACATGTACTAAATTCAAAGCTTCAAGACAACTGCCATTATGGATGCAAAGCGATGGAAGCTTTATGCTTCATTCTTTCTCATATCACTTGATGAAACAACTTTGCAGCTGTAAAAATCAATGAAGCTGTTGAAAAAAGGATTTGAAAGGCCTCAAAGGTAAGGTATGTGGTTTGTAACAAATAACATCGGTTCACATTCCATCGAGTGGGAACTTATGTTTATGAACATTAGGGTGCTGAAACCGCACAGAACGGACTGGAAATCATCTTTAAGCATTTAGGTCACTTTAAGTCTTATTTTATGCCTAGGTTTCTCTTCTTTTCTCCATTATTTTTCCCCCTAAATTTTTTCAATACCCATCACAATTTTTCCTTCCAACAAAATTATTGGCGGTTCAGTCAATACTTTTCAACTTTCAGGTGATATTTTCCCATCAATAAATTTTGTTTGTTTTGGCCCAAACATTGTCAACGTTTTTCCATCTTGTGCCATGCTACACAGAACTGCCTGTACCACAGGCAGATTTAACTGCCAGTTAAGTCTGTCAGTGGATGAGTGTCATGACTTAGGGCCAGATAGTTAGGTTAGGAAGAGGTCAGTTAGGATAAAGTGGTGCACGCTAATGAACACTTTCACCTATTTGATTTCCTCCTGACCCAAATATCTGCCCCTTGGTCTCTGAGGATGGCATTTCCAGTGATCTTACTGGTATTAGGACCATAAACAGTTGAAAATGTATACTGAAAAGAACTGAAATTATGCTTGAAGCAGTGATTTAACAGTACATGGGAGTGCAATCTGTTTCCGACCACGGTTACCCAAGAAATAATTATCTGAACTACTATATTTTTCACATAAGAGCTAGATACATGTATGTATTAAATAAGCTACAACTTATCTGTTCAAAAGCTTGTTAAGAACTAATATTCAATTCTCAAATATTCTATTCTCAAATGTTACTTACGATCCTACAATCACCTCTCCCACGTTTAGTTAGAAAAGGAAGTTCCTGGACATTGTTATGAACACTCAAAATGCTCTACATTTCAATATCAATGAAAGGGTGTCTCAGTGGTAAAAAGCCCTAGTAAGTGACTTGCAACACCCTAAGTGCAAGTTGATTTACCTTCCAAATTACCTTGTAAACACAAGAAGAGTTTGACATTACATCAGTACTTATAGTCACTTTGGGCCTTAAGGCTGGTTTTCACTAGCGACGGAGTCGGAGTCGGAGTCGTAATCAGAAGCGTAGAGTGATACGATCAAGTGAAAATCAAACCGACGGAGTCGGAAGCAGATCACTGATTCCGCTTATGACTCCGTCGCTTACGATCAAGTGAAAACTGAATTGTCGGAGTCGGAAGCGGAAGCGGAAGAATAAACCAATCACAATGCTCGATTCCGGGCCTTGTGATTTGTTGGTTCTTCCGCTTCTGCTTCCGACTCCGACAGTCCAGTTTTCACTAGATCGTAAGCGACGGAGTCGTAAACGGAATCGGAAGAAATGGAAACGTTCTGATTCTTCCGACTCCGATTCCGTCGAGCTTATGACTCCGCTTACGACTCCGATTTTCGGTTTTCACTAGGTCATAAGCACTCTTATGACTCCGACTACGACTCCGACTCCGACTCCGTCGCTAGTGAAAACCAGCCTTTAACCTGTGCACCCATCATTTATCAATCATACAAACTCGGTCATGTCAGCTTGAATACCAACAATACTATCAGTAAGAGTAAAATAAAAAGATATATTCTAGTCTAGTCCAAAGTCATGTTCCCTTTAACTAGTGTAAAAGCATGACAAGTAAGACCCTGGGTTTTGGCCAGCTAGTAAAGTCACGTACAATGTCACATAGCCATAACATCACCAAGTTGCAGGCTGCTCAGGAAATTCTGGGATACTGGACAAGATATTCCAAACCTTTGTACTTGCTGATCAGTAAGTCCTACAGTATCAATTCTCTACTAACACTGCCATTACAGCGTGTCTCGGTTTTGGGTTGGCTGTAAGAAAAACTCACAAAGCTCTCTTGGTATACTGTTTGATGAAATCCTTAATATAAAACCTTGCTCTGATCTCTTCAGCGTCTGAATGACCTCGGCTTTGAACAACTAATAATGGCAACCCACCCAGTAGAAACAGTGCCAGGCCTTGTACAATGGTGCTCACAGCCTCATATTCCATCAGGGACATAACAAATAAGAAGATTACCACGAGGTAGCATCCCAGGGCGACAACCTTCAAGAACTTTGCCAGCATGATGCGCTTGAAAGGCATAAGTTGATGCGAGGAGACAAGGAAGATATCCAATGGAATGCTGGGGACACCATAATCATCTACTGTCACAACGAGGTTCATGGACTTGCACCTATGAAGGGAAGACATAGACGCCGACCTCCTCTCACTACTTATCGGCCCACTAAAAGATTCTCTGATGCTTGCTTCTGTTCTAGCCTCTTCGTCAAATTTCTCACACTCTTCAAAGACAAGGGTCTTTAAGTGTGTGAACTGAGCATAATATTTCTTTGTAGCCCTCAGCATGTACACGATTACCCACAACCCAAGAACGATGTATGGAAGGTAAACATCAATGTAGAACAGCAGGCCCATGGTTGTAAAACCAGCAACACTTCCAAGAAACATGATGTTAAAAGTCAAGGTGACCACCAGCATGATGTACGAGGCCTCGACGCACATGCAAAATACAATGAACAAGATGTATAAGATGGGAAAGGATGTTATCTTTACAAAGGAAGGAATGGCCTGACAGCACTGTGATTCAAGTTCAATTCTGAACAGCATCTTCCAGACACGAAAGGCCACATAAGTAACTGGGATGATATAAAGAAGAAACGCGGTAGTTATGGTGACAGCCCATAATGGGAAAACCAACAGCAACAAAACAGTCTCACAAATTTTGGAGCATAGTTCGTATCTTTTTTCTGTTTCTTCCGACTCGGCATTGAAACTTGAATCCGTAGGTTCATCAAAGACGTTTATGCCACAAAGCTTCTGTAATGGATAGGTCACAACCAAGAACACAAACTTCCAAAACTGGCACATGAGTAGGCAATTAAGATGAAAAACAATGTTCTCGTAAATCAGTTGGAAGCCACGCTTGTCTGATGAGCTGATGATCTCGTCTGGTTTTTTAAAGCCAAGAAATGAACGCTCATCCCTTCTTCCTGAAAGTCGTCTTGCTAAGTCTGACAGGGTTCTAGGGATTGCGATTGCAATGCAGATTAATAGAATGCAAAAGCAATAGGTTGCACTCAATACAAACTGACTGTTCTTCTCCAGCAATGTGACAAAAGCATCTCCAACACCAAGCAATTTTCCAGTTGAAATTCCCACTTCTGCTTTTTTCAAATAAGCATAAATAAAGCCTTGAAGAGGTGGGAGACAGCTCAGTAAGATAACAAAAAGACAGCGGCTTAATCTTGAGAAGAATACTGACTCAGTTCGCGTTCGCAGCACATCTAACATTCCGCCATCCAAGGCAAATAACAGTGGGCGTGTACATAGTGCCATCAGGTCCACCGATGACGTCTCGGCTTCTGGAATTTCAGATTCTCTTCTAGCAAATGCTGCCTTTGGTCTTATTCTAGGTCCTTTTTTGAATTCTTTGGGAAGGTACTTGAATAAAAGAGGTGCAAAAAGGCCAAATCCAAATGAAGAAGCCCAGAGAAATCTGATCGCAATTTGAATCCATTGGTTGTTCTCAACGAGTTTATCACAAATCAAAGAGTTGTTCTTTTGTTCACAACAGCGGTAGCCCGCGTCTCTGACATCACCATCCTCCTCTACAGCTCTGACACAGATATCCCCATCAGAACCCGTTACACTGTCTATAACAGCGGAGGCAATGATACTATTCAAACAATTTTGCGACAAGTTTGCAAAGCAGTTCCGAGGTTTCGCATTTAAGCTCAGGTCTACGCTAAAAGCGTCCCTTTGTAACGTAGTCAGAGAAAGGATGTCAAAATCGTACGGAAGAGTAGCGAGAAATCGACCACGCTTATTTCGCAGCCAGGCCCACTTCTGTTTGATTTGAATGTCAGCGGAAGAAACATTCTTTTCATCATTGTGCTCAGGCACTGTGGCGTTTCCAACGGTGACGAAAACGAACACAGCCAACGCATTTTCGTGGAATATCAGTACTTTCAGTTTGTCAGCCTCACCTTTGTCGAGGACCAAAGTGCACTTCAAAATACTGCACTTAGTTCCGTTTTCGCGAACGCCATGTGATGTCGAATTTTGAGTCGAAGGAGTCCTTACGGTTTCTTTTATGAGACCACTTCTCACTAAAGAAACGTTTAAAATACACAAGGAGAGGGTAACTACAAGGAAAACGCTGGAGCAATCCCCTCTCCCAGGCATAGCTGACTTGTCCTAACAGTTGTCACCCAAGCCAGATCAAGGTCTGCATGTGCAGTAGTCACGAGACCTCCCCGAAGAGAATACTTTCGTCATAGGTTGTACGCAAGGCGTACGAAGAATTACCGGATGGAGTGTCCCAGTGTGCTGAATGGAATTTAGGCCTACAAAACGATCACGTTAGCCTGAATATCACTCATGTTAGCCTGAATAGCGCGCAATTTAGCCTGGTTAGCTTTCTATATCTATAATGGAAATGGAAGACGATTGCGACGATTCGAGGTAGCATACATACAGCGAAAAGGTGTGACGCAATATGGAGGAAAACACTCCTCGGCCTTCGCCAAGATCTTTACACTCAAGAATTGGAACGCCAGTTAGATTCATAAACCGTTCGAGAAGCCGTGTCAAAGTATTATGGTTAGACTATCAGGGAGAACAAGTTCTGTATTCGACACTTGGCCCATCAAACGGTCGTTACGATGTCAACACTTACGTGACACATCCGTGGATAGCACTAGAGGAACCAACTAATGCTGTTATGCTTTTGAACTTCAGAAACATTTTCTTTCCCGTAGCGCCTGAAGTTCGACGCATAGAGAGTGAAAATCGCAATGTATATATTAGACGCGAAGTTGTCATCACACCTAACGGTAAGGCTATGAAGGATTGCGTGGCTTGAATTTTTTTTCAGCCCTGGTATCCGAAAAGGTACCATGAAAGCTCGCACAGGGGAACTTTTGAGGCTAAACCCCCTAAGCGGTACCACAACTGCTTTTTTTATCCCCTAAAAGTACGGCAGGCACCTGTGTCCTTTTTATATGGGATTCCCCCCCCCCCGGATTTGACTTCCCATGAGGGCAGTAACATCCAAAAATGTACTTTATTAAAACTTACATATATAGTTGTACTTAGGCGGTAGGGTGGACCTTATCGCCCTGCAAACTCAACTCAGTTTTGATACGTTTTGTATTGAAGGCAATCAGGATAGTTCAGACAAGCAAATAATAAAAGATGTACATATTTTAAAAACTGAAAGATAGAAATACCTCATGCAGCCCATGTCCTAGGCACCAAATACAAATGCCCTGGGAGGGATGGAGGGACTTGGATTTGTCAGATTCATTACCCTCATTGGATCCTGGTAGATCCTATGGAACCTTTTAGGTAACCTGGGAACCTGAATTTGGGGCACTTTCCATTCAAACCAAAATTTGGAAACATTGAACTGGGGACAAATGGTACTAATAGTTCTTTTGGGTAAGTGTCCAGAAAATCCAGAAATTATTAAATTTCTGAAAAATGAACAGTTTAACTGAATATTCTGAAATATTCCTCAATGATTGCCTGTATGATACTTGAGTTAAAAAATGTTAGGGATCTCCCAGGCTATCTTTAATTAAAAAAAAAAACTGA
>OZ026602.1:24420529-24424354 GCA_964020085.1 Micromussa lordhowensis | reverse complement strand
CGCCAAGCCAGTATCCAAAACAAACTCCAAATGCAGTGCCCATCAATGTTCCCTCTTGCTAAATAAACAAGAGCATCACAATCATCATTAAGTTGACAGAAATCATTAAAACAGTTTCACTCAGAAAAATAATTACCGGTATTTTACTTTTTAAAAACAAATGAAGGATATATAATATAATATATAAATTTCCTATTTATATAGCGCATTTATCTATATAGATATAATCAAATGCGCTTTACAACACTTTGTGGGGGACTTTGCCAGACTGCTCCACGCAGTTCGCAATTTTCATGAGAAAGTACAGTATGATATACCGGTGCCCCCAGGTCAGAATAAGTGATAAGCCATCACACCGGGGACATTCCCCTACTCTTTCCGAACAGTGCGTGGGTTCTTTAACGTCCCACACCAGTACTGTGAGACGGGGCCTACGGTTTATCGTCCTTATCCGAGAAGACTTGGCAGCACTTTCTCCTCAGTTATTTTAAAGACCCTGAGTGTTGGTCCGGCCGAGATTTGAACCTGCGACCTCCCGCACAGCAGTCCGGTGCTCTACCAACTGAGCTAACCGGTCGATATCAGTTTCTTTAAGACACATCTTTCACTACAGACTTAAGTTTTGATCTAAACTGCTAAAAGCCTATCAATTAAGACCATGTTGCAATAATAATCTAATTATCCTCTACATAGTCTGTGTTTTTAAATAACTTGCATGTAAACCCTGTGTTTGTTTAAGGTGGCCGAACACAGTTTTCGCACATGCTTTTGCCGATGCAATATTTAACACGTGCACAAGGATTTCACAAACATGCCGTCAGTAGAGCGATCATTTTATTTACTCAACACCTGCACTATCTGTGTTAATTTTCTCTATAATTGAACGCAGTGTATTGATGGCTTTAGTCTTTTATTACAAAGATATGTTAGAAAAGGTAACGATGCAAAGAACCCAGCAATTTTCAGGTTTTGTTTGTTACCGAAAGAACCCAGTTAAATGCAACGCATGCGCATTTGCTCGAAAAATTGAGACCGATTGCTTTAGCAGAAACATGCCGATATCTAACGATCCAGTTGTTAGAATTTCAAGAAATTTGGCAGAAAAATAGATCAGAGACCACGTGAATGATCTATCTGAATTTTGACATAGGGGATTTTTAATAATACACAAAACGATTAACAGCGAATTACGAAAATCGCCTATGTCAAAATTTTATCAGAACCGTGTTGACAGAAGGGATTTAATATCAATTCTTAGAGTGCCAAATATAAAAACAATCTAACGACTGGATCCTTTTTAAATAAACAAAAACCATTATTTAAGCCTTGTTTTTAACCAGTTCCATTGCCATGGCAACAGCACACACCCTAGTCAAAATGTGAGAATAAATACTTCTGTAATCAACCTTGACTCTTGCAAAAAAATGGGCGCCAAAGCATAAATAGTTTAAAAGTTATGGTGAATTAGACATAGGCACTTGAAAACTGTGTTCGGCCACCTTAAGCAGGGATGGAAACTCACTCACTCACTAGGCTGCTGTAGTCACTAGGTGATTCTTAATCCTTCTGGGTCAGTAAGTAAATTATTGAACATTTCCTTTGTACAGTTCTCAAAGCCAAGATGATGAATACTGTCAAGTCTCCATCCCTACCTAATTCCCTTAGAAATCTGAATTTCAGGCAGTTCATAGCCGTGATTTTATTTTCAGTCCGGTCAGGAATAAAGCAATTGTGTAGCCCGGAGTTATGAATATGTATGTTGTAGGTCAGAATGAAATTCAGGTTAAAATGAATTTAACCTAGTTAGATTCTCAATTTCCTTTGTGTTCTAACCCTAAATATTCATGATCCATGAATACGTACATGTAGGGTTAGGAGACAATGAAAGGGATTTCATTTTAACCTGAGTTTCATTTTGACCTACAACATATACACTAAGAGTATTTTGCAAGAACCCTACCACTGTGTGTCCTGACGTTTTCATGCTGAAGAGAAGAATGGCAATCAGGGTAAACACCAACATCATTGGACCATACAATTCACCAACAACTGTCTGTACAGGACAAAAGTCAACAATCCTTTCTTTAAATACTGTATTTATTCGATGAAGTGCCCTGAGTGCTTACTACATTTTTTAGACCTTGAGAGTGGGTGCTTATTCGAGGCTGGGCAATCACTGAATTTTTACCATTTTCAGCAAGTAGCAAGTAAACTTTACAACAAAACAATATAAAATAATAATGACTGTTTGGTGAAAGTTTCTCTTTAAAATACTAAGAAAACTCAGTCTTGGGGGAAGTCTCTTTAGTTAGTAAGAAAAAAACCCAACATTTTATAGACTCTCAGACAATGAATTTTGAGACTGTAAATAATCAATTTCCTCTTGCGCACTTCATTTGTTTTTGTTTTTTGGGGGTGGTTCTTATACAGGGTGGGTGCGAATTCGTATATTCGAGGTTGGGCACTAACTTGAATAAACATGGTACCTATTAAGTCTATTGACGACTTAACTACTGCATCAAGCTGTATGGAAGATAGGTGCCCGGGATGTCTGGGGACCTCCACTGAGATCAGCCAGCCCCTAGACAGTGAAATGCTCCCATGGCTGGCAATCCCCGCAAGCATTCATCCAGGCATCTGTCATAAACAGTGGAAAAAGGGGAAGGGGAGGGGGGAGGGCAAAAGAAAACCAGCAGGATAACTCCAAGCACAGCTACCGCTTCGATACACCACGCTGAAACACGCTACAATGCCGGGGGGCACTGAGCCTGCCCTGCCCACAGCAGACCGCTGACCGCTTGACAAATAGCAGCTTCTCTTTGTAGTTAACTTAGTTAAATTGCATTTAACTGCATTTAAAAAAGTCTCTCATTTATACTTAGTGCCCAGATACACTAGTAATGCAGCAAATGTGAATGCATGGTGTATGATCTAAAATTCTTACAGGATTCAAATTCACATGTAGTACCTGAGGAGATGCTGTTGATGGTAGCTTAGGGACCAGCGAGTGGAACAACCTGGAAAGAGACAAGAGCAAGTGGGAAACAGGGGTTTAAACAAGTTCTTTTTAAAAACACATGGCAAAAAAGGCACAGCAGGCAGTTACTGGAAGTTTAATTGTTACTATCAATGATGTTATTGATTGCAAAGGAAGTAGGCAGGAAATTTAATAAGTGAATTTGCTTGATGTACACAGGGGTTTCATTAAAAAGTTTTCAGCAGGAAGGTAACTGGTTTTCACAGGCAGGCAGACAGAACTCTTTTTTATAAGGAAAACTTTCTACGAGATGGTCAAACCAGGTAGGCAAAATCATCCTCACAGCCAGTCAATTTGCCCGGCTCCCAGCCCTTAATGAACCCCTGTGTACATTGGTAAATGTTGTTGG
Organism: Micromussa lordhowensis; assembly: GCA_964020085.1. Lineage (NCBI taxonomy): Eukaryota > Metazoa > Cnidaria > Anthozoa > Scleractinia > Lobophylliidae > Micromussa > Micromussa lordhowensis. The sequence continues at coordinate 24,420,968 of OZ026602.1, read as the reverse complement.
CGACGGACTCTTATTGATACTAACAGTAGGTGTGGCTGCCCTCAAAGTTCATACTTGTGAATTCGAAGGAGTTTCGACGAGAAGTAAAAGGCAACTGTTGTTATTCACAGGAATCACTTTATCCCCAAGATAACAACTTAGTTCGCCTAACTAAGCCGGATGACAGAAGGATTACACGGATGAAAACTTGAACCACACAAATCACACGTGTGATACAAACATGGCGGCTCCTACTTTTTTGCGCGGTAACTGAGCAGCACGAGAGGTTACCAAGCAGTTGGTGACCTCCGCTGACCTACTACCGCACCACTGTAGTAACAGTAGGTCTGAGTAATCACATTTAATAACACACTTCAAAATTTGCGGTGCATGGGCTTAAATAAACTAGAAGAAGAAGAAGAAGATACTTTTATTTGACTAGGGTAACTCCTTCAGTTAA
>OZ026602.1:24340529-24415529 GCA_964020085.1 Micromussa lordhowensis | reverse complement strand
TGAACGTGAAAAACCGTATTATTACTTACTAATAATACAAACATGAAAAAATTCGCGCAGAAAAATTGCCGGAAGATGTTTCTTGAAGCCATTTATTCGCATTCAAGAAAATTTTTTTCAGAGTTTCCGTACAAAATTTTGGTCACTGCTTTACATGATATCATTGGCCTACAAAATTTCTCATTGTCTTTCTGCCAATCATTATCCAGAATTACGATGTGTAATTTGCACTGGTGTTATACTTGAACAGCACTGCTCTCAGCCAATCAGAATTGAGTAATTTTTTTCATGTGTATTATTAATGATGCTTCATGTTAAGAGAGACACTATAAACTATTAAGGACTTTGTTATTTGACTTTTTTGACCGGATTTGCCGAGATTGTTTTCCTTTTTTCTGAGAATTTCTTTGTTTAAACAGTAGATTCCCACTGTTGGGGAGCCATGTAGCTAACGCTAAGGTACAAGGGTTAGTTGGGTAATTTCCCGAGTTTCCTAGCGCGCGTTTTCGGGAACACGTTTTTTGCTCTTGCGAACGTCAGATGTAGAGCAGCCGAAGTTGTCTTGCTAGTTTATGGTATAATAGAGCGTTTTTCTTAGATTCTTTGTGGAATTCAACCAGTCCATTACCTCGTCGCTGGACAAAGGTAATTTGTGGATCAATTTCGCTCTATTCGTCTTTATTGTGCCTTCGTAAAACTTAGATTTATTTCACCATAACAAGGCGACTCCTTACCGTTCGTTTTTCTCATCAATTTGTTTCATGTATTACCTTTAGTTTTACGCTTCACTGTAACCTGTTGAGGAACTAAGGACGAAGTTGTAATTCTGCCAGCAATAAATTATTTGGATCAAATTGGACTAAAGACTTATTTATCGCGCGAAACGTCGCCGGTAACAGTCATGTATGCAAGTTTAGTAATGAGCCTGACCAACGATTCCCCCACCCCTCTCTGGGTCTCATATAAATAGTAACAGCTACAAGGTAAGAAGGATTTGGTCGGGAATGGAATTCAACTTGTGCCAGCTAGAAAAGTGGGAATTTTCGAATTTTCTCTTTTGCTTCTTTCTCGTTGTAGGCACGACTCAACATTAGCTATTAGCTTTTTAATTAATTATCATGTATGGAATAAAGGTCATCATTATTTCCATCAATGGATAATTACATGGATGAAAATAAATTAAATGATGCTATCAGTACAGGTTAAAATTAAAGCAACCCCAAAGAGGTAAATTTTTGCATACGTTCAATCTAAATAAATATTTTCTTAAAGTCATTTCTTTAATTTAAGCTTAATTTGAATATAAATAAGGCTTCATTTAAGTCTTAATTTAAGCTTACAACAACTTGATTCGACAACATGCTTTCTGCATGACATTTTTCAATCCTCATATTTCAATTTACCTGAACAATATTTAAGCTAAATTTTTAAGGCTTTTAAAGCTTAAAGAGAGCTATATTAAGCGTACTTTTATAAGCTACGTGTTATGCTTGTCGGGCGAAATCGATCGACTTGGCGCTAATTCTATTTAGCGTAAAATCCGAAGAAAACAAAATAATTTTAGAAGTTTCGATTAGAGAAATTACAGCAGAAAGATCACTTAAGTTTATAGGCCTACCTGTACCAGATACCAACTGGAAGAGCGGCTTTCACTTGAAGCAGAACTGCTTTTATCTTCGTCGCCTAGCGTCGCCATATTGGATTCTGAAGCATCTAACGGCCTCAAAGGGTTCTGGGTTATTATTATCCTGGAAGGATTGTGGGAATAGTCTTCGACAACATCCAAGATGGCGGCACTTCCACAGAAAAAGTACTACCGGCAGCGAGCCCATGCTAACCCTATGGCAGATCACACACTTGAGTAGTAAGTAAAAGTAAAGATAGCTGAAGAACTTTTGAATATGGCAGAGTGGGATCAGGGGTTCCTGGGGATTAATCATGGATATAAGCTTATAATTATTAGGGGGGTGTCAGGTTGTGTCGCCCCATCACGTTGTCGCCCCAGGTTACGTCGCCCCAACCTAAGTTACCTCGCCCCAACATCCGAGTTTTGTCGCCCCAACTTAACTTATTCGATTAACTCGAACGACTTATAACAAAATACACTATATAATCACTGATAACCCTGCTTACGATATGATGCGACTCAGCGCTGTAGCTTAGTAACCTGGCAAACATGAATTCATAGTTTGGTTGGGATTCCTATGGAATCCGAAAACGTGGCCCTTGAGACAGCTCCATGCAGTTAAATTATATTGAAGGGCTTACTCGCTTGATTAGAACGCAACTTTATATTCCGTGCAAGTGAGGCATTGTTTGCTTGTTAACTCTCGCGGGAAATTAAAGCTGTATTTTTTTATTGGTATTGGAATTATAGTTTGTAGAGAAGCTACATACATACATGTACTAGCAGGAGTACAGTAAGTCTTATATTTTGTGTAGGCCAGGGTGCATTTAGTTTAGGTTACGCCGAAGATCTTCGGCGTGGGTTTTAATATTTTATGGCGTACCGGCGTGCGATCGACGAGATGTCGGCGTACTGAAGCGAGTGATGAAGGTAATATTTCGCCTAACTGGCGTAACCTCACTAACCTGGCGTAACCACGAATGGTTACTTGACCCGTGGCTGCTTTTAGTTCCCAGAACAATGTAGTGACCAGTAATCAAAACAGTCGCACAAACTCAAATCCCCCCTACAGAAAAAATCGCATTGGTCGCATTGGATTTCTCTTACACGCCTCTCTTTTACGGCGGCGCAGCGACAAAAGACCTGGGGCCGGGGGCAATTGTTGGCGTACGGGCGGACGGTATGCTACCAGCGGCATAGGATTGTGGCCTACTCGGCGTACAGTTTCAAAGTTTTCAGCGAATCTTCGGCGTGGGGTCTATGCGGAATGCACCCTGGTTTGTAGGGGGTTCCCTCTCTAGGAGTGGATTCTTGGCTTTGCGTGTGTGTTTTTCGTAATACTTCCCATTTTTTTCTGATTGATGATGCCTAGCACTTATGGTGTGACTTGCCAGACGTACATGTAAGACCATGTAACACTGCATGTACTGTACTCAGCAATGGTTTGAAAATGCAAATGACATCTATGACAATAGGGATTGGTCAGTTTTTGATCTGTAAAGAATAACTATTAATCACGTAATTAGTGGCTTAATCAATTGCTGGTAATCTTGTACTCATTAGCATCTTATTACCTTGTCATTTGTGTATCTGTGAGATAACATGCTGTGTGAAACAAGTCTTAGTGGTGTTACTTGACATGTCAATTAAAGACTTCTGAGTGTATAAATAAGCTTCTCTGGTTTTTCCAGTGACCACTGGGTCTTTTTCATTTGAATCTCTCTGGGTTGGTTGCAGACCATCATTGTAATACCTCTAGCAAAGGACCTTGGAGAGCATTTTTAAATCAGTGTTTGTGGGCAAGACACTGACCTAACCTCTCTTCACCCAGGTGTATGAATTGGTACCGGTGAATTTAATGCTGTGGGGTAACCCTGTGATGGACTAGCATCCCATCCAGGGGGAGTAGAACTACTCCTAGTCACTTCATGCTACGGAAACTAGGAGAAGTTCTGGTGGTGTGGATCACTTGGCTCAACACAAACTGATTTACTGTTGGAGATGTTTGTTAATCTCTTCCAGGGGATTGAAAAGACATGTTTTGGTAGTCATGGCTATAAATTAGGGTACCTTTGAAGTGTCTTCAAACTAAGTCACAAATAGATAGGAACTAATAATCTGTCAAGAGATTGTTTTTGGCTGTGACATGACTCTTGGCCAGCTGCCGTGTCCATTTTCACTCAAGTCTATGATATCGGTGCCCCTAAGGGATTAAAATTAACTTGATCCATGCCCATACAAAATTAAATGGATTCTGGAATCTCCTAATCAGGTCTTACATAATCTTGAAAATTGTTTGTAAAAATTATTTTCCTTGAGTAATTTATTAATCATTGGATGTTCTCTGTGTTGTCTAGTCCTGTATCGCCAGATGAAATGGATTGGAGGACTTTGTTTCCCGCATTTTATCCTGAGAAGGATGACAAAGGTACATGTAAAACTACAGATGAGAGGAGTGCCAAAGTGGAGTTTGCAGACATTGGCTGTGGATATGGTGGCTTGCTTGGTAATTTATTTAGTATAAAAGATGCACACTACAATGTACATGTAACAGTACTCATAATGTTCAGACAGTTGCTATTTGGCTGCAGCTCGGACAGATTGCGTGTCAGCGGTTATTCTTACAAGTGCTTAGCGACTGCTAACGAGTCATTTTTTGTTTTCGCACCGCGTGGTGCAGAGATATGTAAATCTTGAAAGCAAAATCATTTTCCATTGGAGCATATCATGTGTTACAGAAGACTTAAATGGAAAGGAACAGTTCTTTGAACTTTCTGCGAATTGTTGTAAAGTCCTTTTAGCGATGTGCTGGGAATATAAGCTTGTTTCATTTCTGTTTCGCAGATTGTTATCTCGGGTAAACCATGCATCAGTGTAATTCAGTCGAACAGTGCCTTTACCTGTGAATAAACGTTGTTTTGGGTTTTGAAACTCTTCTGGTCAAGTGACTTAGAAGCAGTCACAGGTTACATTGTTACTTTTCAGTTGTTCTTGTTTATCAAATTAATGTACATATATTTCTCTGTGTGCACATACAGGTACTCTATAGACTCTAGATATGAATGGCTTCTTTTGATCATCTTTCAAAATTAATCTGAGCCACAAGCTTCAGAAGATATCCATGCCCATTGGGAGGAACCATCACTCAATCAATAAATCAATATGTTTCTTGTGTATTTCAACCTATCAAATAAATATTTTGTGGGGTTAAATATTAAATATTCTACTTTAATTTATTTGTATTCATTGTACTGATGATGACAATAGGACTACAAAAGAGCAGAGTGGAACTCTAAATTAAAATTATGTTGCATTAAATAGTGGTTTTTGTTTAGTATACGAATTGGTAGTTATAAATTTACTAGGTACGTCAAGGGAGGGAGACAGTGGGGCAGAGCTGGGGAGAGCAGGGTATAGGAAGTGGGAGATCCTGACCTCCCCCTCCCCCCATCCCTCCCAACAGATAAACTCCCTATTTAGACCTAGTTCAGGTCTGAAAGGAATGAAGCTGTTGAAAAAGCAACATGTAGAATGCAAAACTTCTCTTTGTATTTTTAAACATTAAGTACTTACAAGTGTCATTTTAATTAATTTGCAGTTGATTTGTCACCTATGTTTCCAGACACTCTCATGGTTGGAATGGAAATAAGACTTAAGGTAAGGAGATTATATGTAGTTCCAATGGAATTGAATTACCTTAGTCATTTATTCTGAACTGTTTGGTAGTGTTGCATATTGTTATTGTTGTATTGCTAGTTTGCATAACGTGTAATAATGATGATTGAAAGGAACAAAATTGAATTGAGTGAACTCTTGTAATTTAATATAAGCTTATATTCAGAGATTTAAAACTAACAGTGTTTGTAATGTAACCTAGTGCAAGCAAAGGTCTACAGCTAATATTGTTAGCACTCTTTATACATTGCACTTCCCTGGTCATATTGTCGCCCAATAATGTTATATTACTAATTTTATGTAGGTGAGAAAATATCATTCCCCACATCTCATGATCACTAGTGTTTGGCTTTCATAGGTTAGTGACTATGTGAGTGACAGAGTGGTAGCATTAAGGACAGCTCACCCAGGGCAGTACCAGAACATTCATGTTATTAGGACCAATGCCATGAAGTACCTACCCAACTATTTTCACAAGGGGCAGGTAAGTCTCTATAGTTTAACATGGTGTCTCATACAGTGTAAGATACATAGGCTATCTGTGGAAAGTGGAATTTGAATCTTATCTTGAAGTTTCAAGCTTTATGTTCACAAGCTACGAAGAAACTGTACAGTCAAGTGATTTATGTAAGGAAAAAAATCAGTGGCAAATGAAAGTTGATTGAATGTTGGCTGACTGAAGCGCCTAAGTTGCAAATTTGAATCTCTCTCCTGCAGTTCAATTTATCATGTTTCATATATTCACTCACATTTCTTCGCCTAATTGGAAGCATATTACAAACTCAATATGACAAGTTCCTTGTTCGCTTGATAATGGAGGTTGGGTGCCTGAGACATCAAGGAACTTCCACTATTGGCAGCCAGCCCCTAGATGAAGACTGCTCCCATAGCTGGCTATTCCTGGTAACCCAGCCATGAGCCCCCACACAGTAAGAGGAACAGGCACCCGTTACACTGTCGAAAGAGTGGAAAGAGGGAGGAAAAGGGGGTGGGAGGAGAACTGCCTGGGCGATGAGCTGCCACACTAAAGCAATTGTAAGAAAGGCCGGAAGAAACGCCTCCTGTAGGCAACGTGACCATCCACAAGCATGTGGAATTCCAACACATGCATATGTGTCAACACTGCTGACTACCAGGGAATGCTTGCGCTCTTTGTTGTTAACTCAGTTAAATTGCATTTAACTGCATTAAATAGGTGACATTATCACAGTTATTTTCCTCAAAGGAAAAGCGTAGTATGCTCCTTTGAGTATTTAGTAAACAGAAGAAAATCACACATAATTTGCACTCTTTAGACAATTAATCTCTCTTGACCTTTCCACTCCTACAGTTAAAGAAGATGTTCTTCCTTTTTCCCGATCCACATTTTAAACAAAAGAAACACAAATGGAGGATTATCAGGTAACTGTTTTGTTTTCATGATGGTAGTTGAATCCCCAATGGTCTTGATAACAGGCACATGTGCGATTTCTTGACAACTTACAATTCTATTTTTTAGATCAATTCGAATTGCTCGTTAGAGTAATTTGCAGGTTAAAGTCCTCTATAGGAAAAAAGATGGTGGCTGTACATATTACCACTGTGACAATACCTTGCCAACCTAACGTGGCCCATTAGGTGTACAAGGAAAGCCATATTTTTACCATATTTGTGCCTGTATTTATGATATAATGTATGCTAGGTTTGAACATTTTAGAACTTTTTTGTACATTTTTATGAGCCTCAAGGTTGTTAAAGGTTTTGTATGCTAAGAATGGGTAAATATATCAGTCACAATCTTTTTTCTCCACATCAGATTCTGCTATTGATTATAGTCAACTTTCTTGAATGCAATGTTTACTTTTTTCATACAGCCCTACCTTGTTGGCAGAGTATGCTTATGTCTTAGCAGTTGGGGTAAGTGATATGCTACTAAGCTGAAATGCATTTTGTGAGGGCCACAAATTTGTTGTTAATTTTCCAAATGTTTTGTTCTTTGTATGAAATGAATTTCTTTGTAGTGTTGTTCAAGCATTTGATTGGCACAAAAATTTAAATAACAGTATATAGAAAAAAGGAATGTATGAGATCTGCCAATGCTAGATTAAAGTCACAAGATTGCATCAAAGTAGGGGGAAATTAAGTGTCCAGTTTTAAGCTTCTTAAAACTTCTTATCTTGATACTTTTGATTATGAAGAATATTAATTCTGAAATATTTGCTTTCTTGTAACAAAACTGTAGAGTTTCTCTGTTTCAAAGGGTCTTGTTTACACCATAACTGATGTTCCTGACTTGTGTGACTGGATGAAAAAGCATTTCATTGAGCATCCTTTGTTTGAAGCAGTCAACGATGAGGAACTGGTAATGTGACTAGAAATAGTTTGAGTTTGAGCCATGATAATAAAATGGACTAAGTATTTCAGTTTTCTGCGACAAGTTAGCTATCGCCCTGTGACAAACCACAATTACAGCCATTACATAGAAAACAGCAATTCATTTTACCCTCCCTACCCCTGGACACTGCTGGGTGTCAGGAGTCAAACATCAGGGATGTTGCTGAGGTCCTGCTAAGAAATTTTAACAACCAGAAAATGCTTGCAACTCATGTCCGGCTGAAATTTCACACGGAAATGAAGACTTGTCTAAGTTTTGTAGCTACCAAGACCAGACAAGCCAGCTGGGCTTGTTAATGAGCCGACATCTCTGAAACATGTCTCACTGTCTCATGTTTCTTGTACTGTTTATGGACTTCAGCATTGTACAGGGGCTGTGGAAGGCTATAAAGATAATAAGGACTATCATGTGCTCACCATCTATAATCCAATACAATCTTGGGACATAGATCCTCTGTGGTAATGGTTGGGTCTGGATCTACGGCATAGCTTTAAGAGTGAGTTGTCAATCCGAGGAAGGGTGGGGTCTAGGGGTGCCCATCTAGATCATGTCGCTTATATAGGGAAGAACAGTAAGTGCCCCCAGGGAGAAGTTTATAAGTGCCCCGGGGGTACCCCCTATAATAGCGTATACCGGAAAGCTGCACCCGAAAGGGTAACCTTTTTCAGGCTTCAGGTATATAGAATGGTAGGGATTTCAGATCACCCCTATATTAGGGTACATGAATATAGTTTTCATAAATGTCCAAGTAGAATTCTTTGTTTTGTCTTCAATTCCAAAGGCACAGGATCCTGTCGTGGAAAAGCTTTACCAGAGCACAGAAGAAGGACAGAAAGTCACAAGAAACAAAGGAGTCAAACTTGTGGCTGTATTTCGGCGAATTCAAGATCCATACGTCACGTAAATGGGCACAATGAGTCCTCTGCAAAATTCATTCAACACCATGGAAGGGTTTCGTGATGCCATTCTAACAAGTCTCAATGAATGCGCGCCTCCAATGCGTGATGGACTAAAAACTGCCACAAATAGATTGAGATATGAAGATTGTTTTAAAAGGATGAGAAGATGGTTTATGTCGGAGGTACTTTCAAGAAAAACGGCCTCGACTCGGTTGAGAAATAATCCATTTTTTCGGCGTGCTATTTTCATTCAGAAACGATTTTTGAATAATCATTACGACTGCTCTTTCAAGTTTCTGTAGCATGTATGTACTCAGAAAGAAAACGTATCCTTGGTTTCCACTTAGGAGGTGTTGGCAGAACAATGTTGTGATCTACAGAACTAAAGAAAGGAAAAAATGCATGCAGAAAATGCTGCGTGTTTGATGCCAAAATCATGGTATTAAAAAACTGCCCAATCATTGGTGAACATGCTTCTGTCAATTTTGTGGCACAATAAGTTACCATAGCAACAATATGACCTGCTGAAAACACCCTTAAAATTCAAAAACGAGCTCGGTAACCCCCAATTTTTATTATCGAATTGTAATCAGCATGATAAGATGCTACGTTTTCCAAAGTTTAAAAAACTTCTGTGAAGGGGGTTCAGAGCCACCTGAAGTTTTCGAAAATTTAAGGTGGCTCTAAAACCGTGGAAACTGTTGCCAGCCTCCTTGATACTCAGTCCAACCTTGAAACAACCTCAAACCATTATTTCAAGAACTAATAAAATGGTATTTTCTACAGCCTGCCTGGGATACGCCTTCACGAAGACAAAATTTCTGTTGATTTTTCTTGTCATGACTGAATACATTAATAGTATTGTCAAGCCGCGACATAAAAATTGTATTTTATTAGAATCAAAAGTTTTGTATTTTCGGGCTTATCGCGTTGTACGCCGAATACCCTGCCCGTGCTGAAATCGAGCTGTTAATCGGTGTTATTTTATTTTGTGGTTGAAATTACGAATTACAGGTCGTTCTATAAGTAACTGAAAGGCGAATAAGTTCTTGGAGCTGTAAGACACACAGGAGAAGGAAATCCTCGTCATTAATCAAGCCTATGTCGTATGAAAGTAAAATAAAGTCCCTGGTTTCATTGAACGAAGCCATTTTTGTAAACACACGAATGGCTGCACACGCCTTTGCCGAGTTTTGCGGAGAAAACGGGGTTGTCAACCCAAACCATCACGGCCAAAGAAGTCGTAGCAGTAGCTCGCCGTAGCGTATCTTAAAAAGTCCCTAATGACTGCCAGTGCCATCGATAGGGCGCGCTGGTGTGTGCTTGAAAGAGGTCATAAACTCGGGGTAGTCGATATAGCCATCGTCATTACGGTCCTGGTCCTGTAAGAGTACATCCACAAACTCTGCCATTTCTTCCTCTTTAATAGCATCTGATTCTTGGTGTCGACCTTGGATGCAAATACAACCAGAGCAAAGTGAGTGTTTTCTTGAAAAAAATATTGTCTTGGTCTAACACATTTTATACCATGACATTAATTTTTATTGAGTTATTTTTTTGTAAAAAAATATCTCTTAGTCGGCGCGTCGAGTATGTTGTGGACGGGTCAATGGATCAGTGAGTCAGTGAGTCAGTGAGAGATGTATGTATGTCACACCAATCAGATCGGATCTACTATAAACAGCCAATCAAATTTATTGTTAGTTACAAAGGTAACTTGATATTTTTGTTTTTCGAATTCACAAGGAGTAAATTCAATTAGACGTCACGCATCGTTGCTTCTAGTTCTTACGAAAGGTTTTAGAGGAGACGAGACTATTTTGATTTGAAAGAGTTCGAACGTTTACAATAGGTACAGGTAACGGTTGCTGTGTTCTTGTTGCGTGCAAATATAACGAGATATTTTTATTTTTTCGTTACAAAGGGTAATTTGACACTTTTGTTTTTCACAAGGGAGTAAATTCAATTAGAGCTGGCAAATCATCACCACTTGTTCCCACGAGATGCTTGCTATTTTTAGTTACAAATGGTAACTTGATATTTTTGTTTTTCACAAGCAGTAAATTCAATTAGACGTCACGCATCGTTGCTTCTAGTTATTACGAAATGTTTTAGAGGAGACGAGACTATTTTGATTTGAAAGAGTTCGAACGTTTACAATAGGTACAGGTAACGATTGTTTTGTTGTTGTTGCATGGAAATATAACGAGATATTTTATTTTTTAGTTACAAAGGGTAATTTGATACTTGTTTTTCACAAGGGAGTAAATTCAATTAGAGCTGACAAATCATCACCACTTGTTCCCACGAGATGCCTGCTATTTTTAGTTACAAATGGTAATTTGACACTTTTGTTTTTCATATGGGAATGAATTAAATTAGACTGTCAACGTGTCAGAGGTGTTTTCTCTTTCTTTTTTCGGTATTAAAACATCATCTGTCAATACTCCATGTTTTATTATGGAAGCACAAAATACACATATATGGCTTGCTCCTCTACAAAGAAAAAATTCACAGCCCTTTCTTTGCGCACCAACTCAAAAACCTACCCAAAAACAATCACCCATTCTCTCTCGTTAAAATAAACAACGCCAAGGCCTTCACTTCGCCTCTTTCCACTCTCAACATAAACCAGGCAGCCAGACTTTTAAATCAAAATTGTAAGGCCTACTATTCGTTTATCTTAGAGATTTAAGATCGTATGTATATCATAAATTCTCACTTTCTTTCGTGCTGTGCATCGTAGCCAAAAACACTTGTCAAATTAACTAAATTGTCACTGTAAACACTCCCTTAAATGCTCCTATTTTCATAACCTTTTAATTAAAAAAATAACTCTTGCACGCCTTGCGTGCCTATGTTTTAACAATGTAATAGTCAAGGGGATTTTGATAATAAATGTTGAAAAACATATTTTTTACATCTCCATGAGTAAGTCAGTGAGTAAGTATCAGGAAGTTTGGTCGTTGCCAATTTTCCACAAAACGGAGGTACCTATACTTCTGTCGTAAGCATTTTCTGTTCAATCTGCAAGTTGCACTCAATTAAGTTACCGGTAACATCATAAATTTTTCTTTCTAATAATGTGTCGTGAGTCATTTATCCTAATTAATAAAATACATATGAAAGTTATCCGAGTGATGTAGCCCTGGATCACAATATGAGAATGGAAATTTAAAAACTAGATGCAATGGTGCAGAGAATCAATACATTAATCAGCACCGGCTTGGTAGACGTTTACCTTCGTCCTCAGAATGCTCGTGGTGTGAGAGACCTTGAAGTATCTCCAGTCCGTCTAACTTGCTGTTATTGTCATAGTCATGCATCAAGAAAAACTGAACTTCGCTTTTCGTTTCCTACAACAGAAAGAAAAAAGCAAAATAGGCACACAGCTAGTCCGCTTAAGATCCATTTTGCACACAAGCCATATACACAGAAAGTTGTTGGGTTTTCCAACCGGAAGGCGAACCTTTTGCACCAAGAATCAACCATGGATATAATGTCCTTATTTACTATCGGCTAGCGGGCAGTACGATCGCCTATAATTACTACAGATTCCCGCCATTCAGGGGTCATAGCAAGAACACGAACAATTCAGTTTCAGTGTGAAGTTCGAAAGGAAGCATGGGCTGCCTCGTCCCCAGGCGTTCCTTTTTGGTTGGAACGGTGTGCTTGTGCAGTGCACGTGGCCGAGCTCTTCACCGACAAAAACGTCAACGGCGCGCGCGATGGCGCAAGACGACGAGGCGGGTACAGAGGGAAACAAGGATTGCTCTTTCTTTCTCTCTCCGTACAGTTTATTGACCTTCAGTAGTGCTTAGTGTTGCCTAACCACTAACCAAATGTGAAAAATATAGGAAAGGCAAAAAAAAAGAACAACTGCTCTAATTTAAAAGAATAGAGTATTGTTTTGGCAACAGCTTGGAAATTGTCTGCTTCATTAGTTCTTGCATTATACCATGATTCAAATTTCTTCGAACTCAAAAGTTTCCTTAATTGATAATTACGCTGACATTGTAAACATTAACGGAACGATTATTAGGCCATGCGAGAGCTGAAATATTGGCCATTTAAACGAAAACAATACTCTATTCTTTTAAGTTAGTAAATTTGTTCCTTACTATTTTACATTGTAATATTTTTCACACTTGTACATTTTAGTTTTTTAAAAGGTTTGAGACTGGAAGTCAACCAGAATCTTTTTTAGTCAAGATGATTTAAAATCCTTATTATTACTCTTCCATTTTTAACATTGATATTTTTCTTACATTGAGGTATTTAGTGGCTGCTTCGTCATCCATTCCCATCTGTTCCTTCAGATGTTCTTTGATATGGCTGGATAAATATAAACGACATCAACAAAAAGCCATTCTTGAAGGTCAAAGCCTTAATCTTACAAGTTAGCAAAATGTCAATGGACAAATATCCTGAGTAAAAATGCGACACAGCATCACTGACGGGGTGAAGCAAGACGAATGTTGAAGGCGGACGTTAGCGGCACAGATTGTTCCCTTTCCTTGAAATTATTGTCATGAAAACATTTGTTTTTAGATATTAAGTGCTTAGTGGAGCAAACTTAACGCGGGGAGTAAAGTCGGATATCTACGATACTCGCACTTTGAAAACCGGCAAATATCCAGCCATCTTGACCTCACAGATTGCTTTTACAACTGAAAGAGCCAAAGGGTAATCCTGAGCGGTCAATTAAGATAGCCAAATTTAAAAACGTTTTTCTGCCTAAATACTGTATATTATAAAACACAAGCTTTCGATTGCCTCGAACTGCATTCTTCAACGGGTGAAATGATGAAATAGGCGCTAAAGTTTCTAAATTACTGCGATAAAAACGATAGAATAAAATTACGCAGTATTTTCCCAGGAGTGGACAAGAGTTATTACCCGCATTAGGAGTTGTTAAGGGAGCCGTCCATTCAATTAAAAATTCCAAAAATTCGAAATAAGAACAAATGGTACGGACTGGTACGGTGGGTACTATTAGGGAAAGTTTCCAAAAAATCCATAAATTGTTGAATTCCCGAAAGGCGAACCATTCAACCAAAAAGGGAAATCAAATGGGACGGAAATTGCCGGTGAGAAATTTCCGAAAATTCGGGTATGCTACCTCAGCTCGCGAGGAAGCCCACTTTTTCGAAAATTCCGAAAAATACTGTTCCATTCGTCAATGGAAATTTGCGGAATAAAATTCAAACCGAAAAATTTTCATTGAATGAAAGAGCCCATGCTGTGCCAAGTTCTAATAAAACGGGAAAATCATACCCTAGAAAAAGCCAATCAGAGCGCTCGTTATATTGGCAACAAAAACAAGCCATATAACGATAAAGTTAACTTTCTGTTTTTACCTGAAATTTGTGAAGATAACGCGACCTTTCGCGAGGCTATTACTGTGATCCCTTATTAAAAATATTGAGTGACTACCAGTTCTTTTAACGGTCTGTCTCACGTAACTAGATGAAAACTGACGAAAACCCTAGAATCATGGCATCTGTTTACAAATCAGTTTATTTGAATAAAGCAGGTACTGATACTATGGTTTCTTAGCGAAGGCTTTCAACCAGTAAACCGAAACCTGTTACATGTCCGATGAGATCGACAATGAAATCAGAGAAATTCACTAGTCGATGAATTTGGAAGCAGCTAATTTCGAAACAAAGCCAATACTAAATTGAGACATTTAAATTATATCATTTGCCTGCTGAAAAGATAAAATTTAAGTGACTTACTATAGATCTTTGGCTTGATGTTCTAAAACCTGCATTGCTTTTTTCCCATCTTGTGAACTCTCGACATGTCCAAGAAGAACAGCAATAACTAAGAAAGAAATGAACGATAATCCTCCACACCGACTCAAAGTTAATCGTAGATGGAACATTGTTCGCACCTTGTAAGTTCACAATGGCCGACTATTAAATAAACGCTGTGTATTCGCATTTCTTTTATTGCGGTGAGTCGTCGTTCGCAAGTAAAAATGTAAATTCGCGTCTGGGTAGCAAATTTGCTTTACTCAGGCAGGCAGGTGCACGTGGAAAACCCGCCAATCGGAGATCGCCTAGTCACCGTGGGTATTTATGAAAAGGCTTGATCTTTAAGTTTATGGTTTTGATTCTATTTACCATAACAGAGATGGTTTTTCATGTTACATAAGAAAATAATGCCCGCTTGAGGTCTTGTGAGAAAAACTGATAATTAATACAGTGTATTCAATATTTTAACTTTTCTAGACCTCAAACGGAAAGGACAATGTATCATCTACCTAGCCCTGAACCCAAAACGCAGCTTTATTTCTAACGGTTAGTTTTCCTCAGACACAAATCCAAAATGAGCGGTAAATCAGTAGACCATTTCACAGTTGTCTGCTCGTTGACCTGGCCTTTGAATGGCAACGAGGCTGGAGGTGATCTTGCTTTGATACAAACCTCTCTGCTTTCGTCATGTAGATGCACCTAGCTAGTTAATTAGAACAACTTGATTTAGGTCTGTATCAAAACAAGGTCACCTCCAGCCTCGCTGCCATTCAAAGGGCAAGTCAACTGCAGCCAACAGCAGACAACTGTTGCAGCCAACAGCAGACACTATTGTGCGTTTTTAAATTCCTCCGGGGTAGTGTGGACGTAAAACATTTGATGCGTTTCCAGAATGAAACCTTCGTTTTCAAATTCCTCCTCCAACTAATATAGATAAAGAATTGTTCCAACAAGATCACGAAACTGACAACAAAATGGCACTGCTCATGGCAGCCACCAGTTATTTTAAGCCTGGCCCCATGGAAAACACTGAGTTTTATTTCCCGTGGGGCCAGTCGTGAAGCGTTTTGTTATAGCTCCCAACTCAAAAATAGAACAAAATACAAAAAAAAATTCTTGGCACCGGCTGGCACACGAATTTGCCGCGGTTTCAATGTGCACGAAATTCTTGACAAGTACGAGTTCTAATCTTGACGCCGCTTTCCCCGGCCACAGGGTCTATCACAGGCGCCGGCCCTCCTGGACAACTTCCCCCACTCTAAAAAACACTGATTAGTCACAGAAGCGGCGTAAGGACACGCTTTGGGAAAAAAAGATTAAACAACTCAAGAACGCAAGGCAGCGACGTTTGTCAGTTGCATTGAGAGTCACTATTGCAGGGCTTACCGCTGGACGTGGAAGACTGGGAACAAGCTCCAGTCCTTTCTCCTCCGTCGCATGTTTTATCACAGTCGGACCATAACAGAAAGAGGAAACAAACAGCGGTTACAAACATAACAGTAAGGTAACTTGACGTTTCGTATGCTACAACATACATCTTCAGAAGTGACGGTTCCCCGCCGCCGCCGCCGCCGCCCCCCCCCCCCCCCCCCGCCGATATAAAATCTTTCCCCAGAACGTGGAACATTTGATTTTGAGTTACAGTGGAACCTCGATTTAGCGAACCTCTATTTAACGAAGTCCTCGATATAACGAACGATATCATATGTCCCGGCCAAAGTTACAGTAAAATGTATGGAATAGAACCTCGATATAACGAACCTCGATATAACGAATTCCTCGATATAGCGAACATAATCCGGAAGCCCAAACGTAAAATCTACCTCGATATAACGAATTACATTGTCAACACGCGACAGAAGATAAACGCAGAACAGATCAACAGTCAACAACTGAAATCCTTTAATCCTTATGTTAAAGAGACAGCAACCTTTCAGTCAACGGCTTATTATGACATATAGATTGGCGCGATAGTATTTCGACATCAATTAACCTCTGCTTTATCTTCTTTGTCTCTTATTAGTTCTCTAAACGTCTTCACTTTCGAAGGCTTCTTGTGATAAAACGAATATGTAGCCGGAATTTCAAGTCCAATGCCCTTGTTTCTCCGTTTACCAGTCACTTCTACTGAGATTTGTCCTCCGTGTTTTAAAAACAAGTGAAATAACCGTGACAGCGTCAATGGCACATGACCTACGACCATCTCAAAACGCAGCACTTCTGAGTGACGAAAAATGCATTGAATTGCGTGAGAGAAGTCATCTGTGTTCCAAATCAGTCATTAACTGTGACCTCGATATAACGAACTTTTTGGTCATTTCCCCTCAAATTCGTTATATCGAGGTTTTCGATATAACGAACCCTCGATTTAACGAACAAATTTGGTCGGTCCCCAGCGACTTCGTTAAATCGAGGTTCCACTGTATAACGTTATCTTGTCATTTGCGCATGCGCGACATCAAAATTTCAAAATGGCGGAAAGAATTAAGCGCACGTCGCAACCTCCAAAACGGCTTTTAAACGAATATTTGCCAGTTGTAGATATGAAGAAGAAGAAGAAGAAATCGGCTATACAAAATCAACTTTATGAAACCGAAGTAGTCGCGATTGATAAACAGGAAAAAAAGGTGAAAATTCACTGCAAAGGTTATGGTGAAGAAGCTGATGAATGGCGTGACTGTCGTGAGGAGAATATGTTTCCATTTGAACGGCTGGAGAAAGTGTTTATTCCCGGAGAAATGTCTCTTGAGGACAGGACGAACATCTTTCACGAGCGTGTGTATCAAGAAATAAAGCGAAAGCTGTGGTCAGGGCGGCGTGATGATCCTGACATCAGGATCGAAATTAATGTTGACTATGATGTTTTTGATAGAGACTTGCTAAGGTTGTGAAAGGAATTCAGAAGAGAAGGAAGAAGGTGCATACAATCAAGGATAATGTTGACTTGGATCATTTACTTGGTTCAAAGTGGAATGAGAGGATTTTCAATGAAAATGGTGACTTTTCCTATGTTGTCAATGGAACAGTAACATACTGGTTGACCAAGAGAAAACCAATTGTGGAGTATAAACTCATAGGAGGAAAATTTGTACGGTCAGAGATAGAAGGCGTGCATGCTTTAGTTTTAACCTTTGTTAGGGGGGATGGCAACAAGAGACAGTATCTCAGCAGAAATTTTTAATTTGGTTTTAATAAGTGAGATACAAAATATATCCTGCATTGTTTATGTCTACATAGCTGACACAGCAGATAAATTTCAAAAGGCACAATTTGCCAAAAGCTTAAACTACTCATTGAGGCAAAAGTATAGTTTTACTGTTATGTTCTTAAATGAACATTACACAAATTGGACATAAACCCAAATTACATTGTTAGGAGTGCTAAAAGGCTTTGCTAGTCACTTGAAGTCTGCATACATTTTGGGGTCCATTTCCCATTAATTGTAACAAGATGTGAGCAACATGTAGGATGCTTGCAATGTATACAATGAGATGTACATGTCTTAATTGTGTGCCCAATGTTTGAACAATTTGAACACTTATAGGTGTTTTTGACCCTGGCATACCCAGCTGCTTCTAGATACTGTATCCTATTTTTCTTCAGAAATAGTTGTTTGAGTGCAGCAATTCCCCTGTGGTTGGTAGATCGAAAGTAATCCTTTGATGCCCTATCATTATATTTTTCCATACCTTGCTGAGTGTAGTGGGATATGTTGGTGTATAGATTAAGGAATTCAGGAACGTGGGCATAAAGGGCATGCATGTAAGGGGTGACATCCTTAGTTTGATATAAGTCAAGAAAGTTACCTAACCAGTCCCTAATCTTACCTTTTAAATGCATAACTTCCTCATTAGAATGAAAATCAAGCTTTAAATCACCGATAATATCTATGAAATCAGCCCATAACTTTTGAATTTGGGCACTGTTTTCACAAGTAGGAAGGATTGTTGACATTTGTATATGTTCAAATAGTTTCAGTTTCTCAGGGCCAGTTAGGTCTCTGTATTCTAATTTCTTGCTCTCTTTCCCAATATGCCATTGAAATGAAATTCCCAGATTGCAAAGGAAGGTTTCATAACCTGCCATATGTTTATATTTATCTCTTGCAAATCCATCTGCAAATGTTACCTTTTTCTCAATGCTATCTAGCTGTCTTAATTGTCTGATCAAAAGTTCAATTAAATTGTCAAATTCGTAGGAAAAGATGTAGAGTATCAATGACTACATGATCAAGAGGAATAAATGGGAATAGAGGATCCTTTTTACAATTAAACTTTTTTGATTTTGCACACTGGCATATTTGTGCCAGGTTTCTTGCCCCAAGACTAAGATCAGTTATAGACCATTGTTTGTTTATATCCCACCTCTGAAGTCTGGGGCACTTGCACCATATGCAAGCATAGTCTTGATTTGCAGCACCTAGGCCACAAACACAAGCCAAAAACTTCCAGTCTCCCCCAAGGAAATACTCAATATTATAGTTATGATTATTCACAGTAATTGTTTTAAGCAATTGCATCTCATTCCTGAGGTCAGAGAGACTCTCTTGTAAATTTTCATAGCTTTCAGTTGTTTTAATTATTGCCAAAATGTAATTTCCTTTTTCACCCATGGCCACATCTTTTTCATTTAATATGGTGTAAGTGAAGTTCACTATTTTCAACCTTTTTCCAATCTGTGTCCCATCCCCACTGAGCTTCACTTTGACTGTGGTTTCTTTCAAGTTTAGTCTTGTTAGCTGTTTTCGAAGGCTATCTTCAAATTTCACTTGAACACCCTCTGCTTCACCGGGAGTGAAACTCAATTTCCATGACTCATTTAACTCGTTTATCCGTTTCGTTATCTGAGATAGTTTTGGTATATCGTTTGTCTTTACTGAAAACTCACGCCAGGCTTCATTAGAAATGTTAAATTTGTCTTTCAAGTACATCCACATATTAAGATCATCCAACTCTTTGTCTGTCATTTCCCTTTCTGTATTATCAATAAAAGGAAGTTCTCCTTCTTCAAGAAGACTAAAAGTCTCTAACTGACCAGTGTCCTCATTGAAGACTTCAACCTTTGTGGCAACATAATTGTATAAACCAAGGAATGACAGGGTTGTGTGACATTGTTCCTTCAATTGTTTTTTAACACGTGCCTGATGCTGTCGGGTGTAGTGCTGAAAATATTTTTTCTTTGCTGGGCCTCTTGACTTTTTTTTCGAACACATGTCTGCAACCTTTTTTGCCTAACGTTTAAATCGTCTCTTATTCTCGTCATCTTTCTTCTGCGCCTTTTCCAGGACAGTTTTCAGTTTCTCTTCCAGGCAAATCCGTTCAGCTGCTTGCTCGGTCACGCACTCTTCGAGTACCCTTTTCTCACCTCTAAGTCGATCGCAATCACTTTTTAATTTCAGTACGTCTACCTCGTTGTAGAACACTTTCAATTTATAATTTGGTCTAAATTTCCATCCGTTAACTACTTTCTTCAGGGCGTTTCCTCCTGATTTGCTGGCCCGCTTGAACGCTGTATGAAGGATTGAAATCTTCTTCTTAAAAACATTTAAAATGCGTTTGTTGACCAACACATTGCGTGCTCCCGATTCTTCCAAAATTTTCTTCACGATAGCTGCTATAGGAGACTCGTCACCTTCACCATCAGCACTCTTGTTCTCTTTTGATATGGTGTAAATGAGGAAACTAAAACAAAACGTAGAGCACCGGTAAACTAAAAAATATTGTAATGTAACACAATCTTACATTAGAATTGTTGACATTACGTGAAATGTATTTCGTGCCACTACAATCGGTTACGGCGCTTGTATTCGATCTCATTTACTTGTTTTCAGAGCTACGCTGTCCCACAAAAAAAGTAGCCTTACAGAGTTCAAAATAAAGTAAGAATATTATTTTATATAAGCTTATACTTACTTGTTTATTTCGTATTATAATAAAGTTTCCATATAACGCGCGCTCTGATTGGCTGAAACAGCGTGCTTTATCAGAGAACAGAGCACGGGTTGATGACAGTAAGCTGGCTTCTTCAAAATTTTGACAAATTTGACCCAAATTAAACATTCCTTGTGGCTCAGACAAATGCAGTGGAAACGAGATGCAGTAAATATAGCTGCACTTAGACCATTGTTAACAACAGAAGTGCTGAAACTGTACTAAAATAACAAGTTTTGCTAGATTCCGACAAAACACGCAACGAAATAAACAACCTAGCGAATGCTTCGATTAAAGACATTACGAAGGCAGAAATTAAACTTAAGAAGTACAATAACGACAGAAAACACCAACTGAGCTGTCTGTTTACGATGAGAAGCTTTATTTTTGTAAAAATGTTCAAACAACACTTACATGCAGTGTAGTAACGCTCGTTTGCTAAATGGCGATCTCCGGTCATCTCGGCGAAGTGAACCTCAACAATTTCGTATCATCGCTCACTCGACGAGTGATCAGTGGCTCTGATATTCTCCTTTACTCGGAGTAGAACCAGTGGAAGCAGTCTAGTCTTTCCAACTTTGACCCCAGTTCGTGAAATCTTGCTGCGAGCGGCTGCAAGCCATATAGAGTGTCACGTGGATGTTGTGTGTTTTCTACCCCCCACGAATTGAACTTTCAACTCTCGATGAACACTCTTGAGAAAACATGAAAAGGAATGCGTGAAAGCTGTCTTGTGTATTGTTATTCTGGAATACAGTCTTTATTCGAAGTTGTCCTGTTGTATACGTTTTATACAGGCAGCTCCTTTCAAATACAACTCAGCATTCGCTAGTTTTGAGCTCCTTGTTTCTTAACTTCCATTTGAAACGATGCACGTTTTTATGAGCCACAATGCGGCCAGATTCCTTTGTAGTAGAAACCTTTAGATCCTTATTTAAGGATTAAACTAAAAACGAACTTAAAGGCATCGTTCTTCTCCTGGATACCAACTCGATACTGAAAGCTTAGCAGACGTTCAGTTTGTGATTAACAAATAAATATAAACGCTGTGTAGCACTTTGTGTTAACCTTGGTTGTAAAAAAATGTAAATTAGAAAGTGCTCAAGTCAGTTAATTCGAGACGTTTCGGGAATAACCCCTTCATCAGTCAGGATGCTTCAGCCGTTAGGCCAGAACGTTTGATTCTGGCCTAACGTTTGATTCTGGCCTAACGGCTGACTGATGAAGGGGTTATTCCCGAAACGTCTCGAATTAACTGACTTGAGCACTTTCTAATTTACATTTTTTTACAACCAACGTTCAGTTTGTGATTGACAGCTGTCGTCTCGTTAGCCAATCAAAGTTTTTGAACAGTTCTAACAAGGACTGTGATTGGCTTATTTTAGCGTGCTTTATCAGAGAATAGAGAACGGCTGACGCCACTTTTCCCCGTTTGGAAAAATAAAGTTTGGCTTGAAAACAATTAAAGAAGCCTCGACTGTGCTCTGTTCTGTTGTAAAGCACTTAGGAAGCGGTAGAGCACTCAAGAAGTAGGGAAAAACACTCGACTACGTCTCGTGTTTTCCCCTACACTTCTTTCGTGCTCTACCGCTTCCTGCGTGCTTTACAACAGAACAGAGCACAGTCGAGGCTTCTTTATTTGTTAACGAGAACGACAGAACATAATCTCCCGCTGAACTACTTCCTTGCTCTCCTGAATCATTCCCAGCCGATTCACTTCTTTCAGTGGAAATGAATAGCAGTAGTAAAAACAGGTATTTGTTTAACTTTAAGGCCATCAGTCTGTGAGAAATTTTTTATCAATATTTATGAATCGCAAACCAAAACGCGGGGAATTTATTGAAGTTTTCAAATCTGGCGGTAACACGTCAATCCCAGCATGCAGTGGGAAGTTATTCACCAGTCTTCATAGGCCGGTCTGTTTTTCACAGTCTGATTTCTTAAAAATTGACTCGACTTGCTAAAAGAAACTTCCAATATCCGTGCTCAGTGGTTTTCGAATTACAAAAGTTCAACAAAGATGCAATAAACATGTATGTTTAATAAACCGGTGGTAACCAGTTGTAATTTTTTCCACGACAGTCACAATAAGCAAAAGACTACCAAATTTCCATATTTTTAGAGGGAGCTTGTAATGGGCGTGGCCATCGGAAATATGATAGAGCCTTTTGTTAACAGAGAGTTTCATATAATATGATGAGATTTAAAAAGACAAAAACTAAAGCGAGGTATTGGTAACTAGCTAGACAGAAACTACATCCTGTGTGAATTAATAAAGAAGGAGATTTTCACTACCGACGTTTTCATTTAGGGCGGGTTTCAAGTCCCGTATTAACAATGTTTCCTTGATTTTACAATGTAAATCACATTGACCACTTGCTAAGAGCTCAAAATGGTCCCATTTGATGTTGTGACCAGTGGAAATCGAATGCTCAGCAACAGCGGAGGCGTGAGCAATTTGAGTGAGCAATCTGGCCAGGAAGACCAACCAACTTCCAC
This sequence comes from Micromussa lordhowensis, assembly GCA_964020085.1. Lineage (NCBI taxonomy): Eukaryota > Metazoa > Cnidaria > Anthozoa > Scleractinia > Lobophylliidae > Micromussa > Micromussa lordhowensis. The sequence goes on along the minus strand of OZ026602.1, from coordinate 24,392,763 downwards.
GGGTAGAGCTGTCAGAATTAAGGAAATATCGGATGCTTTGGAAGAAAAAGCGGATGTGAATTGGAAATTGTTACAGTCGATTACAGCGTTTGAGTCATTCTACAAATACAGGGTAGTAAAAGTGAAAGCAAAACGGCCGGTTTCTAGTCTTTGAAAGTGTAACATCTTACAGCTCTCTCATCTGTTAGGACACAAGGAATGCATATGTGATATGATTTAGCTAAAAAACGAACTTACTTCGATCACAAAACTAGGTTTAGCTGAATAAAGTCTGGAAAATTGAGAACTTAATTCTGCATCGGACAGTTCGCCAGGATAGTAAATCTTCACTTTCATTACTCATTTTTAGCCAACAAAGTTTTGCATTCTGTCACAACTGGCATCAATTTAGCCGAACGAGTTTTATTTATTTATTTAATCTTTATTTAAACACGGTTTTTAAAAATTCGTCAGCCTAAAAACTTAATATATATATATTTAATACCTACTGTTTAATATTACGGAAATAATTAAAAATAGAAAGCTGCTTTCCACGAATGCCGTGCCTTAGACATCTCGTTTGAGTAGGCGTTTAAATTGCCTCGGGGACTCTGCTTTTCTTAAGTCGCAAGGAAGACTGCTCCAAAGAATGGCGCCACTATAGCTAAACCTATTTTTGTAAGAGTTTGTGCGCGGCAATGAAACATGTTTCAGCAATGTATGTGATACATGTAACTTTTTTCAGGAAGCAACAGTACGCTCTCACTTAACCACAACAAAACAAAATATTAGTTAGAATTTGAACTGGTATTTACGAATGGATTTTTTTTTTCAACCGCTGTTGGGTGATATACGTTTGTATTAAAGGTAAGCGTTTTAAATTTAACTGTAAGAAAAAATCTCAAGCCATGCACATTAGGAATGTATAACCTTAGAAGTCACGATCTCGTGTAATCAAGAACCATGAAACTTTCAAAACTGGACGAGGGAGTCTTGTTTCGAAGTTAAAGCTGGCATGTGTTTTTCTTTAATGTGGTACGTGGAACCGAGCATAATTCTATTTAATTGAGAGCATTTGTCATCTTGTTTGAAAAACAATTACTGCTCTTTAATATGTTCCGCTGGAAGGATAATTGTGTCATTGGAGGTTACTGACCCGACAACATACAACCAAGCCTTGACTCAAGCGATCGAGGTAAATGCAGTTTAATCAAAATTATATCAATAGGTTTGTTATATCCTCTGAAAATAACATGATATTACATTTCATTCGTTTTATTAGTCTGAATAATGAAGAAAATTTTACCTCCAGTCACTCAGGTTATCTTCACCGATGTTCTAAATGAATTTCCTCTGCAGACAGGTTAGGTGATCTTCATTGATCCTCAACAAGCGTTCCACTTTCCCTGCACTTTTTAGGTCTTCGAGCTGCGTAGCAAATTTGGCTCGTCAACAAGCTTTAAGCTTATATTTACCAACAGAAACACTGCTTCGTGTATCTTCGAATTCAGTAGAGTCCAATCTCTTGAATCGCTTTTAAGACTTTTAAGCGAAAGCACGGACGAAGGCTGCCATCGCTCGAAACGAAGGCGATTTTCTAATTTATCTGAAACCCAACCTCAGAAATGTCAAGACTTCAAATTGCACGGGCTTGCTATTGCTCAGTTCACAGGAGTTCTGCGCACAATCAGACACAATATGGCAATTTTGTTGCGGAGCCCCAAATCCAACGCCAAGACAGCTACTAAGCAGACTTCTGTACAAAATTTTGAACTCGTATTTGAGTGCATTTTGTTGGCGTTCTGTCTTTCTTCAGATTTAAACTGAGAAGTCCCGCGTCATGCGAACCATAACCGCTCTGATGTTCCTGTCCCTATCCTGGCGAATTAATCCTACCGCAGGGCAGTGTTCTGAGGAGGACTGGAGTTCATTTGGTACACGTGGCAAAGAAACAGTAACACAGTGTAGTAACGACTCATTGCTCGCAGGTCTGAACTGCGTATCGGACTCTTTTGACTTTGACTTTGCTGAACTGAATGTAATTTCAAAAGCAAAATGCTGCAAAGTGGCGGTTAACAGTGATTGCATTGAGCAAGAACTAGAGTGGTAAGTTACCTTTGACAATTCTTATCCTACATACGTACTTTTTTCACGCCCTTCTCAAGCATGTTAATGCATGGCTCAAGCATGTTAAGGCATGGCTCAAGCATGTTAAGGCATGGCTCAAGCATGTTAATGCATGGCTCAAGCATGTTAAGGCATGGCTTATCAACCTCGTTCCCAGGGTCTCTCATATCAAGGGCGATAAGATGAAATTTGGAACTCACTGGACACTGATTTGAAAGAACATAAATCGTTGAAGAATTTTAAATTAGCACTAAAGTCAGACTTTTTAGTAATCTTTACAAATGAATGAGTATCGTAGTTTTCGCAGGTTGTATTTTATAATCATTCAAGTTATATTACATCATATATTATTATATTTTATTTTTTATATTGTAATAGGTTTTGAAAAGCCTTTCTCTTTTTGGAAAACCTAATAAAGTATGTAATATGTATGTAATATGACAGACCCTGGGAACGAGGTTGATGGCTTATATCCATGAAGACCCCCTGCAAAGAAAAAACACGTTTTAGATCTATAAAGCAACGTTGTTTTTATCCCAGAGGGAGCCAAAACTTACCAAACACAATTTGGCAGATATATTTATCGTGGTCACGTGATTCGTGACATCACAAGCTTGCTCAAGATGGTTCCTAATAAAATGGGCCAAGGATAGTGAGCTATCACGAAAAACTAACCATAAGAAATTTTTAACCACTTTATAAGGTAACTATTTCTGTCCTGAATGGATTAGCTCTTAGATTATTTAAGGCTATATATGGAAATGCAGAAGGTCACATGACCTCTTTACGTAATAACTTCTAAACTGGATGTTTTAGTCGGCCATTCAGGACAGATTCTTGCAGCGTTCATTAGCACAATTATAAAAATACTAAATTTGACAGTGACTGTAAGTCATCTCGGTGGCCCATTCTCAACTGTTTTTCCAAAAAAGAAAACAATTAATTACAGTCACATGACGTATTTTATCAGATTTTATTGGTCTTACAATATTAAGGTCGTCGAGATTGGTCAGGTTCTGCAAAGATTAAACCAAATCCTGGCAGAGTAATTGCGGCATGTTTTTTCGGATTTTATGCAAATTAGGCTTGAGCCATGCCTTAACATGCTTCAATTGGAAATCTCTGCCTTCAACAAACTTACAATTTTTGAGAAATTTAAAAAAAAAATTTAAAAAGAAAAGTAATAGAATAATAATAGATATTGTTATATAGCTGGCGTTTTTCCCGCTACAGCGCGCCCATTCATTGGCTAGTTCATGGTCACATGACATCGACAATGAAACTGTTTCCCGTCAAATGCCATGAGCGGGCAACATTGGGAAAACTATGACGTCAAACAGGAAATAGTTCACTATTACCCGCGAAATGTTGACCGCTGTTGCATGTGGCCTGATGTTGTCGCTGGAATCTCAGCGCGTTTTTCAAAATTTGCTTTTGTTCGTCGAGGGAAACATTGAGATTCGAGGGAAACAAAATTCACTGTTCCCCAAGGGACCAGTCATTAAGTGTTAAATATTATTGTGAAATTGATTATATAATGTTTTAAACAAATCCCCTAAACAAGGCCACAGTCAGGGAATAGCTGGACTGAATGCCCAGCAGGGCGCGTGTTCCAAGGATTGACCACAAACGGCGACGGATGGATAAACGCCATTTCGAAAGGCACGTGCTGCAAAGTCCAAGGACACCCTGATGCTGATGGGGAATGCAAGGATGTTGATATCGCCATCAAAGTAGGAAGCGTGAACGAGTGTCCAGGCGGTTACTTTGTGAAGGGCTTCTACTGGAATGGAGCATTCCCGATATTTTCTGCCATTTCCAAGTTTCGATGTTGTCAACTGGAGTCAGGTTGGTTGAAGTCAAACGTTTTCGTACGAATAACAGTTCTGTTCACTCCGCCTCAATTTTTGAGCGGCCAAAATTATCATACCTATCAAATTTGTATAATCAGAAAAGGGTTTCACCGAGCCGTTTTGGAAATAAAAGTACTTAAAAGTAAAATAAAGGGTGTTTTTTAACAGGCCATACTGTTGCTATGGTAACCTCTCTTGTCACGAAAATGATAACAAGTTGTTCAACAACGATTGGGCAGATACCATGATTGTAGCATCAAGTGATAAAGAGTGGTAAAAATGACCCTTCACAATCTGTCTTGGAAAGTGTTAGGAACTGTTTTGAGTCACCTTATGCCAAACGGAGCTACTTTCTAACGAGTTTCAGCTTGTAGCATTTTTTTTGTAAAGCTGAAATGGAAACAATAAATACTTCATATACGATGTCACGAGATATATGGTTAATCGATGGACCAGTGTTTGAACCACATTCTGAAGAAGTCTAGCAAAAACATACCTTGCCACCATTTACATCCGAGAAAGCGTTGAAAGGGAACAGGTTATTAAGAAAATGGACCTCAAATTGTATTCCTCAAGACCGATGAAACTGAAGTATTCTTTCATTCAGTCTCACGCCCATCCTCCTCGATAAGTGCCGACTCAAAAGTACAGTGGAAATGCCCCGAGAGAGGACTGCCATATATGAAAAGGTCGGGGAGACTCGTCGCCTCGCTTAGGGGTATAAATCAAGGATGCTGGTCTCACCAAACGTGTTGATGACGAGACGCCACTATTTTTCGCTGTCAAAGTATCTTTTAGGAAATAATAGTAAAAGAAACGCCCTTATTTCCTTTTCAGGTTCGATTTCCGCTGATCTATCGAGTCCGGTCTGCTAGCGCGGGCTCCTTTCCTGAACAGGGGCTGGTAATCGAGCCCATTCCGTTTTAAGGCAGGGGTAAACATGAATAGGTGTGAAATTTGAAGTGATATAAAAAGGAAATTGTTAGGATTAAGATGGGTTGGAAACACTACCAGACAGTTGACCCCCGCAAAAGAGAGCTCCAGGTTGCTAGGGGACTGTTTGGTATCCGTCTACTAATTCTTCACTTCAAATTTCAATTTTCCAAATCCATCAAATCTTCAACATTTCATATTTTCCTCAATTTAACCTATCCTTTGAGAAAAAATATCTCTTTCCCAAAATGCCCAAAAATCACCCAAAAAATTACACAAACCCGCCAAACAGTGGTTAATGAGATGAGCAGAGAGATTTAGTGTCGCTTGACTGAAATATTGGCAGAAAGGCCGTGTTAAGCAACCTCAAAACAGCCTTCACGTGTATCCCCGCCTTAAGTGGTATCTTTTAGGGGTCAGACAAAAATATAGCTGGAGCCACGCCCAAACTGTTCTCCTTTAGAGATTTAATTCAAAGTTTTTCGACGAGCATCGACGACCTTTTCATATGAGAGTCCATCCCCGGCGGAAATGCGCGCGATCAATTTATATCGCTCAACTGTTACTCAGTTTTAACTACTTTCAACTAGGTAATAAGTATTATATTAATGAACATTTTCCCGGATATTTTAGCTTCACCAGCTCCACCCGTGGATGGTGGTTGGTCTCCCTGGTCAGATTGGTCTGACTGTGACAAAGAGTGCGGTGGAGGATCCCAAAACAGGACGAGGACTTGTTCCCAGCCTCCCCCATCCAAAGACGGCAAACCTTGCATCGGTGACTCTCAAGAGACTCGATCATGCAATAAACGTCGCTGCCGTGAGTTCTTCAGTTGTTTGATCAGTTTGGAATCCTAAACGTGCGCTTGCACAATAATTCACTAAATTGAAAACGCAAAGGTAGTGAACATTTCGACACCCTTTCTGTCTTTTAGTATCGGACAGTGCCATACACCACGTGGCGGTATTTCCAGGTTATACCAGACGGTCACTTGTAGCGGTCTAGGATGTATGGGTTATTGACCAAGTGTGAGGTCAAGATGGCTGGATATTGGCCGAGTTCTTTTTTTGTGTGTTTATGGACCGAGACGGAGTCGAGGTCCATAAACACGCAAAAAAAGAACGAGGCCAATATCAGCCCATCTTGACCAAACAAGCTTGGTCAATAAAATATTTATTATATGGCTTTTGGGGAAATTTTTCTTGCGGGACAAGGCGGGTAGTCCCGAGCGGGCAAGATGGCTCCTTCTTGCCCGCTCGGGTAACCAATCACAGCGCAGGATTTGATTCATCTTATAATAATGTGTGATATTGTCATTAGCTTTGAATGTGATCTACATTATCGTCCGGGATTACTGGTTTTGAAACAAATTCTGCAACAATTACCCAGGAAAATCTGATACTGGTATAAAATTTGGCTCACGCACTTATGATTTAACCCACTTCGATTTCTAGTAGATAGCACAGAACTTTCTCAGCTTGAAAGGAGTGTAGTTCTCCTTCCAGCTAAAAGGTAAACGGGGTGCTTGGGTTCTAGTTAACAAATTGACGTCAGCTGTTCATGCGTCCGTCCTGTTATTGATCATGAATTTCGTCATCACTTTGTCAAAGTAGCTGTGGATCCACGACGCGATAGCCGAGTGGATCCGCAGACAACTTTGACAATGTTATGACGAAATTCTTTGTCAATAATAGGACAGACGCATGAAAAAACTGACGTCAATTTACGTTTTACGATAACAAATTGCCCGCTCTCGCTCGCTAACGCATCACATAAATTATAAATTCATGCGTCTGTCTGCTTACTGACAATGAAAAATATGCCAATGAGCGTGTGATAATTTCGGCAGTTATCGTAAAATGGTTCATGAATAGACGCTTCTTGATCGAGACCTCCTGTGAGATTTTTTTTTCCTTTAGAGTGGAACAAGTGGTCCAAATGGGGCGCTTGTAATAAAAGCTGTGGAGGAGGTGGTGTCAAGATTAGGACTCGTACTTGTCAGGGAACCCCACCCTGTGGGGGAAAAGTGCAGCAAACCAAAGCTTGTGGAAATCGAAAATGCCATGGTAAGTACACAAACCGTCCTCTCCCTACCAGATTCATTAACCATTCATCCGTTGTAGCATAACTGTGCACGCAAATAGACCCTTCTCCAAAATGGCGGCCGAAAATTCAAATAAGTCAAAATTAAAAAAAAAACGTATACCAGCACTAGAACGAACGCCTGTTTACTTTAGTAATCCTGCAAAGTTTCAGCATTTGAGGTATAATATCATCTTAGAAAATGTAAGGTGAAAATTGAAAAAATTACAGACGTTTGTATGACTGTATGACGTCTGTAAATTTCACAATTTTCAACTTACATTTTCTCAGCTGATATTACACCTGAAATGCTGAAACTTTGCAGGGTTACTAAATTAAAGGTGTTCTTTCCAGTGCTGGTATACGTTTTTAATTTTAGCTAATTTTAACTTATTTGAATTTTCGGCCGCCATTTTGGAGAAGGGTCTATTAGTTCAAGAACCTACGACGGCGACGCCGAGGACAACGTCGATTAAAAAATGAGTTTATATTTTACCTACGAATCTCGCGATACTCTTAAGTCATTTAGTTGGTTCCTCTTGGTCAAAACTATCTCGAAAATGAATATGGAACACAGCGTAAACTTCGAAATGTAAATCTTAAAAAATTATCTGTCGTGGTTCACGTTCTTCAGACAACGCAGAATTTGATCATTCTATACGTTGTATTGCAGAGGACGGCAAAGAAATGTACCAAGAATTATAACGCACGTGCACAGCCATTGTTCTGCTCTTTAACCTTTTGTTTAGCGACGTTGCCGTTTCTTAAACTCCAGGCAGGTACAAAAGTCGGACCGGATCAACTCGGATCGCTGATTTGAATAAGAATATAGCACCTATTGTTGTATGCCTCGTTCTTGAATAGGTGCTATTCTTATTCAAATCAGCGATCCGAGTTGATCCGGTCCGACTTTTGTACCTGCCTTTGAACTCCTTATTAACCCAGGGGAATTTGAACAAACGCACAAGAAAAGAAAAAAGGGATTTTGTCATCCCTGTCAACTTGAAAACGGAAGCTCTAAAACAACAAGTACTATACTCATTCTGACAAATGCTTTTTGTAAATTCTAAAGCGTGGTGCTATTGTCCCGTGACTGTTCACACAGAAAACAACATATTTAGTTCAAGGGCTAGGAGGAGGGGGGGGGGGGGAGGGCTAGTTCATTGCCCCTTCCCCAGGTCCCCAGGAATATGATTTAAGTAGTTTTGATACGTCTGTGACTGAGAAAATTACTGCATTGTGATTGGCTGATAGCAGACCAATTTAACGTCAATTTTCAATTTGCACTGCAGTGCCCTAACTATTATCAAACGTTGGCCATGAAAAATGTTTCACTGTCCTGTTGTTTCGCAGAGTGAGGTCAAAGGCAACTGGAGAAGACGCTGCTAGGCTGGGAAAAAACAAAAATACGGAAAATATATACACGGGAAAATTTTCAACGTTATAAAATATATCAAGCGGGATTTGAGGGTTCAATTTACCAAGAGATTTTGTTGTCAAAGTAAAGGATGTATCTTAACAAAATAAAAGATGGGAGCAAAGAGTTGAAAGCTTGTTTCTTCACATGTTTCTAAAGCTGTTAGGCTACAGCTATCCAGGAAGACATTGCCGACAGTGATAACTTTTCGCCATCATCTACAATCATCTTCCCAGCGCTGTAGCAAATACAAGTCTTATCTTAGAAATGGGAGTATTTTCTAGCTGCTGGCAGAAGATCAAGCGCGTCTTTGGAGTCACCTCGGCTACTTTTCCGTCATTGGGGAATGGGCGGGGGGTGGGGGGGGGGGGGAGAGGGGAGAGAAGCAGGCACACTCAATGGTTATCAAACTTACATGGTGTGTTGGGCACACCTGAGCTTGTTTGCTTTTGTGATAATCACGGATCAATCAGGACGCCAGAAATGCCAAAATGGGCGCAGCGCGGAAAATGGCAAACGAAAAAATAGAGGGGGGGGGGGGGGGGCTTGGTCCGACCTGGGTCAAGCGAAATCGACCCAGCCCGGCTCGTGTAGACGTAACATTCGACGCTGAACTGCCGGATCGGTGTTCCACCCAGGGTCGTGTAAAGAGGCCCTAAGTGCTGTAACTCGTTCATTCCACGTACACATTCACGATGGCGACCAGAGTAGAAATTCAGGCTCATGGCCTAAAAGTTCTTAACTTGCAGCTTCAAATCCACAATTAACGATAACTAGCAATAGTTCTCACTAAATCTGCCCCCGCATCTATTTAACCCGTCAAGGATATAAAATTCTTATAAAAATTCCACTGCGTTAAAGGAAACTATTATTTATTGTATGAACTGAAATTTTATATTTTTAGTAAACTATATCACTCATACTGTTCAAGTAACTTAGGCATCTTATCATAACTGTGATCGAAAGACTTAACATTCTGTTTAACTCATTCTATCACATGATACTCTTTACCAAATACTCTCACGAAGTGCATTCTGGAAAATATATCAAACCACTCTGTTATTCTAGTTTGATACTGAAACAAACCGTTTGTCTGGGTATACGAGGACTCTACCGTATCTCGAAAGCAGAACAGAAGTCGAGATTTATTTTCCGAGATGTAAACAGAAGTATCGCTTTACAGTCGCCATATATGCAAATTAGAGTCATGCTTTTTGTCTTCAAAGAAAACGCCGCAAATCCCTTCCAGTCAACCCAGCCATCGCATGGGCTCTACGCCACGTAAGATTACTCAGTAAAAATAAGCGATCGAAATAAACGTGATCTTTATACGTTTGGTGTTTGGGTCGAGTTTGTCGGCCCCGTTGCTGATTTGTGTCCGACAAATCAACTTCTGTACCAAACAGTTCAATCTGGTACTGCCGAATGACCTTTGAATTCAAGATATGAAGAAATCGCTGTGATGACAGATACCAGCCCTAAAATATATTTTGGCAAGATCCTCTCCTCCTCGTACAGCAAATAAAATCTCCTCCTCGTGTTCGTGGTTGCAAGAATTACCCATGTAGCATTGCCTTGCGAGCTGACTGAAAAATTAACCGGGACCACCGTGCGCGCCTAGTTTCTTCAAATCGGGATTGATTCGCATACTACACCAATATTTCACACATTCTTTATACGTATACGCGGGGGGAGACTATAATGCCTCCTCGGGTTTTGGCCTCTGGGCCAAAACCCTGCGGGGGCAATAAATTATGTACATTTCCTTAATCAGCTACTATGTTCCAGTTATTTCTTCGTGCAAAATGTCACAAGCGTTTGAACTGTACAAACTGGTGAACATGGCCGCACGTCACAATCCTCCGTAGGAAAAAAGATGGCGACTGGTACATTTACCCACAGTTCTTAGCGCACGAAAACTTTAACAACGTTCATAAAAAGGTACAGAAGGGTTATAAAATCTTCAAACCTACGATACACAATGTCCTTAGTACAGGGACAAATATTGTAAAAAAATTGGCTTTCCTTGTGTCTTATACGCTGTGTTAGGTTCGCAAGGTATCGTGGTAAAATGTACAGCCGCCATCGTTTTTCCTACGGTGGATTGTTTCACACAGTGCATCGCTTTGTCCGTTTTTTTTTGTTCACGGCGTGCGTTTTAGTGTCCGTCGATATAAATTATACAGACGAAAACCTCCTTACAAAATCACAAGAAGAAAAATTTACAGCTCGCACATGTTTTGCCATTACGCCGATCTTGGAGAACAATAACAATATTTACGCATAAGAGGATAAGTTTCCATAATACAATATGGCTGGTCTTTGTAAGCGTCAATTCGACTGATATCCCCTACAACTGAAAGAACACCTTTCGTCATTCTAACTGAGGCCTCATAAAATCCCTCATTCGAAGATGTAACAAACTGTAGCTGATACAATGTGTCTCTAACAAGAGTGTTCTCGGATTTATCTCCCAAAACTATTTCGCAAGAGTCGCACGCATCATTTGCCGCGTGCTTCGTGTCTCGAAACCTTTGCATGGCTTCTTTCGGCATCTCACGGAACGCAGTCTTTATCTCCTTCAAAACCAACCGCTGACACAACCTTGATAATTCATCACTTTGTGACGTCAGATTGTTGATGTAATTCACTACGAACGCCGCTGATTCGTAAACTGCCGGCTCAACAACTGACACGGTTTCCAAATCGAGGCATGGACACCAATGATCGTCTACGCCGGCGCTAGCACATGTGCGATTTCTCTCGTCAATCCGACTAAACAAGCTTTGACCGGTTATAATCTCACTGGGGTACTGTGGGTATGACAAAATGTGACGTAAGGTAGCATAAACATCAAATGGCGATGTTAGAACGCGAGAGTTATAAACGAGGTTATTGTAGAGGTCTGCGTGCTTGTCACGAAACCATTTCGGTGTTGTGATTGACATGAATGGAAACCTCTCTTCCAGTTTACCTTGAATAGTTTTCCTCAACCCTGAAAATCGCGCTCCGTGATCGGCGAAAATAATCAGAAGAGTGTTGTTCAGGAATGATTCTTTCTGAAATGTTTCTAAAAACGCTTTGAGATCGTCGTCTGTGTAACCAATCGTGTTTATGCTGTCGTGTGAAATTGCAGCGTGCGATGAGAAAGCAAACCGTGGTCTGTCTTTGTATCTGCGAAAGAAACTCAACAGATACTTCAAAGACATGTCATGTGATGGTCGGTTATTGACACAGTATGCCTTTAAGAGCTTATCAGTCTCGATCCAAAATGGCCGCGCGTAGTGATCCGTTGGCGGATCTTGAAAACCATGTAAACGGTAATTGAACGATCCGAAGTACGGCGAGTCTTCCGAGAACATGGTAGCGTATCCCTTCTCTTTGTAGTTTTTAAAAATCCAGCGCCAGCTGTCCACGTGTTTAGAAGAACTTATTCTCCGCCGAGCTTCCGGTTGCTTTCTTTCGTCAATCCCAGTAAGCATTGCGCATAGCTGTGCTGTGGTTCCATCTCCTACGATCGTCTCACCTGTCAATCAAACAATCACAATTTACCGCCGTGCACGCAAAAATTAACCAACCACTGGCCACAACAGTTTTGCCGTTTCACAAAATTGCTACGACCACGCGTTAAATAAGAGTGATTAGGGAGCTTAAGCAATGACTACGGCGACGCCAAGGACGACAACTAGTAAAACACGAATTTAGACTGTTTTACCTTCGAATTTTGAAATTATAAAGATCTTTTCAGGACGCTGATCGGTCTAAAAACCTGTCTTAACTAAGTTTGTAATGCCAGCGATCAATTCCGAGAACAAAACCCAGAAAATTAGCTGTCGGGGATCACATTCCTCAAAATGAACTTGGTCATCATAAGTTGTTTTAATTTGCAAAGGACGGCATTATGTGCAAAGATTTATAACGCACGTGCATAGTCATTGTTGTGCTCAGTAAACCTCGCATTGTGTTTGGTTACGTTCTCATCGCCGTTGCCGTTGTAGTTTGCTTAAGGTCCCTTTAAATGAGTAACAAGCAATGAGCTGGTTGTAATCAATTTATCAAGTGTAGTCAACTCTCTATAGCAATTACTCGAACCTTAAAAAGAAATCAAGAAATCAAGAAATCAAGAAATCAAGAAACCAAGAAACCAAGAAACCAAGAAACCAAGAAACCAAGAAACCAAGAAAGAATAACACAAAGCAAAGCAAATAGCATCACAATGTTGTAGTGAGATATGCAACGAGTTATTATTTGTTTTAGAAATGGTCTGTTGACAGCTCCAGCAGTTGTAATTTCTGTCGATTATTTTTGGTACTTTAGACTTCGAGTACTCCATCGAGCGAGATGCGAGGGGAAAATGGCCGCGTGAAATCCTGGGAGCGGCCATCTTTTATCTCGCGTTTTTCTCTCGCGCCTCACGCACGACAGACTAAGAGTCCGTCTACACGCATCCAGATATTTTTGAATGCGCACCTTTTTTCCGGATACGGCTTTCGTCTACACGCATCCGACGAATTCCACAGCGAATCCGGATATTTTTGAATCCGCTCTCCAGAGTGGATTTAAAATAATAAATCCGCAATGAATCTGATAACGTGTGGACGGTGAATCCGGATATTTTCGAATCCGAGGACGTAGAAATATCGTGTCCGATCTCTTACCTTACAATAAACCAATATGGCATGGAGGCCTGGTTTCTCTGGAGTGAATCCGGATACCATCGGATGCGCGTGGACAGGTGAATTCGATTTGAATACGCTACGTGTGGATGGAGAAATTTTTGAATCAGGAAAGAAAAAGTTGCGGATTGAAAAATATCTGCATACGCGTAGACGGGGTCTAAGTGTAGTTTATTTGTACTTTCGACTCATAAGAATTTGACAAACGACGTTCAAGTTGTCGAAGGTAAATTTACAAAATAACCTGAAGGGTTAGAGAAATGTCCAGGCCTGTAAATGATGCCGGGATTGCAAATGATTCCCGAATTGTACGGAAATGGTCGCCTCACCATAAAGGACTCCAAAATTTGAACCGTGGATTTAAAATTGATATAACCCATTTTTACTTAATAATACAAACAGTCACTAATTAACGCAAGCTATTTGAACGATTTAAAAGCAAATTTCACAACATTAATATGATATCCAGATGTCGCGAAATAAAGTGTTCGAAATTTTGTGGTCTGGCCAATGCCTTTATCGGTTCACCCGAGATGTATTTTAACACAGGCCGTTTTACTGTATTCTCGAATCTCGAGACACCTGACAACTTTCTAGTAAACGGACTACATTTTCGCGCGGTTTTCGGCACAGAGGCGGCGATGACTCAAACTATTGAAAATATTTGCAGGTGCAAAGGCCACAACTTTAAACTTTTGTATCACCTTCACCTTCACCTATCTTCTTCGTGCCATGTGGCACATAAGGCCTCAACACAATCCCGCCAACCATCTCTGTCAGCCGCAGCCATTTATACCTCACTCCAGTTCCTCCATCCCGCTTTTTCCATTTCTCTCTCCGCCGTCCTTCTCCATGTTGTCCTTGGTCTTCCCCGTTTTCGCCGCCCCTCTGGGGCCCAGGTTAATGCAGTTCTGCAGTCATTGTTTGGTTCTTTCCTCATGATGTGGCCGATAAATTTCCATCTTCTCCTTCGCACGTCCTCACTGAGGTTTTCTATCTCAGCCATCTTCAGGACTTCTTTGTTTGTAATTCTTTCCTGCCAGCGTATCTTAAATATCCGTCTAAGACATCTGCTTTGGAAGACATCGATTTTGTTTTCATCACATTTATTCCACGTCTCGCAGCCATACATCAAGACTGGCTTTACTGGTGTCTTATATAGCCTGACTTTGGTTCGTCGACTGATGCTGTGGCTGCTCCAGATCTTTTTCAATCTCAAGAATATCCCTCTCGCTTTGACTACTCTGTTCTGGATGTCTTCAGTACCTCCACCCTCTTTGGAAACTGTAGCTCCCAAGTACACAAATCTATCAACATCCTCTATTCCTCGCCCATTTACCTCCACCACATCATTGTTCCGTGAGTTTATTCGGAGCAGCTTACATTTGTCTACATTGACTTTCAGTCCCACCCTTTCTGCTTCATGGGTCAGCTTATCGGTCTTAGCTTGAATGTGCTGCCTGGTCGATGACAAAAGGGCTATATCATCCGCAAAGTCGAGATCCTCGAGCTTTGTGTTGAACTTCCATCTTATTCCAGTATTCCCTTCTTGCAATGTATGTCTCATTACCCAGTCAACGGCTAGCAGGAATAGTAAACCTGACATATTACAACCCTGTTTCACTCCAGTTTGGATCTTAAACCACTCCGTTGTGTCCTGGCCATGCACTACCGCACATTCAAAGTCGTCATAGAGCGCTTTCACCATGCTGACTATCTTGGATGGTATGCCGTAGCTTCTCATAATCAACCATAGACTATCCCTATGGACTGAATCAAACGCTTTCTCGAAATCTATGAAGTTAACGTACAATGATGACTGCCACTCTATTGACTGCTCGATGATATTTCTCAATATGAAAATTTGCTCAGTAGTTCCCCTACCTGGTCGAAAACCTGCTTGTTCCTTTCTAAGCTTCGACTCTACTCCGGTTCGTATCCTGTCTATCACAATTTTCCCCATGACCTTACTGAGAACTGACAGCAGCGTAATTCCACGCCAGTTTTTACATTCTTTCAGATTTCCTTTTTTCGGCAGTTTGACAATCAGTCCTTTTCTCCATTTCCTTGGTGTCTTCTCGTCTCTCCACACTATGTCTATGATCTCCTTGACTTTAGTGGTAGCATAGTCAATGTCAGCTTTAAGAAGCTCCGCTTGTATGTTGTCTATTCCTGGCGCTTTTCCATTCTTCAGATACCCTATGGCCTTCCTTACTTCAGCTCTGCTGGGTTCAGATGTATCAATTTCTTCTATTTCGTCCGGCAGTTCTATCTCAATTTCACATACTGGATTACTAGGGTTCTCTCTATTTAGTACTTCAGAGAAATGCTCCAACCATCGTCTGATCTTACTTTCCTTATCATTCAGGATCTTTCCCGTTTTGTCCATTACTGCAGCACTCTGCCTTGGCCTTTCATTGCTTAATACTTTGGTCAGAGTATACAGTGTTTTCATGTGTTGCTGATTAGCTGCATTTTCAGCTTCTTTGGCAATCTCTTCAGTCCATCTTCTTTTATCCACCCTGACCTGTCTTTTAACTTCCCTATCCTTTTGTCGGTATTCATCTTGCTATCTCTGTTTTAGCCTCTCTGATCTTGCACCGATTAGCTTCTGTTTGATGGCTTTCCTTTGGTCTACCAGCATCCAAGCCTCCTGACTAAACCATGGCTTGTTTTTCTTTTTCTTGTACCCTAGTACCTCCTCTGCAGTTTTGACATAAGCTTCCTCCATTATCTTGTTTTTCCTTTCCACTTGGTCTTCTTGTTCCTCTCCTTCATCAGTCATTTGCTCTTCTACTGCTAGTGCCTGGAATCTATTCTTCAGCTGTATGGTGAACCTTCTGTGTATAGCATGGTTTTGGAGTTTGTGTGTGTCAAACCTCTTCTTGGTACTCTCCGTCGCCGGTGCTCTCTTGAGCTTTAATCTGATGGTTGATCGTACAAGGTAATGGTCGCTGGCCACATCTGCTGACCTCATGGTCCTCGTGTCTAACACTGATGTTCTAAATTTTCTGTTAACCAGAGTGTGATCTATTTGATTTTTTGTTCTTCCATCGGGCGACACCCAGGTTTGCTTATGAATTTCCTTGTGAGGAAAAACTGTCCCAGTGATAACCATTTCATTAAAATCGCAGAATTCTTTCAGTCTTTCTCCATTGTCATTTGCTAAGCCCAGTCCGTGCCGTCCCATTACTCTTTCAAGGCCATTGACAAGGTTCAAGTGATGAATCAGATGAGGATCCACATTATGGGAATAAGTTCAAGCGTTTACTCTATTTTATCTAACATTTGCGAGAGCGAATTGTGACGGAAAATACACATACGCAGACGTATTTCCGGCTGTCGTTTGTCTCCGGCAAACGCTAGAGTTTCACAATCTCCAAAATTCGTACGTAGAAATCTTGTGCGCTTCCCTTGAAGCCTGTATGTACCTAGGACGCAAGTAGTATACAGGGAAAAACATTCAAAGTAGCTAATTAAACAGCAGAGGAAGCTCAAAGATTCCTCTTTATTTTTGCAGTGCACTTTCTGAACGAAATATTCATAAATTCACATGTTAATTGTTATTTTGCGCAGTTTGTTCCACCATCATCGTCTCTTCTCATCGCGCCAGTAGGCGCACAGGGCTAATATGTTAAACGTTTTTTATTGTCTTCACTTCGAATAATATATGTACATCCATAGACTTTCATGGAGTCCACGCCGTTCCTAATTTTACGGTATTATTTGCGGGCCGGGATCATTTGCGGGCCGGGATCATTTGCGGGCCGGGATCATTTGCGGGCCGGGATCATTTGCGGGCCGGGATCATTTGCGGGCCGGGATCATTTGCGGGCTGGGATCATTCGCAGGCCGGGATCATTTGCGGGCTGAGAACATTTGCGGGCCGGGAACATTTGCGGGCTGAGAACATTTGCGGGCGTTCGCGAGCGCGTCGCTTACTCGTTCTTGCCAAGCCAAAATATTTTTTTTCATGGGAATCTTTATTACAAGAATATCGAGGCTGAAATAGGCCACATTTTAAGAACATGTTAAGAATATACCCAAGAGGCGATTATTTGCGTGTCAATGGAAACTAAAAAACAAAATCACGTTTTCAACGGAACTTTATTTTACAGGCCATTCAAAAGTTTGGCAAATTCTTTCCATTTTCTAACAAAACTAACTAACAAAACAATAACAATTACGTATAAGGTAAACACGATACACATACCATACAGTTCTATTCCAGAAATAAAATTGCTATGTTCTGTCAGTCTAAGAATGTACACAAGTGTATTTTCAGCATAAAGTCAGCAGAGAAATAAGAATATCAAGCCTGGGTATCTAAAATAAATACATACTAGGTATGCAACCCTTTCGAATGGTATACATATAGCTTATTAACCAAGCGTGAGGGCCGTACTGGGAGAATATCGGCCCGAGGTCTTGACAGTACGGACCGAGCGCAGCGAGGTCCGTACAAAAAAGACCTCGGGCCGATATTTTTCCCAGTACGGTCCGGAGCAAGCTTGGTTAATAAGAGCCGATTTATTATACGACTGAAGAAAGCTTTGAAGGTTTTTCACGAATTCGTGCATGGATCATTCGGAACAATGCCCAGTCCAATATTTAGAGAATATTGGACCGGCAAGAGATCATTTTGATTGGTTGATTTTATTTATTGGCCCTCTGACTGCCTGAATCGTGTAATAACATGGAAAATCTCACGAGTCACTTGTATTTTCTCCGTATACACACGAACTTTTAAGGCGAGTGTATATACCAAGAAAATACAAGTGACTCGTGGCATATTTTATAGTTCTAAATGTAAACTATTTTTAAGATCCAGGGCCCCTATGGAGACCAGCCTTAGAGCTGAATGGGCTACCCTGTTTAAATAAAATAGACTTAGTTATTTACTAGAGAGCGTTGCATAACTATTCGGCCAACACAATCAATGAGACATACGCGCGGCGCATGACGGGAAGGTTGGATGTAATACCGTCGAATATACAACGGTCTTTCTGCATTCTGATTGGCTGTATTTTCTATGGCATGGTATAAATTCTTATATTAAAAGAAAAATGAGTATAAAAGGTCTTACCTTCCATTAACAAAGAGTCTAGACTCTTGGTCAGATATTCCAAACTGTTTGGCATTTTTCTTCTAAAATTAGCGGCTGAGGTGGAGTCAAACATGACCAGGACCACATTCAGTGGTATACCACCCGGCTTAGTTGGTCTCTCGAGAACTTCCTTCTTAGGAAACACGTGCATGTGTACATCTGATTTCGTCTGGCCCGAAGACGTTTCGACATCTACTCGGATGAAGTCGTAATCTACTGCTGCATTTCCAGTAAATACACCTGCAAGGAAAAAAAGCAACATGGTAACACTTGTCAGTTACTGGATGTTCTTTAGAGCGAAGCTCTGCACGGTTACAACGCAATGTTCCATCATTGACAGTGCCTCGTCGCAACCTGCAGCTTTCAATTCAATTTTTTTTCGATCAAGTTGCCAATCCCTTTGCCTTTTCAGAGAAAAGTTCCGGTATCTGGGACCATTTGACTCTCAAGGGGTTGTGTGGGTGATTGGTACAGGCCCAATTTTTTTAAAACCCTTTCATACACTATCCCGGGACTTATGTGTGACATTTTTTCCTCCGTGTAACAAGCTTCTTTCAGAAACAAGCTTCAGCTCTTCGGCAGTGGTTGTGTGCATGAATTGTTTTGTTGGTACAAGTGTGCTTGCACGATTTTATTTTCAACATCACCCACTCCAACCCTCAAATTTCAAAAGGTCCACCCCTAATATAGGATAATTTGGTTTTATCAACTGGGTTGATAATGTGAATTGTCCACCGTAAAGAGATTCGGAAGCTGACGTTTCGAGCGTTAGCCCTTCGTCGGAGCGAATCAAGGAATTGTGGGTTGCGTGTGGTTTATATACAGAAATGTGGAGCTACGCTATTGGTTGGTGCCTGGCAACGTGAAAAATAACAGAATGAATTAGTTGAATGAAAAGCGTTCGTTGATACCGTAAGGATTAAGAGTGCCGATTTGAAAAATAAATCTTTGTTCAAGAGTTTTGCGGCTTTCTGTGCTTCCTTGATGCAGGGAGAGGCCGCAGACTGCCATATGTTGCTTAGAATGATTCGGCAGATTAAAGTGTGTAGCAACCGGTTTAGAAGCGTCTTTATCGTCTTTCTCTACGTCGCGAAGGTTTTCTCGGAAACGGTGTTCTCGGAAACGGTCGCCTAGTCGTCTACCTGTTTCGCCGATATATAACCTAATATACCAGCGATGTCAAAGAAGGAGAAAAAATATGTCTCATGGCCGGCCGTTTATCAACAAACTACGAGAAATTAGTAACAGTTTGGGTTCATAACGTCAAACTGGTTACCGCGCTTCAAAAATGTCCGGCGAAAATCGAACTTGCGGAAAAAAAATGGAATTTTTAAGCGCTTCTGCTTTCAAGGCGGCTAACATACACACAGCATTAATTTCTTTTCATGTTTTGCTTTTAAAATTAAATGAATGGATGAGATAAATGAACACAAGCAAAGAAACGCACAAACCCAGAAATGAACGAACGAACGAACGAACGAGCGGACGAACAAGCGAGCGAACGAAACGATTACGCTGTTGCTGTTTTTAACACTGGATCAGATTATGAACTAGTAGTGCTCTTAGAACCAGGTCCATCTGGCTGGCTAGCACGCGACGATGCATTTCGGCGATCAAGGGCGGGAAAAAGCGAGCAAGGGGTACGATGTTTAGGCGGCGAAAGGCATACAGTGGTCCGGCCAAGGACGAGGCAGGGTAGCATTAGCTAATGTGAAGAATGGAAGCGAGAAAGTTGTTCTCAAATTTAGCATACGATCATTAATAATACTTAACAAATTATTAGTACTGGCCCTGAAGAGACAAGCGAGATGAAATATTGGTCGATAGCAAACAATTTGGTTTTAAGTAATCGATCAGAGCTACCTCGCGGCTCACTGGAATAGCCATCAGTGTAATTGGTGTGATCGTACGTCTTTTTACCGAAGTCGCCGTTGTCAACAGTAATGCATGAGAATGGTACAAGACAATCAATTTGATTCAGAAATACAGATTAATAAAAAACACTGGAAGTAGTCCATTGCAGTTATTTGGGTTAACCCGGGACAGGACGAATATCGATCCTAGGTCTTGAAAGTAAGGCTTGGGGTTACAATACCTTATAAGATTTTTTCATATTTTTTATTATTATGCACTATTTACAAAATATAACAAGATCAACATTTACAGAAATTACAAGAAATACAAAAAGAAAGAGATTAAACAATACATAACCAGAAAAATTGTGCTCAGTGACCAAAGTAGCATTAGCTTTCGTGTTGGTCACTGACACGTACAAAACAATAACATGACACATCAATTAGTTACAATAGAGATAGAAATTATATACATATATGAACAGTAAATGCATAGAAAGATGGCAGATCATAGATAAGCTAATATACAGTTTGTTCAGAAGATTGCAGGTTTAAAAGGTATAGTTTATATTGATTGCAGAAGGAAGTGTACGGCAGTCTTTTAATATTTGTTGGAATAATCTAATTCTCACACTTTGCGTCATTTTGTTGTCACAATAGCTCATTTTCGATATATTAAAATTCCAACTTGGCTCCGAGGCTCAGGGGAAGGAAACAAAAGAAATTATTATTCATCCCTCATCCTCGATTTCTTTTGTCTTATTTTACTAATATATCTAAAACTGCAAAATGGTCCATTGGCATTTTTCTACTTATTGTGTTCTCGAGGAACCAGCGAACGCATCCTAATTTTGTCTGCAGCCGGAAAAATTCGAGATCGCCCCTTTAGGTTTTTTCAGGGCCTTTGGGCCTCGTTTTCGTGTCCATCGGCTACGTCGTTCTCTTTTGTGGCTTCTTTTGTTGTTTTCGACGTTTTGGTGGGCATAGTCATAGTCATAGCCAGGGGAAAGGTGCAATGAGGTTAACCCTATGTAAAGCACCAACCCATGAGACCCAGACCTCAGCACCGGGAACTACGTGCCCTACTCTTTTCGATAAGTGTGTGGGTTCTTTAACGTCCCCTGCTAACCATGTAACATTGAAGATGCAGGAGACGGGGCCTACGGTTTATAGTCCTTATCCGAGAAGACCTGAACGTCTAACCATTTGCAGATGTAATTACAAAGGCAGCACATTCTCCTCGGTTATTTTAAGACCCTGAGTGTTGGTCCGGTCTAGGGCACGAAACTGGCGCTCTACCAACTGAGCTAACCAGGCGGCGGGCATGCATGTTTTCTTTGAACAGGATTTTCACTCTGATTGCATTCGACAAAAACTTTGGGTTAGGCACTCCTAGTACTCTGAAGCCAAGATCTGTAACTGCTTATGTCGACTATTTTTATTCATCAGCGGAAATACTGATTCAAATCAGTTGTCAGTTTACGATAAACCACGGATAAACAGGCACGAGAGTGCAACTCTTAGCTGATATTTGCGCTTCCAGCTTAGAGTACTAGATGTAACAAGGTATACTTAAAAAAAATAGCCTTTATGCTTAAACATTGCCAATAAGAGTGAAAATTAGATGTTTAGCGTGAATTTTGCGGTTTAGCGTGAATTATGTGTCCAGGGCGAAGTTTGTCGCTTCTGGTGTTTGTTCTACTGTTTTCTCAGCCAATCCTGTTACTAAGCTTTCCCTGGCCTGCGTAGCTGGCGAGATTCGAGAGCGAGCGACATTTGGCAGCGGAGCGGCCATTTTTTCCCTTACTAATCTCCTTGCGGCTTCGCTGCCAAAACAAAAGCACTCGCGCAAAATCCCGCCAGCTACGCAGGTTAAGCGTTCCCAGAGGTGCGTGGTGCCACACTGTACTAGTTTTGTTTAAAACTGACTTCCCGACATTTGTTATTGTCAGTGTGCGTGAAAGAAGGCAGGCTTTAACTAGCGACGGAGTCGGAGTCGTAGTCGGAGTCGTAAGAGCGCTTACGACTCCGACTTACTTACGAGTGAAAATCGACAATCGGAGTCGTAAGCGGAGTCATAAGGTCGACGGAATCGGAGTCGCAAGAACCAGAACGTTTCCATTTATTCCGATCTCTCCGTAGCTTACGATCTCATGAGTAATAGATTGTCGGAGTCGGAAGCAGAGGCGGAAGAACCAAGCAATTACAAGGCCCGAAATCGAGCATTGTGATTGGTTTATTCTTCCGCTTCTGCTTCCGACTCCGACAATCTAGTTTTCACGAGAGTCACAAGCAGAATCGGTGTTCTGCTTCCGATTCCGCCAGTTTGATTTTCACTAGGTCGTATCACTCTACGCTTCTGATTACGGCTCCGACTACGACTCCGTCGCTAGTGAAAACCAGGTTTAACATTCGAAAACATTCATAGTTTGCACTTTTTGTTAGGACACTTGGGGGTAAAAGGGAAGATATTTGGTTCTGTCCTCGTGATGAAAACATCCCAGTGCGAATCGCCCACAAGTCCTACACTCTGAGACAAACTCTTTCATACAACACAACAGAAAGGAAATGCAACAGACCAAACTGCCCCATCGCAGACACCAATTTGTGCCTACATAGAAGCTTGTGGCGAATATTACATCGGAAGCACGACACGATTCCTACATGATCGAACAAAAGAACACTTGACCAACGACAACTCGTCGGTAAAAAACATCTCACAACACACCATCGTAACAACAGCCACAACATTGAAGTCAAAGTAATCACGCGTGAAAATGACCCCGCCAATCTGCGATTGTACGAAGCATATTACATCAGAAAACACAAGCCGGGACTGAACTCCCGTGAGGAATGCACTGAACTTAACGATCTTCTATTTTAATTAGCTATTTTAATTAACTGTTTTTAACACGTATTTTTGAACATTTTATCACACCATTGGTTTTCATGCGTCCTACTGGCTAGTTTTACACTATGTTAATTTATAGTGTCACCTCCAACGTTTAAAACCATAGCGCAAATATTTTATCGTCCTCCCTGATGATGCCGTAGATCGACGAAAGCCGCCTCGGAGTCAACAAAGAACCACAGCAGCACTTAAAGGCTTCAATTGATCTATATCCCACATCATTACGACATGCTGCCAAAGGACACATTCGAACGTTTAGTTAAACTTAAGAATGGCTTCTTTCCAACCACGTTTCTCATTTAGCGAGAAAACAGTGTACTCACGTTTCCTTCTAACCACGTTTCTCATTTAGCGAGAAAACAGTGTACAAAGTGCAGTCAAATGGGTTTATAGCGTCGACAGGTGACGTTCATGACGAAGAACCAACAATACCTGTAACATCTAATCCCACAAGGTGTCACTTTCGGCTCCGTGAAGCTATTGTCAGTAATATTCTCAATAATATTCCAGCCTAAACATTTCTGTCTCCAAACATGCAACTCCACTTTTGACTTCAGAGTTATCGAAATTTCGCAGCAGTACTTTGCATTTCGTAATTGAATTTTGTTTGGTGTGTTTCCTGAAAAATGTTCTCAGGAAAATTCACTTCCTCATTCGGTGAGTGAAAGAGAGACTGCAAACCCAATAGCCGCCCCGAACGCAGTATCGGGCTATCCAAGTCCCAACAACACGACATCAACAAAATAGACAGGTGCATTACCGTTTCAAGCGAGTCCAGAAAAGACATATTGGTTATCTAGTAGCCTAATTTCCTGAGTTTAGGCACTCCCAACCATTTTTGGTCAGAATCAGTCAGACTCACAGTCACAAATTTATATTTCGGCGGAAAGACTTTTTATTGAAACCGCCTGAGAGTATTCTATGCTTAGGTAGAAATGCACCCTGCAAGCAGAGCCTTTTCTAACGGTACATATGGCTCTGCTCGCAGGGTGGTAGAAATGCCAAGCGATTCAGAGAATTATTTTGGTCCTGAAGTGGGCGAATCTTCTTAGCTTGAGTTAAAAATCAACTGATTCACCATGTTTATTTCGCTACGACACGCGGGCACAAAGCACGCTTGTGCAGCCATTAATGTGTCACATTTTTCGACGGGACGACTTCACTGGAAAGTTTTTACATTTCCTTAAAAATGGCTAGTGATTCCATGGCAATTTTGGTTTTACAGTTTCCCTGACAAATTTTCTGAGAAGCTTCATTACACCTCATGCTTTCAAAGAAATCCTGGTCACCCGTGCGAGTTGGCAAAAATCCGCGTGCTTTGCTTGTTGGTAAAAGAACAATATTTCCACACCCAGACAAGTAGCTTCTTGTTTTGCTTAAATGAGTTGTGTCAGCCTCTCAAGGTCAGTCAGGAGTATACGGTTTGCAGATAGAAGCTCTACCTAAGTGTTATTTGTTACCGGAAGATCTAGGAAAGCGACCGTATTCGTGTCGATTGATGAAATCATAGTTAATAGAGGGGAAATGAAAATACGACCCTATTCCGAGCATAATTCACCTTAGGCATACACGGTAAAGCAAGACCTCTTCGATACTTGGGGCCGAGTTGAATATATTCACTAACGAGTGTTAACTATGGCTAAATTGCATTGTTTGGCAAATATAAGATGAAATCTAGACTTGAAAAAAAACAAGCATGCTCGTGACGGCGCGTGCATTGAGTACAAAGCCCTGTCAAATTTAATCCAAAAGATACTGAACATATTTTCTAACTAAAAACCGCTTGCAATTTCTTTAGTTTCTATCTTCTATTTTCAGTTTTCTTCCACTTAATAGCATAGCACACTGAAATTAAGATAGCTATACTTCGTAACGAAGCAACGCGAAGGGGAATAAGTAATTTTAAAACAACTTACCTTTCTTTTCACTTGTATTTTGCACTACAACTGGATCAGAAAGCACAACACCAAAATCTTCTCCTGGAGTCCTTTCAATCTTTCTGTACTGCGCCGAAACGACGCTTTCTCCTTCAATCCGAAGCACGTTGTTTTCGAAGCTTGAATAACTCACGCCGCTGCACCGCAGTTTCCCAAGATCTTTCACAAAATGAATTACACTCGTATGAAATGGATCTAGCACGGGAAGTCTGCAAGCAGCGTTGCTGTTTGCGACATCAGTTTTCAGGATATCTAGATCTTTCACTTTTGTGGTACTGTTTCTAACATTTTCCTTGACTGAAACATCTTCAATTTTACTAGACGAGAAAGGTGAACGAAGTTTATAAGCTGAACTGAGACCCATCGATCTGCGAAACACAAGCGCCAAAGATGTCAGACTCACAAGACCCAACAAAATAGCGAAGACCCGAAAACGAAGATGTCTAACGACAGATGAACGGCAACAGCCACGGCGACAGATCATTCTCAACATCTTTACAAGCGGAAGAAGTCGAGTCGAAAATTATTACCATACGTACGAACGAGAAGTGGGAGTCAACACTTCAACACACTCCGCTAAGACGCTACTGATGACAGCTTTTCACCATGACGTCACGGCGCATAACGCAATGGTGACAAAAAAATGAATGCGACTAAGCGTATGGCTTTTCACGTGGAATTCTAAGCCGGTTCGTTGCGTTCGTCAAAAGGACGGTTCGTGCAAAGGACGGTTCGTGCACAGAGGACAGTCATGGAGATCTTAGAGTTCTTACAAAGAGAATCCTTACTCGGTGACAGACGAGAGGGAAGTTCTACTCACAACTAAATTTTGGTATCCCGTACGTGACCAGCCCAAGTTTCAAACCGGTTTTGCGCTAGGTTATTTGGCTGACTCCTCCAAAACAGGACAATAGGAGCAATCCCGGTTCAACCAGCCTTGTTTTTGATGCCAGATTACATCACGAAGCTTCTCGTGAGCTTGGTGGCTAAAACTTTCTAACCCTAAAGACACCACTAGAAGAAGCTAAAAGTTACTAGACTTTGGATTGTTGAGACATGCAATGTTTTTTTGGTTACATAATTCTTAGGGAAAGTATAGAACGTGACATTAAGTCTAACAAGCATTTCCAATTTCGGTTTCTCTGATTTGGAAGCTGGTTTCCCGCTGATTGACTGAAAAAGATAGAACGAAATGAAGCTTTATTTGGAGGCTTCTAGGATCTAACCAATTAAAGCCATACAGATCTGACAAGCTCTGAAGGTCGAACAGTGATAGTAATATTCCTCATGTCTTCATGTCTCTAGATAACTATCTACCCTTGCGGGTACTCGCGAAAATTCTTACGCGCGTCAGTTTAAATACAACGTCTGCGGCAGAACGAGGAAATATCCATGGCGCGCGCAAGCTTCCCGATTTTTTTTAGTTTTGCCATACGGGAATCAAGCGCGTTTTAATTGGAATCCGAGCATGCGAGCAGTTGCAAAAACTTTTGCGAGCACTCATCTTATTTTTGCGAGTAATTCGAGCAAAGGCCAAATTTTGCGAGCACTTGAATGGGACCTTTTGACTCCCCTAAAACTTGTCTAAAACCAGGGTTTTGTAATTTATTCGTTCCTGATTGCGGAAGAGTTCGCTCTTGTCTCTCACGAAGCATAAAAAGAAGGGAATCTCCGTCGAACTCGGACACGGAAAAGTAGTGCATATTGCAGGTAGCCTCCATTTCGTTAAATAGAGAGCACGAAAGCGTGTACGCACGTGGAAAAAACGTTCGCGAATACACGTTCCACGCGCGCAAATGAATGCAGGTGTATTAAAAACAGAGATATCATTACTACACGTTAAATAGTTGCGTTACTGGGACTTAGTGGCGATATTATGTTTTCAAATAATAGGAACATTTCGCTTTCAAGATGGCTAGATATTTGTGAGCTCTGTAGTTTCATTTCAGCCTCGTCGCTATTTTTCTTTTTCATACTAAAACAAATCTAATTTACTAATCTTTATCTCTGGATAGAAAGAATGGTACCTGCAGCGATGATTTACATACGAACATAAGTGCTGGTTTTCATGTGACGTCATCACTTTCCAAAACTAAAAATTACCAATCCTTATGGAGTTTTAGTTTCATGAGATGTAAGACCCTCTAATGACTTGACGTTTTACAACGTTTCAGCCCGACAGGGCATCTCATTTTGTTAGAGAAGACGTTTCAATTTCAGTGTTTTTGAGTTAGGTGACAGTAAAATGGCGGCACGAGACGGCTTTCACACAGGTCTAAAGAGGAGTTATCGCTCACGTTTTTGCTAACTGAACAGTTCTTGCAATAGAAGAAGTACTACTTTCAATGTGCCGGCGCTCTAGAGGAATAATTTTTCGTTTCAATGGTAAAACTCAATGACAAATGTTTTTGTCACTTTACGGTCGCCATGTTGGTGCCCCTTGGAAGGGCACCAACATGGCGTCTCCATACAAAACTCTATAAGTTTGGGTGAAACACTTTTCTAAATAACGCGCGAATGAAAAACCGCACAGACCTA
This sequence comes from Micromussa lordhowensis, assembly GCA_964020085.1. Classification (NCBI taxonomy): domain Eukaryota; kingdom Metazoa; phylum Cnidaria; class Anthozoa; order Scleractinia; family Lobophylliidae; genus Micromussa; species Micromussa lordhowensis. The sequence goes on along the minus strand of OZ026602.1, from coordinate 24,365,350 downwards.
AATCTTGGCAAGGTTGTTTACGTATGAATCACCTATCATATCCCAGATTCTTGACTTAATTTATTGAATGGTCACGATTTTTATTTTTGATCGAGTGACACTGCAAATCAGCAATTGAAGGGTGGTTTTCACGGCTCGGCGCATGTGTAAGGGATGGTATTGTCATTTTGTAATTGTAATAGTTTTTGTGCCCTCGGCTACTTAACCGACACTTAACTTTAATTAAGTCATCGATTGATTGATTGAAACGTCAACCCATTTGATCCCACTGTTTATGAACCATCAATGAAACGTTGCGGCAAATGAGTCTCTGTAAAGCTGAAGACCGGATGGCGCGATGGCGGATGGAAAGATGGAGATGATAAAATACTGATGACAAAATTCGGATGGAAAAATGCGGGTTTAGTTTTCATTTAGTTATTGACTTGCAACAGCTACAATTCTTACAATACTAATGCTACTTACAGTACTAACATTACTTACAAATTTACGCGTTTAACGCCCTGTGTATAACTTACTATGGCGTAACATATAAATGTTACAAAGCTTGTTAGAAATGCGGGTCATTATTTGGGTAGATAAATTGCTGATGGAAAAATGCGAATGACAATGTGTGGATGATAAAATCCTGATGAGGGGAAATTAACTACGATCAGTTTGATTTTTCTCAATATTTTCGGCAGGGAGCAGTGGAATTCGATCATCACAGAAACAATACCGTTGTTTCCTCCGAAGGCTGGTGGTGAAAATATTTGTGAAATTAAAGGGGCTACGTCACGGTATTTTCTACCATCGACAAAATTACCTTTAAATTGAAGGAAACCTGAAAATGCTTTAGAAAGATAGGAAAACACTAAAGAGATAATAATAAACCATAAAGGAACAAGGGTGGTTAAGGATGGAGAAGATTGACACGGATTACAAACAACAATATTGAAATTTAGGCTAAATTTTTCAAACCGTTAAACCGTGACACAGCTCCTTTAATACCCTTTTGGGTGAGCTAGAAAAAAGCCAAAGAGAAGAATAAACTAAGGGCCTGTTTACAACGAGGAAAGGTTACCCTAGCAAGCCGATTAACCCTAGCTGAAGAAGATAGCCCGGGTTTACAAGCAAAATGTCACAGGTAGGTTAACCCTAAAACCCGGCACAACTTAATACGCGGTCACACTCAAAGGGTCTGGAAACAATTAGGGCCTGTTTACATGGAGGTGGGGGACCCCAGGTAGGTGAGGTAACCCGTCTAGGTGGGGTAACCCGCCTCTTCATATAATCTCTCATTTTTATTTGATCATGTTTACATGATAGGTGGGGTAACCCGCCTAGGCGGGTTGCCCGGTCTGCCAGGTAGGGTAACCCTGCCACCCGGGGTCGCATTTTGCCATGTAAACGACTCAAGATGGGGTAACCCGCCTAGCCGGGGTCGAGTTCATGTTACATTTGCAACAACGTCTAGTAACGTCACCCCGGGACCCCGGGGTTGTAATTTTGCATGTAAACGCGGGCCATTATTCGACCACGGCTAGGCGGGTTACCTCACCTACCTGTGGTCCCCCACCTCCATGTAAACAGGCCCTTAGAAAGTTAACCCGGGTAGGCGGGTTAACCCTATCTGGAGTGTTTACAAGGGAAAGGGTTAACCCGCCTGCCAGGTTAACCCTAGCACGCAGATAGGGTAACCAGCTGGCTTGTAAACACGACGAAAAAAAAAGGAAATGTGCGAGTGCTAGGGTAACCCGCTTGCTAGGGTAACCCTCTCTCCTTGTAAACAGGCCCTAATATCGACAGAAAGAGTTATTTACGATTAAAACCTTTATCTTTTTTTATGGATTTAATCCTGAATTATTTTTGGCATCAGTTTTGTCATTTTATTGACAAAATGATACTTAAGAAATAGAAAACATGTGCCGTGTTTCTATCGAGTTATAGAAACACGAGTGAAAGTTTGGGAGAACGAGAAATGCTGTGGGAACACGAGCCGCAGCCGCAAACTTTCACGAGTGTTTCTATTAAACAATTAGATTATGAGCTCGAGATTTCTATCGCGTGATCGTTGACGAGGGCGCAGCCCGAGTCAACTATCACGCATAGAAATCGAGAGCGAATAATCTAATTGTTTTAGTATAAATCTACTAGTCGTTCAAAAATTTAATCTAAATCCTCTTCAAAGACACTTCAAAAACACAGAGAAACGGCCCCTAGTGCTAGCTGCTACGCTACGCACTATCTATCACAGAATAGAACGTGGGTAGCGTAGCCAATCAGAGGACGTTATTCGTGATAGAACGCTAGTAGATTTATACTAAAACTCGATAGGAACACGGAAAACATGTTTTCTATTTCTTTTAGAAAATACCGCGACGAAGAAAAAGAAAAGCAACTTGTTTACTTCGATCATCAAAATGTAAATTCTCTTTGTACGCGTCATCATTACGTCAACAGCTCGTGCTAGTTCTGTGTTTCTATGGAGTTATAGAAACACGGTTTTAAACCAATCAGTGTGCGTATTTACGTTGCGTTATTTTCTAAAGCAAAATAATAAATTATTTAGTTTCGACAAAACCGTTAAAACGTACAAGGAGGGGGTGCATGTTCCTTTGTTCCCCAAAAACATGTTCCCTGAAATCCACTCTCGTCAAGTTCCCCTAATCCCATAATTCTGTTGGATGTTCCCTTGATCCCCAGATAAATTCTTTAATGTTCCCCACAATTCCTATCATATTTCAGTTTTGGATGGTCACTTATTTTCGTAAGTTTTACCTCGTGATTCATAGTAGAGATAATCCTCAACAAAACGCCTCTTTCGTCTCCTTGCTGAATGTCGCATCACCTCAGCTTCATCAGCAGAACTTTCTGTTGCCTCTGTAAGAGTGAGGAAATCACTTGTCTATTGAATTTCATCCTAAACTAGAATCATCACTTTTTTTATGCCACCACGTGTTTTCAGAGCCACCTTTGTCATGCTTAACACAGACTGTCGACGTGTACAAAAACTCTGTTACTTCTTTCTGTGGCATGTATTGTACTGAGTGATGGTCTCCTAATTTGGTCAAATCAAGTGGCTGGACGTCTGGTGGGTCCACTGCATACAGTTTAATGGGAAGAGTTCCTGGGTTGTCTTTGGTTGTCATATTGCGCAAAGTTTTGGGGGGAAACGCAACGTTCCAGTTCCTCATCTCGCGAACTTGTTGACCAGTTAGCTTGTCTGTCTTTGGGGTCGTAATTTCGGAACGTCAGAGTAGTTTGCAGAGACAAAGGTGTGTGGGTAGTATGAACTAGAGCTAGTAAAGTATGAATATGGTGTAGAGCACTGCCTCTTCAAGTGGATCTGCTGAACCTATGTCGAACTCAAGTTGCAACGGGATGTCACTGGCACCCGTTCGCATCTCAGAAAACGTGTTTTCTACAACCGATGTCAAAATGCTTTTTATGTTTAATCTAGCACTCGGACTAGGGCTAAACCGGTCCAAAAGAAGGACCTTCATTTCACGTAGTGACTTGAATTATCGTCTCTCGTCTTCGATGACAACTGAAGAAACAGTTCCTTGAGGGCCCTGTGTTTCAACATGCCTGTATGTTACAATCTTGACACTGTCGACACGCTCTTGGTCAAATCGATACAGTTATCTCATAGCAAGAGGAGTTTCCTTTTTGAGGTGAAGTCCAAATGTCTCTCCGAACAACTGTAGGTACTACCAAATACTCCACTAAACTGCTGACACCGCTCGTCATCCGGAGTGCACCTGTCGATGTGTCCACGGTAAACAACGTTTTCATGTCAAAAAACATTCCTGTTGGCGAGAGAACTGTGCCTTGTTTCCATCCCTTGTCCCCTGTCTGTCAGCAACCATCAGGAAACATTCCTTCATGTCAGGATTGATGACCTTGATCTTACAGTCTCCAGTGTCAATGAGTGGTATTGCATGCCGGATTACTGTAGTTGGTTAAACTATGTACCCTGTTACAGAACGAGTCACCATTGCTAGCAATCAACTCAATCTTGTTATCTTTGAGGTGTACCTTATAGACTCCTCCACTTTCATCGTGTGCTGACACATAAATTTCGTTATTAACAAAAACTATTCCATACAGAAAAACTATTCCATACAGGAGTTCACAATTGAGCTGAAGAGAGGTAATGACCGTACCGTTGGTCCTCAGAAAAACCGTTTTTCTGAGGACCAAGGTGGCAACTATGATAAGAGAAAAATTCAAATTTTAATGCAAGTAAATCTTATTATCACAATTTGACTGTATTTGTTTTAATATTCTGCCTATATTTTGAAAGAAACAAACAGGATTCTATGTCTTTCATCTTATCAAGATCTACAGCTGCATCTGAATCCAGGTCCGCAAAGTTATCACTAGATTCCAAAGGATCTCTTTCAGACTGTTCTGTGTGATGTTCTTTTTCTTGAAGTTTCTTCTGCAGTTTCACTGAATCTTTCTTTGGTTACAATGGACAATTAAACATGGAACACCAACGAGAATATTACCATAAAAATGGCGGTCGACCCGACGGAATTCTCTCAGGTTGCACGAACTCGTCCCCAGTCGTCACCAGTTCATTTGTGAAGATTAGTCGACAGGCTATGACAATGCATGTTTTCTGCCAACGTTTCTGCAGGGAAAATTTACTTAGGAATAGACAGTGATTACATGAATGTAGTAAATAAAGAACGGAGTCTGATGAAAGAAAAGTCTAGTCTGTTATTATTCGACCAAGACTTTTACGTTTTTAATTTTTGCATCCGCCGGGCGTAAAAATGTTTTAATTTGTTTTGTGATTGAATACAAAAATATTGGACTTCACCAGACCAAAATTCTATTAGAAAGCCTGGTTTATTTCAAACTAGAGGACTGTCAGAAAACATTGTAAGTTAATTTCCCCTAATAAGGATTTTATCATCCGCGTATAGTTATTCGCCATTTTCCATCCGCAATGTACTTCCATCCTCATTTTATCATCCGCATATTTCCATCCGCCGTTTTCCATCCGCATTTTTCCATCCGCCATCCGGTCCTCGTTTCACAGAGACCCGCGTGATAGTGGCACGAGCAAAACCGTCGGCGAACGAAGCGAGAGTCGGCAAGCGAGCCGGTGAGCTAGTCCCCCCACGAGCACGCTTCGCTCCCTGACGCATCTCCGCTGACTTAGTTCATCGACTCTCCTCCTGCCGCAACGCATGACAGCCTGCTGGCAGGCTAGCGTGAAAGTTAACTGGGGTTCAGCCCGAGTCAACTTGTCAGTGATTTTTATACAAATTACATTTGTTGAACTACATACGTGAAAGTAGCCTACGTTGCTGGCGATTTAGTTGGTTGGGGGTACGGGACCCAACAGAGCACTGAATATTGTTTTTCCAGCCCAGGCTGCCGATTCTAGCTATAGGCTGAAAATATTTTTTCTGAATATTCTTAGATTGTAGGAATAAAAGTTGACTGCGCCGACAAAACCTTCAAATTATCTGTTCTATCGTGACTTTGATTGCGTTGAAGTCATATGACACACAGAACTTCTTGCAAAAAAATACGGCTAGTGCTATTTTTGTTTTTTTTTTTAGCTAGTTTTGCCGTTTAGGAAAGGAAATACAGTTAAAAACATACAGTTGTATCGTGTTTACAAATTTTCAACACAAAAAAGTATTCTTTTCAAAATCTCAGCCTCGGGTTTCTTGGTCGCGGTATTTTCTAAAAGAAATAGAAAACATGTTCTCCGTGTTCCTATCGAGTTATAGAAACACTCATGAAAGTTTGGGAGAACTCGAAAAAGCTGTGGAAACACTTACCTGCGCCTCGTGTTCCCACAGCATTTCTCGTTCTCCTAAACTTTCACGCGTGTTTCTATTTAGATTATGAGCTCGAGATTTCTATGAGGTGATAGTTGATGAGGCCGAAGGCCGAGTCAACTATCGCCTCATAGAAATCGAGAGCGAATAATCTAATTGTTCAGTTTAGTAGAAATCTAACTGAAATTAACGCAAATAACGGTTTCCGATAATTTTAAACTTTACCCATAAACAAAGTTGCCCGTATCCTTGGCAAATTTGAAGGTTGTTTACGCGTGTACCCGCTTTTTCAATATTTTCAAGTTTTTAAAGTCAAGAAACCTTAAAATGCTTCTTTTGGTCTTCTCAGGAATTTTATCACCCGTTTTCATCTAAAATTCCTTCCAAAGCTTTGGAAAAACTTTAAAAACATCGCATTTCGTGGACGAACGGCGGCCAACTGTACTGTACTGTACTACGGGTCACTAGTTGGGTGATACTAATGGCTGATAGTATACGAGTAGCTCAGGCAATCAGATTGAAGCATTTGCATTAGTATACTAGTAGAATTCTACTAAAACTCGATAGAAATACGGAACATGTTTTCTATTTCTCAAATAAAGTATATTCTTACAAAGCCGGTTGATAATTTTGAGTAGCTTCGGCACCATGGTGACTTTTTGCGTAAGCGTGGCCGAATGTTTCTTCAAGATCACCCAAGCGGATTAAATCAGGTTAAACATGTTAAATGTTGATCCCAACAGCAAGATGACAATGCATGTTTTTGTAGTTGCTGTGTGTTTAAAAGTAGCACATCGTTTAGAATGACTAAGCCCCTTGACTTTAGGACCGCCATTGACCCTGTAAACCGGGTGTAGATTACAAAACACTATATCTTAAAAGTAAGAAAGGACTGATACAAAATGAAACTCTATAAGACCTATTTACACTTGCTTATCAAAACAGACAACGGATACGATATGAAGGCGGGCGCACACCAAGAATTAACATATACTTCCAATGTCTGTACTGCATCGTGACAAATACTTGATCTCCCATGCAGACTGCATGCAGACTGTGCGTGGCAAACCCAAATAAAAATCACGACCAAGATCTAGAAGTTACTGTGCACTTTAATAACAACGCCTCTGAAAAATTCGGACCAATAGCTTTGCCATTTCACGCAGCTTTCCCTTTTTCCTTGCCAGTGCATTGTGCATCCACACGGACAAATAACACCACAGTTAGCTTGAATCTCTCTTGTTGGCGTACAGAGTTTCATTAGCTTGTTGTTGGCTTTTGTTCGAGTGTTTTTTTTGCAATCTGTACAAACTCCCTTTGTTGTGCTAACGCCATCAAGTATCTATTATCGGTCTGTACTACACAGAGAAGCTAATTTATAAGAGCAAGAAGCAAGTAGCGAGACATGCAGTTTTTATGCCAGTGTTGGTGTTGATATATTAAACTAATTTTAGAATTCGTATAAAATACTGAATATAACTCTACACGGTACTTCATACTCCGACCTGTTTTCATACCTGTGCTTGCTGCAACGAGGCCTTTGTCTCAAGGGAAAGACGCGGAAGACGCGAAGCTTTGTGGCCAGTTCTTTGACTTCCATATCAACAGACACAGAACCAATAAATAAAACGCAAGATAAACGCTTTGACTCCGTCAATAACAGTATTCCAATAAATATTTCGAAAAGCACGCTTTGAGAACTCCGTCAATAACAGTATTCCAATAAATATTTCGAAAAGCACCGATCAATCAGCGTTGTGTCTTTTCTTGGTCCATCATCAGTTGTCGGTAGCAGGCTAGATATAGTGACCGCGGGATTCGCGAATTTTCTTTTCAAGATCAAACTCACTCACTCAGGTGACGTGACACGCCACCCTTGCACGTGATGCATTGTCCTTGGTTCAAAGTACGCCTTCCTGAACTGAACTACATCACTGTATCAGTGAGAAAAACTGTTCAGATCTAAAGATCTGCAAAATTCAAGCTGAGCACTATAAAATGTACACTCGACAGACCACAAGTGATACTAAATCGAATGATCACATTTTGTCTTTAATTAATTAATTTTCAATCGATTGTTTTAAAATGCCCATAACCTATTTGTTTTTTGTTGTTGTTCTCAACTAAAAGTATACACCACCATGGGCTCCTGACACCACCAATGGAACTTCCAAAAAAACCTCCGATTTAAATAAGCGAGATTTTCTAAATAATTTTTGAAACCTAAGGCCATTTTGGCCCATCATTACCATCTGGGAGCTATGACGTAATTAAGGAACATGTGACTTACGCTGTAAAGAACAGTGGAGTCGCTGAAAGATTTGGCTTTGTTGAACGAGAGACGACCAAAAAGAAAGAAAGATACGGTGCAGTAAGAAGTGACTGCCGACCCAAGAGGGGCCGGAAATGAGTATACACAAGCTACAATTGTAGATTACTCTGGGAAGTTACCCTAAAGGTCGGTAAGAGAGAAGATGAACAAACTGGGTTGAGAGAAAATCATCCCAGTTGTTGCAATCCCAGGTCCTGACCTTTCCAAAAGAACGCCAGCTGAGCTTGGAGAATATTCACAATAGTGGCCAAGTTTGTAGTGAAAAGAGCAAGCTACGTGGCGGAGAAAACATTTCGCCGCGTTCAGTGAGTGATTTTATATCGGAAAGAAGGGGAGTGAAAATCCTCAAAAATGACCAACTCGTAACAAGCCGGCCATGACAATAACTCAACAGCGGTCAGTTAATTAACCACTGATGAACGGTGTATACAAGGCCCCATAATGTATTGAAAAGGGTCGCCAAAATTAACCATTCATTCCACGCGTCGTTTGTCTCTGTTTCTGTTTGGTTTCTGTTTTATTGATATATTTTGACATGCTACAATAAGCATTTTGTAAAGATAAAAATGTTGCACCCTCGAAAAAAAAATTGTCATATTACATCCATACCTCCCCATAACGGACACTTGTTTACAACGGCTACTTTCGTCTGTCCCCAGGGTGACAGTTGTGGAGAAGTTCGCGGCTTAGCCTGTGAGCAGGCTTACTTTTGAGTCACGCGAGGCGAAGAGCAAAACGATCCGGAAGTAAGGCGTCTGGTGAAGAGGCACCGAAAATCGCGTTAGATCGGCCTGACGAGCTGGCAAACAACAAAGAATACAGCAGGGCAACAGGGTAAGTAGATTTTATTCACAAAATATAAGAATAATTGACTTTCATTTAGCAAAACCGTCGCGTTCCCATACAAACCTTTATAGACCCTTTATAAATTCTGTAAATTCAAACCGTTGTAACACAACACGTCCATATGCTGCAAGGCTAGAGACACGTTTCGCGGGTCAAATTCGGTCGTTATTCAATAGTATATGTCGGCCGTGTATGTCTAGTTTCGCTGAACGTTCGCATAAAAGTGAAAAAAAAAATCCTCGCGTCGTGAGTTGAGCCACCTGTCGGCTGACATGATATACCGTAGTAAGCCGAGATTGCGACAGGATATTTGTCACGCGTCACGGAAGGACGCGATCCAATATTAAATGCAACAAGATTCATATGTGTTTGTATACGTACCTCAATCCAAATGTACAAAATATAAAGAGCAGGCTGAGACTTTGTTTGAGACTCCGCAGTTTAGTTTGAAAACATATTCATGGAAAGCAGTGGAGTGAAAACTAATGGCCTGAAATTTCCTAGCCTGCGAACAGGCTCTTGGATTCCAGTGTGAGTTGTGTTTGTTGCTTTTTCTACTCTGTTTTGTTTTGTTTTATTTTTTCTAGTGTGTGTGTGTGTGTGTGTGTGTGTGTGTGTTTCTTTTGCGAACGAAAACTCGAAAATGAACGATAGCTAATTAAAGAAACGCAGACCCACCATATCTTTCCTTTGGGGCTGTCCCTTGTTCAATACTGCCCACCTGCCGGCCAAAGACTCCATTTCTCCGGAAAAACTGGTCTGAGGTCAAGTTGTTCAGTTGTTCAGCTACACAGCACAACTTCCTATCCCTCCTCCAGATCCTCAAACACAATTTCACTTGTTAGACTGATTCAAAGCAGTCTTCATTTCCTCGCAGCAATAGTATTCGCTTATGCTTGTCAGGAGATCGCGGCAACAGCTCTCACAGGCACACCTGCGTGTGAAATGATTTGTTCGAAAATTAGGCAAACTGCTGTTACCAGGTTACTTTCAATAGATTCAACCGTTTTGTAGTCTGAGCATCACTCGAACATTCGCGACGAAAGGTTGCTAGCAAGGCCGACTTACATATCGCTGTCGCCTCTGCACATCGTTTCCGTGTTTTTTCTTCCTGCCCTCGATCTCCTGTAGTTTTGAAGACACTCTCCATCGGGAAAAGGCTCGTCTGAGTACGCCGTTCCAGCGAATCGTTTTTGGTGTTTGGATTCAGAACATGAAACACATCTTCGACCGACGATATTTTTACACATACAAATGGGAACGAGAGGTTGTTTGCAAGGTCGACTTAAAAATTCGATTGCTCGCTATTTTCCTTCTTTTACGCGTGTTCCTTTATCTCACTGTGACAGGCACGTCAAGATTTTTTTTTAGCGGCGAAGGTGTACCAAAGAAATGTTGGTGATGAATTATTTCAGTTGACCCAAAACGGATTATGGACACTGCAACGAATAGCGAACTCTTTAGAAGTTCTTGAAGTATTTGCTTTGGAATCCCCTTCGGCAAACGCTCCTGAGGATTAAAGAAGGCGCCTGGACAACGAAGGGGAGAGGGAAGAAAACGAAGATGAAGAGAAGAGGGAAAAGAAAGTGCCTGGAGAACGCTGCGAAGGCAAATGCCTAACCGTTGTTCTTTCCATAGTCAGCTTGTCCGTTCTCTTTCTCCTCTTTCAACCCCCCCCCCCCCCCCCCTCCGTTACTCCTCCTTATAGGATGCCTCTGCGGAGGAGCGGAGTTGAGGAGAGTTTCAAATAATATTCGAAAAATGCAACAAAATAATAGTTTTACTGCAGCCTCAATGTTTTGCGAACATACCGGCGACGAGTAAACAATGCAAATTCTATCAAGCCCTTTACATTTGTGAAGTAGTGTTCCCTCCATAAAAGCCGACAGAAAGGAACTAACAGCTTTGGAGCTATTAGTCTGGGATCAATTTCAGTATCTGGGCAACTGCGCACCTACCCCTCCCCTAACCCAACAGCAACACTAACTTATTAACTTATTATTACATGTTGGGTTAGGGGAGGTGTAGGTGCGCAGTTTGTACTGTAAATACTTCCGACGCTTAAAATTTCGGACGATTTTATTTTCGGACACTTTTTTGTCCGAAATTAAAATCGTCCGAAATGTTTTGCAAGTAATGTATAAAGTCGAAAATCCCTTGCTCTCCGACCCTTGAGGCACAATTCTCTTAAGAACAAAAGCAATTTGCTCTCAACACATGCAAAGATTACCTAGCGTTATTGTCGACAACTACTAGGCGTAAAATACATTTCATAGGAGATCACACATCTTTAAAATCTTGAAATTGAATTACAGCCCTCTTCGACAAGCAGTTTTCAAATTTTACTTGCCCTGTGCAAGTCCGGCAAGTCGTAGTTTACTTTTTTGATTTAGTTGACAGACCTTGCCCTCCCGGAAACTGTAATAACATGACTGAACCGTACCTGGGGACGATATTATGTTATTTTTAGTGCGCGAAAAAACAAAGAGCGAAATGGCGAAACTCCTTTAAGAACGGGGAAATATTTTGAATGAATAATAAAGCAATTATTGAATTCGGCTTTCGTAGGATATGAAGAATTCTGCAGATCTCGGAGGGTATTATCCACCACGGCCTTCGGCCTCTGTGGATAACACCCTCCTTGCTCTGCAGAATTCTTCATATCCTACTCAGCCTCATTCAATAATTGCTAATTCTAAACAATTATTGGATGCATGAGGTTTTTGTGCTTCGGCTGATAACCCTTACCGAGACCTTGATTATTCTGGATATCACAAAAACCGAATCTAATAATTGTTTTATTATACAATGAACGAACGCAAAAACTTGGAAGTCGTGTTTCTGCTTCTTCACTGACGGCAAGCAACACGAATCGCGCGAAGTTGACATGATTATCCTTGGAAATCATGCACTGCGGTTATACATGACATGATTACCCGTGACCTCGACATGATTATTGTATAATCTGCAGTTATGACGTCACGAGCGCTGATTTCGAAAATTCACTGTAGGCTTTCGGCCAATCAGAAAAGAGTTAGAGAGTTGAATGTATAATAATTAATATTATTTTTTTCCAAGAGGGCACGGTAACGAATCCTGCAATCTGATTGGTTCTTAGCGCGGTCCGGATTTTCCTATCTCTGACCACGGTCACGGTAACGGTAACGGCGGGAAACAGCGCGGGTGAAATTGTCATGTTCAGCTAGGTTTCGTGAATGAACTAGCGGTAATCGTCGATCTTTTCCCTTTTTACACTTCCATGGACGATTAATCAACGGAAGTTTACCTCTGGCCACTTTTAAATAGCAAGGAAGGTCACTGTAAGTAGATTTAATTGAGTATTTTGTAGCTCTGAGAGTTTGTGTGGTTGGTTGTAGCTCGGCGTTGTAATGGCGCGTAATTCTGTGTTTTTCACCGCACAATTTTAAGCTAACAGAAGTCAAATGCAGTCGAGTTTAGCCTCTCTGATAGTTGCTGTATTTAAGAGAAATTCTGTGGAATATACTTAACGAATTTCCTCGCTTTCTGCTACCGCTTTACGGTAAAAAGGTCTGATTTCGGGTGATTCGCAAACGACTGATAGAGATTGTGCTTGTAGTGCAACTTCAGTCAAACTGCGCGAAATTTCACTATCGGAAAAATACTTAACTGGTGAATTAGATGCAACTAACATAAAAGCAATTCAAAATAAATCTGTTAATACATCTTTCTTTGGGTAGTGTCTGAGTTTACTCGCTCGTTCGTTCGTTAGATTTTTTACGATGGTTTGTAGACGGCACGTAAACCAATTCAATAACAAAGTTGTGTAAACCCAATTGTGAGCCAAATTAGCGCAGGAAAAAAATAAATAAGTTATTTGCCGGCTTAGGGTCGGTCCGTATAGTGAAAAACTGTGACCTCGGGCTTGAAAATGCTTTCAAGACCTCGGTCACAGTTTTTCACCAGAGGAGGGTGGACAGACGTCACGTGACAACTTTTTACCAATCAGCACCAAGCTCATGGCGGACTATGGAGGCCCGTTCTGGTCAAAATTGTAGTAATAAAAATCGCCCCAGGAGTCAGTTTTTGCAGCCACTTTTGTACTTTTTATTAGCTTGTTGTGTATTTTCATCGGCGGTACAATTTTTTTTTGAGGTGTTGCTTATTATTTTTTAGCAACGTGCATTATTTTAATTTACGTCGAGTTAATTTTTTGTAGGTTCTACGAATGAATTTTTGCACTCATATTGCAAATTATTTTTGACTGATACTACGAATTATTTTTTACTTCTGGTACTGAGAATTATTTTTTCATTGGCGCTGAGAATTATTTTTCACGGTATCGTGAATTTTTATTTTGGCCTACAATACCTTGCGGGCTTGCGATTTGAGGAAGTTCGTTCCCGCTCGATTTCTTCTCGCCATCTTCTAACACTGTATTTTTTTGTGAGTATTTGAAGATGGATCAATCTGTTCAACGGCAGATACGCGAGATAGCCAATAATGCCATAACAGAAATCAGTCGAATTTCTCAGCTAGTGAACTCCACTCATACTGCGGCAGCAAGTAATCTGCGAAGTTCTTCCACTTCGAGTCCATTCTAGTGTCCTGCCGCCAGGATCTTGTGGATCTTCTTCTGGAAGTTCAGGAAGCTTAGCAAGTGAACTGCACCGAAGATTCCCAAGTATGCAAGGAACAACTCGTCGTAGTTCTACTCCTACTTCGAGCGGCAGAGGCCGCTCTAATTCCACACGAAGGGTTGGCCGTCGCGTCCATCGAACGACTTTCAACAACTCGCCAGGAAAAGGTCAGTCTCCAGAGTAGAAATCGTGTTATTAGTGGATTTACAATTGACAAAGAGTGGAATGAAGAAACCCTTTACAATAAAGTGAAAGCACAGTTTCCAGAGGAATGCAAAGGCATTGAGTTCGAATTCGTTAAGAATGTCTCAGGAGTGCTAGTGAAACCGACATTGGCTTCAGGGGTAAGGATCAATGGAAACATTTTGCTGAAGAGCATTGCCTCTACAGGTGCTGTGTATGTGCGTTTACTGGTCGAGGATGACCCTGATGAGGTGGACGGTGGTATTCAAAAAAGCATCGATGATTTCATGTCAGAAGTAAATCAATATAGTCATGCAGAGGGCATCATGGTAGGAGATGAGGTGCAGTCTATGAACTGTGAAAGGCCAAATACAAATACACATAAGGAGGGGGAATGTGCAGTGGAACAGGGACATGCAGTTGAATCTGCAGATGATCAAGAGCGAGATAGTGGAGAACAACATGCACCCATAACTGCAGATGATCAAGAGAGAGGCAGTGGAGAACAACATGTAGTGCAACCTGCAGCTAATAAGGAACAGCCTATAGATAAAATTATACCACAGCTTGAACCTGTCCTTTGAACATAATGTTAATCACAAATATTCCTAATGGCAATGTTAAACAATGATATTATTATTCATGAGAACATTGGGTCATGTTGAGTTTGAATAGTTCTCAGTTAACTGACAGAAAATGGTTTTCAATCTTGGATATTCCTGTTCATTGTTGGGTTTTCATTAATTTTTAACAAGTTATCTTTTGCAAGTGGTGGTTTTAGTAATGGTGGTTTGCATCAGTTTTGTAGGTACTCAAGTGGGATGTCTAAATAGCGTTTTCTCAAGCCTTGTTGATACCTCAATACTTCAGTGACAGCTAAGGGAAGAGATAGCAAAGTTTACTTTCTTAGCTGGTATTTGGTATTGTACTTAGTCTTTTCTTTCCTTTAATAAATAAAATTCTTTATATGGTTTCTGAGAAATACCCACTCTCAGTACAGGAATGAAACTATAGTGGCTAATGACCTCCAAAGTGTATTCCTGAATTGTTTCAATTATTTATTCTGACAGTGTTCACTACTTTAGTTCATTGTTGTGGGCTCAGTTTTTTGTAGCGAAAAAACAAATAAACAAAAGAATCAGAAACAAGAAAAAATACACAACTGCTTAACAACTTATAAAGGTCATTACCACTCTTTTTGTTAATGAAAAATGCAAGTAGGACCTATTGTGTGGACTTTGAATGAAGACTGTAAAAATGAGTACAAAAGCCAAGTTGTTTTGCAGGGACGTGGAGGGTTGGGTTGTTAACAAGATTAATTTTTAATCTTTCAAAATAGGTTTCTTTATTTTGAACCTTATACATCTGACTTCTCCTCTCTCATCATGGGATACAACTTTGCAAAGTGTCCCAAGGAAACAAAATGACTATTTTGTATTAGTATCACCCAACTAGTGGACTAATGCAAATCCTGCATTTTAATTGGCTACGCTACTCGAGGACTATGCAGAAGTGTCATAAGACACGAGAAGTCTTTGAAGAGATTGCACATTGCTCTTCAAACGATGCACATGTCCAGAAAGGGGATCGTTCATTTGGGACTCAACAAGGGTTAAAGTTGTGTACGAGTCCTGCAGCCGCTTTGTAGTCTCTTCTATTAAATCCTCGGTCCAGAATACCTCATCACTTACGCACAGACTAACGACTTCTTTCAGATTTTGTAAGAAAAGCTGAAATCCTCTTTCGTTTCTTTCTCTGACAATGTTTCGCCTTGCATTCTCTTAGAAAGCACTCGTACAATTTTCAAAATGGCCGCCTAGAAAGTCAAAACACCCGAGCCAGTCCCCCTCAAATCGCAAGCCCGCAAGGTATTGTAGGCCAAAATATAAATTCACGATACCGAGAAAAATAATTCTCAGCGCCAATGAAAAAATAATTCTCAGTACCAGAAGTAAAAAATAATTCGTAGTATCAGTCAAAAATAATTTGCAATACGAGTGCAAAAATTCATTCGTAGAACCTACAAAAAATTAATTCGACTTAGATTAAAACAATAACCGTTGCTAAAAAATAATAAGCAACACTTCAAAAAAAATTGTACCGCCGATGAAAATACACAACAAGCTAATAAAAAGTACAAAAGTGGCTGAAAAAACTGACTCGAGGGGCGATTTTATTATTACAATTTTGACCAGAACGGGCCTCCATAGCGGACCACGAAATTCTTCTAAAAGCGAGAGTAGTGGCGATAATTTTTGGTTTTCCGTCGTTTGTGTTTAACGAATTGAGGTGGAACTCATCCCAGTGGTTTGATGTGATGTTATTCATTCTTGAAGATTCGAGTTTTTAAAGGTAAGTTTGTCCTAAGTGCTGATTTTTTCGTGTGTGTTTTGAGGGACCATCGAACAGAGTTTGTTTCTCGCGTGTTAGGTGTGATGTTTTCAAAGAGGTGTTATGTTTTTTTTTCCTCGCTTTTTGCGTCCAATTTTTGCATTTCCTTGTAGCGTATTTATTAAACTTTCAATAGGAACGGTCGCCCCCGCGATCGTTTTCGAGATATTTATGTTTGAAAACGTAGTATTTTCAGTAGCAGTAACGAAGAACCGGAAGTAAACATGGTTATCTGTGTGATGTTTCGCTGGTCCACGTGGCTACAAATTCGCAAGTTTGCGTGTTTCAGACACTTGCGTATTCAAGTATTTTTGCTGGTTTTCAATCGAGACCGATTTTTTCATTTGCTTTGGCGTCCGTTTGGCATGAGCAATCCCGCTAAGCGGGGACACGCGCCACCAAACTTGTCAGACTTCAAAATTAATATCCATCCCAAAGTAAGTTAATTTCCTAATAGATCAAAGGCTCTCTGAGCAGCTCATGGATGAATAGCCCAATGCCAAGTTTACTTTTGCCCCTGTGGCAAAACGAGTCTTTGAGCGAAACTATTTGTGTGAAAATATATGTCACCTGCACGGTCATTCGCATGAAAATCAAGTATTTTCATGGGAAACGTTTGGTACAAGCACTCGTTCTGCAAATAGAAGCTCAGACGGTGGAAGTCAAAGTCTACATATGTGCCAAGCGGCCCATCAGGCCAGCACTGATAAAAAATAATCTAACAAAAAAACAATTTACCATCGTGGTCTGTTTACAATGTCCGATTAAAAGCTTTTGATATCAAGAGGGTCGTACAGGGAAGTCTCTGGCACGATTCACGAACCTAAAATACAGAGGATCACGGTTCACGGATAAAAAAAATTTCATTTTCCCGAATTACGAAAATAAGAAAGTAAGGACCTGTTCTTACATTAAAAGCAGTGTTTGTAGGAAGCAAAATCGCGAATGGCTAAATCAAGGCTCCGTATTGCATATTGCATGGCTAAGGCACTCTCGATAGACCACTGTAACTATTCGGAGAACTTGTATCTCAAAATCACGTAGAGTTGTGTGTAAAATCACGAATATCGGTTAATATTTCAGGTTCTTCACGGATCACGCAAAACCTTCAGGTCACGAATAAAAAAACGCGGTTACTTACACTGTCTGCGAAACGTGACTCTCCTGCCCTTCAGCAAATATACGAAAAAAAGAGTATCTGATTACATTCTTTGCATAGCGTGAGTTTAGCGTGACTTGTAATCGGAGAATTTTGTTTACGTCTAATGAAAAACACCTTGACCTTTCAATATAAATTATTATTTACATATGGGTTTTTGACGAGCGCTATGCTTCTTGTATTTCCATGTCCATTTGTTACAGCTACTGCTGCTTAGCTTGACAAATTTCAATTTTACAACTCCACGAGTTGAACCAAAAACCATCTTCGTGCCGCGTTAGCCGCCATATGTATGAACTCCAAGTTGTCGGACAAAAAATTCGTCTTTCTAGTACCCCGCTAAAACCTGTTGAAGCTACCTCACGAAGTGCCTAGGACAAGAACCATACTAAGCAGGGGAGGGTTGGGAGAAACGATTTAATCCGGTTTAATGAATAAATTAATCAGAATCGAGTGAGTGAGTGAGTGAGTGAGTGATCGAGTGCATGGATGTTACGTAACATCCATGAGCAAAAATGATCAGGCGCCCCCAAGCGCCCCTCTGGTTAGTGAATTATACGATGCTGAAGTTGTTGAATTTTTGCCACTATTTGCCTTTCGCGCTATGAAATGTGACGAAGAACCCGCGAAATTGTGCGTGCAGTCTGGGTGATCTCCTGGTTTAAAAAAAGCAAATGTAACTACTTTTCTTCATTTCACCAGGTAAAATCGTATAATCAATTATTTCTTGTTCCGAACCAATGGAGTTTTCAACCAAGAATATAGTTATAGTTTCTTTTTTTAAAGACGTCGCACCTCTTACCATTTTCCTGCTACACATCTCTGTATACATGTATTCGTCTAAAGTTTGAGATTTTGGATTTTTTGGCGGTAAATAAGACAGCACGATCGCCAAACACTAAGGGAAACCTAGTTTTTTTCGTAGTATTTGTATCCTTTTAACTCGCTTTATTTTCCTTGCAGTTGTTAGGTCGCATTGATGTTTATATTATTTTTATGTCTGTTGCCTGGTAGATTGCTGTATTTTTACAGGTTAACATTAATCAGGGAATAGTTGCCTCTTTATTATGAGGAAAATTAACAACAATTAATCCAGTTATTCAAGCAATTCCTTTGTTGTTTCTGTGATATTTATTTTATAGTTCTTGTACACTTAGGTCAATGTTTCTTTCAAGAATTATTCTTTTTTCAACAGGGATCAGAGTATACACAATTGATTAGGACCTGATTTCCATGGATATTAATTCATAACCAGTGTTGTAACCAGGAGCTGTGGAATGAAAAGGGTCTGAAAAGAGACAGCCCCTATTCATATGCTGTCACTACCCTCTGTCTACAATGTAGCATTGAGTATGCTTGATGAGCTTGCCTTTATGAGAAGGAAACAGCTTCCAATATCAACTACTTACTTTCATGTTTTGGAAAAGTTTGCTCTAAATTATTAGCATATCAGGTTGTCTAATGTAATATTCTATGATGCATTTCTTGACCGCCAGTTCCAGGCTGTAAGATAAATGTTGATAACATATTTCAATTAAAGATTGATCTAGATTGTTTTGTTTCTGTAACGTGGAGTTATTTGCATTGCCATCTGTTTTGCACATGTGCATGTGTTGTACCTACATGTACTGTACCTCATATTGGTACAAGGCCAGGTTCGAAATCATTACTTGTCTGGTTGCCCAGAATTACTGAATGGTAATGGATGTTTTCCTAAAGTCCAGCCCGATTTGCCAAGGCAATCAAGACCCCAGATAAGCACTTAAGGTCATTCCACTGAAATTGAACCTACACTGGGATTTTAGTCAAACTTTGCCTATTGATTCTTTGTATTATAGGAACTTAAATTTTGAAATAAAAATGAGGGGTCCCCATGTTCGTTGAGGAGCAATAGCACCATGTTTATCCCATATAAATCCTTATAATATCACCGTAATTGCTAGCTAAATTCACGTTTCCGACGATTGCTTCTTGCTGAACACTGAAAATTGGCCCAAATTTACCTTACATAGAGAAATTTACTACTCAATTCAATACAACAGAAAAAAATGATAGGTCACCATGCTCGTTTTCGAGAAAATGACGATTTACCTCTATGGCAAGGTCCGGCCACAAAGAAAAAGCCGCCATTTTGTAATGTGCGCGCTAATCACGTGTAAAATTATGCGCAATAGCGATGCGCAATGCAATACTAGGGAATAACCTTAACAATAGTCATCTCAAGTTTTTTTTTCAAACACTGTAAAAATCTTAAAACTATTTATCATTATGGTGACTATTCTGTCCTGAGTCCATTGACTTTATAGCATGAAGCAAAGACAATAGGAATCCAGTCCACAGTCAGTAATGGTCAAACATTGGATTACAACTAGACACAAAAATCAATTTAGAATCCTGACATACAGGTAAAGTGATGGACCTCATGTTGTCTTTTTTCTATATATATTTGGCCTTGAATATGAGCATGCTGGTCACTGATTGCTTAGAATTTATCAGCCAATTTTTTATTTCATATTCTGTACTCTCCAAGGACAGATCAAGGTTTTAATTTAAAAGAGGAGTGACCACTTTAAAACATTTGTGTGGTATGGCAGCCTAGTCTCAACTTGTTTTCAACATTAGAGACATAATATTTTCAAATCTGGGTTGTTTGACTGCCAGAGGCTGCCACTGGCACTCTCAAGCTTAATCAGTTAATTTACCAAAACATACAATTCTTGTCATACCCCAGTAACCCTCCCCCAAGTTATATGCCCATCGATCTGGTCACCTTGACTTTTGTAACTTGATTGTACTACCTCACATCATTATGACATGCATGTACATGTAAGGTTGTCCATGACCAGATTTAGGTACAGTATTGCAAAAGCTTACACACTAGTAACTATGACATCACTGAAAAAAAAAATTGATCTTTACTTGCAAACAGATCTTTACTAGTAAACTCTTTGCTCCTTGCTAATAACAATATCCCAGGCAACGATACATATATGACATGTTGGCACAGTGCATAAATAGTGTCTCTTGAGTTCACTGTAAAATAATAAAGTAAAACTTTTGAGCTATAAACGTATAAATGTAAACAATAACAGACAGCCTGAAGTAAATAAGCAATTTGCATTCAAGCTTACGTGAGCTAAAATTTTCAGTCGCGACTTATTCAAGGCAACTGGATGAGAAACGTTCCATACGCTACAAAGTGGCAGGATACGTAGAGGAAATAGTTGTAAAGATCTATCTGCATTTGTAATATCTCGATTGATCGGTCGATGGCGTGTGGGCTCATCTTTACTCTGGGACTCGATCAGAAAAAGCCACGATTTTGTTGTCCTCATCGATCACCATATGTAGGTAAGGTAATCCAAAGAATTGTGGGGCAGAAGAACGTTCGATGTCCAGCATTTCTATCGAAAATATGAGCGAAATTCCGCTTTAAGCGTATCTTCGGTCGCCTCGTCAGAGATCCGAACGCCACGAGAGCACGCGTAAACTGAAGCGCATTGGATTATTTACCCATGGTGCTTTTCGGACCGTGTCCAACCTCCTCTGGTTTTTGTGCCTAGTGCTCGTAGAGCTCAAGGCACTATGTTATCGTGCATACGTGTGCGTCCGTAACACATGCTGTTCGTGTATTATGTCATGAAGTGTCCTCCCTTTAAGGTTTTTTTTTGGCGACGTGTAATATACCATGAAGTGTCCCCCTTCACTTCATAGAGGCCTTTTGCTCATAGAGCTCAAGGCACCATGCCATCGTGCTTACGGTTGTGTGCGTAACTCGGCATTTTGTGCCTAGTGCTCGTAGAGTTCAAGGCACCATGTTATCGTGCATATATGTGTGTCCGTAACTCGTGTTTCTCTCGTATTCTTTCGCCAACAACTCGAGACCACTTTCGAGCTGTGTTCGTTTGATTTTCGTATCCCGAGAAGACATGGCGTAGATGGCAACTTTTTGCTACGATCGCTCCATGTGCTTATGTTGCACGTTTGTTCAACGACGTTGGTAAGTTTTCTTTGTTTTGATTTAGGCAAGATGTAACTCAGCTGTCGTCGAAATGACCTTTTTCGAATAGTTTTTGCCTCTGAGTAAATAAAAATATCTGATTACCATCACGCCAAACGCACCCTATGCAAACAATAAAATTTGCGTGAAATCGAACAAAACCAGCACTAATAAGAATTTTTTGTCACCCATCTGTCAACACTTGCAGGCAACCGAAATACACAATACATATCCCGACGTTTTGGTCAACAAAATCCAGAATTATGACCTAGAAGGTGAAAGTTGAATGGGAAGATCTTTTTCGAACTATTCTTAAGTGTTGTTATTGTTGTATCATGTAGTCAATGCGCATGATACTAGTTTTCATATCACTAGGCACATGTAGTCAACGACTGCCTATTTTTCACTATACGGACCTCCCAGCCGGCAAATAACACGCGCGAATCCTATACGTCACAACCGTGTTTACATAATCTTATCTAACCTATCGACCAATGAGAGCGCGATTAGTGGGTCAGTTATTTGGAGCACATTTGACCTTTATGAGTAACATATCACGGCGGAGACTGATCAATTTGTGCTTAACTCAACTTAATTGTAAGCCGATTGTTTTATCGCCTGTTTCAAAAGTGGAACAGCACGTTATTACGTTTCTTTAGCTGTTTGCCTTCCCGACATCACAACAGTGGTAACAAGACACTGTAGAGTCTGTTGCCTCCCCTTCATCATGGAAGATGTGCGCGTGTTGATAAATCCGATACAACATTGTACATAATGCCCTCCAAAACTGGTTCTTGCTTCGAAGTTCGAAAGGTACGGATAATAGCCGCACTGTTGAGTTTTTCACCAGTTCATTTATTTCCTCAGCAAGATCAGATCACGATTACGTTGGCAAAACATGATTCAAGTAGCCGCTGACTTACAAGGTTCTTTATAATTGGCCAAACTAAACAATAAGTAAACAACAGCCCCTTACCCTGGCCTTAGATCTATAGAAGTGCAGATTAACAAGAACGAATCAAACTAGAGGTTTTAAATAGATGCAGGTCAACTGATATGAATTACAATGAGAATTCTCACCTATATCGTCACGTTTTCGCGACCGACCGAGACATTTTTCAAAAGCAAATTTCCCAGAGTTATTGCACGCCGAGCCGTTTCGCTCGCCGACTCGTCTCCGTAGCTTCGCCTTTGCAAGCCTGAAGTGTTTGTCATCTCTCGCAATGAGTCTAATCCCTAAGCTTGATTTTCGCTTTTCTCTGGCCTACCTTATCCCCGTGACTTGCTGAGGGTGGGAGATGACTCACATTTCAGGCTACGCCTTTGCTTGTCCCCCTCGCAGCGTATGCATACCTGTTCGCACGTTATATTGTAAGTTATTTTTGGAGCTAACTAGATACACACGTGAGACCGTGAAGCATATACATTGCAACGGTTGTATGTCTTATCAAGATTTCTGTCAGTTCATATTCTGCAAGGGGAAAAGCCCATGCTCACTACAACAGTCAATTCAATACAACGCTGCAGTGAGGACCTGCACGGCTAGTATGTATCAGAGCTGTATATTGCACTGTGAGATTGTCTCATCACTTCGTTTGATGAACCGATCGACACTGATTAACACATACATAACATAAGATCGGTTCTGGAACTTTAAATAATAGAAAACGAAGATTCCGTGACATTCCGGCAGGGGTTTTTGAAATGTCTAATCCAGTTTTGGCTCTGTCAGTAACAGGTAGCAATTTCATTGATCATGGCGAAGAAGACGAAGAAGCGCTTCGAATTCCTGTTTCTGACTTACAGCTACTTACTAAATGTTAACTAATTTATAAATAGACGCCCTTTTTCAATCCCGAATATTTCGCAAGAGCATACAAATATTGTGAAAACAACTCACCTTTCTTTCCCTCGCTCACATTCTGCACGTTCACCAGATCAGAAAGCACAACATCAAAATCATTTCCAGGAGTCCTTTCAATCTTTCTGTACCGCGCAGAAACAACGCCTTCGCCTTCAACGCGAAGCACGTTGTTTTCAAAGCTTGAATAACTCGCTCCTTCGCAGCGTAGCTTGCCAAGATCTTCCGTAAACTGAAGCACGCTAGGATGAAACGGATCCAGAGCGGGAAGCCTGCACGCAACGTCGTTCACATTTCTCTTGTATGTCTTGTATAAAACACCAGTTCGCCAGCGAATTTTTTCAGTGGAAGACTTGTAAAGCAAAGTTCCTTGATAAAGAAGCATGAAGGACACCAAACAAATAACACCCAACAAAACAAGCATCAGACGAGAGCGGGTATATCTCACAACATAAAAGGGACTGCATGTACGCTTTAATCGAGTATTAGGCATTTTGAATCCTTGGCTGTTTGTTCGCGAAAAAGAAATGCATTTCCTCTGTTAATGGCATTTTATAGAGCTAGGACATGACGTCATGGGTTGTCACGAGGTGTCTGGCATGAGCTGTCATCTCATGACGCAAGAGCGAATGGATTTTGTGTGTCTGTATAATGGCTAAGGGGATGATAAGCCGAGTTTCACTTGTTATGGCGCGTTATCAGGGTCAAAATGAAAAAGTTCACCCTTCGTTATGAATTTAATATCATATGTTCTCTGTCGTTTAATTCTGCAAACTTACGTTATTTTCCAGTTTGAATTGTGAATAAAAGTCACATTCGGGCATCATTGCACCATAGAAATATCGGTAACACTTCGTAATTATTACAAAAATAAAATGTTCCCCTGGCGTTTCATTATGCTGAAAAAAAGTCTCTTCCTTTTCTGAATTGAAAATAAAAAACATTAATTGAATTTGTGTAATAAAGAATTTACACAAACCTTTCAAAATTTAAAACAAATACGTACTTTGTTTTCTTTTTATTTCTTTTGTTACTTGTAAGCAGTCTAACTATTGAATTGGAAACTTCCTTCAGCCGGATGTGAGATTTGCAATAACAAGGCATTTTGAATTGAATACGCGCATTTCGAATTGAATTCTTTCGACCAGGCGTTATCAGATACACAGGGCCTGGTCACTAAGTCATTATGACGTCACTTTGCTAGTTTCACTTGGTCACATTTTCGCGCCGGTTCGTACATTGTGTCACTGTAGATCAGATCACTTTGATCGATCCGACGACCCAAAATATTCTTCGCGAGTGTGCTGATCGTCTCATTCAGACAGCTGATCTGATTGCTCGCTCCTCTCCATCAGCGTCTACGACTACAGCGAGTACAGCTGCTCCTGCAATCGCCGCTTCCACCTCGACAACAGCATCCTCTTTTCATTCAAACTCGGCTCCCTCTGCTGTATCAACAGCCCGGGCGGAACATGCCCGTTTGTTCGGCTATCAACCGCCAGCAGGAGTGTTTAAAAAGTGTCGACGGGCCTCACGACTCCTGCAGTTCGCAAGGAAAATATTGTTTAGCCTTTATAGCTTAGCTTTGACAAGAATGTCTTTTAGGCATTTTCCTTTGCGATATGATAGTAGGGGTGGCTC
>OZ026602.1:24293029-24335529 GCA_964020085.1 Micromussa lordhowensis | reverse complement strand
TGGATGTTTGAGGACTGTTCAAGTTATTTTCTTATTGTTATTTTCAGAATGACTATCATGTTTGACAGTAATTGTTTACACTTGGTAGAGTACACCTGTTGTTAGTTATACTTTTTTATTGGGAAATATAATGAACCATTAATCTTCAGGTGGCTTATTTATTTCAGGTGCTTTTGGGGGTGGCTTAATAGAGGGGGTGGCTTATTAGAAGGGGTTGGCTTACATGTATTAATTTAACAAATACTGCATGATGTAGACTACCAGGATACAACTGGATATGTTACCTTTAGTCAAGAATTTATCCACAATTTTTACATACACTATTGATGCCAACAGTCTTGTAAGATACAAAGTCATTCACCCACAGGCTCCATGATATGTAGAATGGTGTTACAAACATAACTCTCAGGCTGTAACTTTAGTGACATTTAGGGTGTTTTTTTTTTCTAAAGGGGGAGGGGTGGGGGTTGGTCGCAAAGGTATATCTACTGGAAGTTGTGCCGATGGTTCCATATTGATTCTCTCTAGGGAATTCACATGGAGGGGATAAAAACCTTGTAAGAAAAATAACAAATTATAATACACTATTTAGTAAAAGTTGGGCACAGGAATAAATTGGTCTGAAAAAAAATGGCCAGCCCTGCTGTTTCAAGAAAAAAGTGATAACTCCGAATTGTATTAACGTTTTGTTCTACTGTTTGAATCACTTTGTTAATACCATATAATGTGTATTTGGATTTAAATGGATCTCTTTTTTTGTGGTTTAGCAGGACTTTTAGGTGCTGCCGTTTATGGCTGTCAGTAAATAAACAGCTCTGAAAGGAGTCTATCTAAGGATCACAGTTTCAGAATTAAGAACTATATAAGGACAGATACAACTTACATGTGCTTATTTTTAGTCTTTGGTGGTATGTACTAGTTTGTGTCAGCTATACATATCAGTAAATGGATGTTATTACAAGTGGATATTATTACAAATTATCAAAGTCAGGACATTAATGAGTGCACAACAAACTCCATTCCACCCACATGTGTTTTACTGAGTGACTTATTCTCAACACTGTCTGCTGGCCTTTGAGTGATTATGCAATTTAGATTGTGCTTTATACAGCTCAAAATGTTTGGTACCAGCATGTTACAATTGAAGATGTTAATTTTCTGTGTATAGGAGCTTTGCTGTATAAATTACAGTTGCTGTGTCTGGGATGTTTCCTAATGAACACCATTTTGTGCCAATAACAATGCCTTGTCAGAATGTTTCTTATTCCCACTTAACAAATCTCTATTAAAAAGATTGACCAGAATTATGTTAAAAGTATGCAGCTTACTTTTGAAATGTGGAATTTCTAAGAAGAGATCTACATGTGCTGATCAACATTATAATTCTTTCCTGTAGCCAAACTTAGAAGTTATTGTTGTTTTTACATTGCATGAGGTCAGGAGAATTAAGTGGACTTTTCCTGTACATTTTAACAAGTCTTTTCAAAAGGGATTCTGGTGTGGTATTTTGATATAATTATCATGCTATTTGGGATCTGCTGCATGCAGGTGGAGAACTATTTTTAGATGTCTTGATTTGCTTGATGTCACTTCATTTGACAAATTGCCCATTTCAACTAAATAAATCTGCTCTTCTGGGTGTTTACCATGATGCTTTCACAATGAAAACATTTAATAGCAAATATGTTTACAAAGCTTAAAGTAACCTTGTCCTCATGATATTCTTATTCAATATTCTACTTTAAACTGTAGCATAATTCAGAATGAATTAGCATCACTATGCAATGCATAGAAAATAACAGTATGTAAAAGCTATGAAACTAACGTCATGTGTGTGTAAGATGGTTACATAGTAAATAGATGGCATGTATTTACTATGTATGTAAGAACCTAAAGTAAGACTAATGCATTACCCAGAAAATAAATAGCAGTATATAATTATGTGAAAGCTATATGCAACCTTTTTGGTGTGTTTAAGACTGTTATAGTAAATAAATGAGGGTCTATTATAGGGGGTCGTACATTCCGTAAACCGCCATATTTGGTTCCTTCAAAACCGCAAACCACTTCGTTTTCTTCTAAAAACCGACACCACCCTACAGGTAGGACGATTATCCTGATAACCGCCCCCACCCCTCCCCACATGGCCGGGGACACAGAGGGAAGCCCTGACTGACTTGGTCTAGCGCTGAAAGACAATCCTTTGTTAAAGAGAGAAGCTTTAAGCGAGGCAAAGTTACCGCTCAGTCTTCTGCGCCTCTTAACTCTGTTTGAATAACCGCCACAAAAACACACAAAAACCGAAAACCGCGAGCTAAATTTATGATTTCCCGCAACCGCACGATAATTTCTTAACCATAAACCGCCAGATAAATGTGAATGAAACCGCAAACCGGCACTCAAAATTGGCTTAAACCGCCAAACCGCCAGACTAGAATAGACCCTCTTAAATAGGATGTGTGTACTATGTATTTCAAAATAAAAAAACAAGGACTTAAGTTCCATGGAAAATTTATAGCAGTTTGTAAAACTCGTGTAGCATTTTTCTTGTGTTTTAGATTGTTACATAGTACATAAATGGGGTGTATTACCTGTGTATTTCAGAAACAAACTCAAAGCTATATATTAAGATAAATGAGACAAGCAAGCTTTATTACCAAAATAAAAAGAAAAAGTTAAACTTTACAATAATATATTAATACAGAAAAAGGTAATGTTTACTCAGGATAACTAAAAAGCTAATAAATAGCTATTTCAAAAGCTAATAAATAGCTATTTGAACTTTGTGAAGAAATTAAATTGTGCTAAAAAAGGTATTTGATCACTATGTAATTTTAAATAGGTTTGACATGGTTTGAACATAACGTTTGCTTACAGTGGACTATGTAGTGTGGGGAATAATATGATGGCG
Organism: Micromussa lordhowensis; assembly: GCA_964020085.1. NCBI lineage: Eukaryota > Metazoa > Cnidaria > Anthozoa > Scleractinia > Lobophylliidae > Micromussa > Micromussa lordhowensis. The sequence continues at coordinate 24,332,618 of OZ026602.1, read as the reverse complement.
ATTTAATGGGCAGTCGTGAGTTATGCATAGCTAAAATATAGCTCAACACAGTAACAAATACTGAGCATTGACAGAGCTTTTAGATACGTCTCGTTCCACAAGGGAAATTAATCATAGTACTTGGTATAATATTTATCGATGATTTCTAGTCCGTGCTGCGCACTCACAAGAGTTTGTTTGCTTTTTTTGTTTTGCTTCTGGTAAGACATCACAAAATATAAACATTTCGCAACTACTTACATGAAGTAAATACAAAGTTTCAAAACAACTACCATTATGGATGTGAAGTGGTCAAAGCTCTATGCTTCGTTCTTTCTCATATCACTTGATGAAACAAAGTCGTAGCTGTAAAAATCAATAAAGCTGTTGGAAAAAGAATTTTAAAGGCCTCAAAGATAAGGTATGTGGTTTGTAACGAGTAACAGCGATTCGCATTCCATCAAGTGAGAACTTGTAATGTTTATAAACATTAGGGTGCTGAGACTGCGCAGTACAGATTGGAAGTCATCGTTAAAAACAGCATGTTCACCCTTATGATGTAATCTTAATGTAGTTCAATTGATACTTCTGTCAGTTATGCATTTGATTCAACGTTATGCTGTATGATTAAATGTCATTCCTTTTAATCAGTTCCTGTAGGATCAAATATGGCAAGTTCTCCTCAGCCAGGAACAACTACTCAGTGAGTTTAATATAAACCTTACATGGCTGTCTACATTGTTTTTGTTTTAACAGCACGAGATGAGCATTAAAAGAAGAAACGCTTTAATGCAAAAGAGATCGTAACCGTCTAGTTACGTCTGTCAACTGAGGTCCTGTGGTGTAGGCAGAGCTAGAAACAAATCTGAAGCAGCCTTCTTGCACTTCAAGAGAATCTTCTTGGCCTCATTCACAGCACTTCCGGCCTTGTCATTGGACTGACTGTGGCGGAGACTGCTAGTGCGGTGATCTCATTTGAAAATTTCATGAAATCGCTTTTTTTGTAATAACGTTCTATATTTTATATTTTAGGGTTTTGTGTTCGACTATACTATTTCTTGTATCATTTTAGTTTTACTTAGTCCTTTGTAAGAAGTCTTGCTTTCTTTTTTTCCGTTTTGAGTAAAAAAAATGCCGTTTTGGGTTGTAAGTAGTGTACTGCATTTGTTTTGTAAGTAGTGTGATTGCTAATAAATGAATAAATAAAATAAAAAAACTGAGGTCCGTTGTCTGCCGGTAACTAGCTGTCCGGTATGCCGTGCCTTGCGAAATGCGCTTTGAGCTTCCTGATTGCGAACACCGACGGAGTGCTTTTTGAGGTGCTCAAGTTCAAAGAAGTCACTGCAGTAATCAGACGTTACCAAGTAAGCCGAGTGTTTCGACGAAGGGCTAACGCTCGGAACGTCAGCTTTCGAATCTCTTTACGGTGGCCAATTCACATTATCAACTCAGTTGAAAAAAACCAATTATCTTGTAATACTTCCCACCGACGCAGCACCCCCTTTATTTCCTTGGTCTGGCTTCGCTCTTATTCTCTACAGGCTTCACAGGTAGATACATGATTCTTAATGTCCCCGGTCATACCAAGCCAATAAAGACACTCTCGTGCTCTGTTTAGGCAACCATTAACTCCCAGGTGTGAGTTGTGAATTCTCCTGAGAAGTTCGCCTCTAGCAGCTTTCGGGACTACCACTCGCTCTCCTTTGATCGGACATTTCGTCTCTCAAGTTGAAATATGAAGAGACAACAGCGGGCAGGGCACTCTTGTCATCAGGCCAGCCCTGCTCAATTGAAGAGACTCGCCCTTCTCCGGCTGTCTTTCGCTGAATCTGCAAAAGCCTTGCTTGACTTCTCATGCCATTTGATATAAATAAGCAGTTGTATATTTTTCAATTGTGCCTTCCTTATAGTAACAGACTGAGGAAAGTTTGCTAACCTTTGAAAAATTTGGTTTTATCAACAGAGTTGATAATGTGAATTGGCCATCGTAAAGAGATTCTAATCTTGAGGTCACTGGCTCAAATCTTACACCCTGCCGCTATCTGGATTTGTTCTCGGTAGTCAACGGTAGTGCAAATAGTCAACTGGCCAGTCTTTCACCATTTGGGATTCTTAATATTGTACGTCCTATTTGAAATATTTCTATTTTTATTGTCAGTGTCCGCAATTAGCACAACAGTGTAAATACATAAATGGCAATTAAAAAAATGTTTAGTCTTTTCTCTGCTCGGTAAGGGCAACCTCAAATGGTATCGGAAGCCCTGCCAGGTGCGGAGATTAACAAATCACATAAAGAGTGGCATATGTAAATAACGTGGAGAGGAACTGCAGCAATGACAGCGTGTTGTCTACCACAGAGTTTGGAGGAGAATAAAGAAAGGATTTCAGCTGGACACCTCTGACTCCCATTGAACCTGTTGAAACAGAAGGAAACAGTAGTGCAGTGTCAACTGAACTGTTATCACCAGTGAAGTGCCATCCAGTGAGTTTGGACAAAAAAAGAGAAGATGCATAAAACTTAAGAAAAGGCTTTTTGTCGATGAAAAGGACAGTGGGTCAATCAGCAAGTGAAAAGAAGAAGAACGTACTGAATGTCATCGATGTATATATGCCTACAAATGTATTAATGGACAAACTGGAACATTCTCTGGACATTGTAAGAAAGAGTGACATGCACTCCTACAATGATATACTCGCAACAAAGATACCGTATAAAACTCCCCAAAATACAATCAAATACAAACGGGGAAAACGTCGTTTACGGTACCACTGTTTAACGACTTTAATGAATCAGATAGAACTGTAAGAAATTCGGCAAGTTTGCCAATTTTTAAGAAGTGTCTTTTTTCTGCTTTTTATAATTAAGTTATCATTATATATTTCGATTTTAGCTCTATTTTTTTATTTTAATTGTATCATTATTTAACAATTATTCACCGAAGTGGAGGTGAATAGTGGTGGATATTTACTGAGCCGCGAAGCGGCGGGGTAAATATCCACCACTTTCACCGACACTGAGGTGAATAATTGTTTTAGTATATACCACACAAGCTGAATAACTAACAGCCCAAAGAGTAACTTCATTAGTTAAAATATAGCGACAAAAGCCACTTTGTTTTTCTTCGGCTGCTCGAAAGTGAATAGTACTTGGCTAATCACTTCCGAGCTAGCCAATCAGCGCGCGCGAAAAGTACTATTCACTTGTGTGGTATATACTAAACTAGTAATAATCATAGATTAGAGAGTGCGTTCGATGTCACGAGGGTGGTTGTTTTTGGCAAGTTGGTGAGGAATTGTTCTTACAAAAATGTGTGGGGGTGGTAGTGTGTTGTATCGGTGAGTTAATTTTCTGACCACAAATCATGGCCGTTTCCCGAGCTACACAACTCGGTGAGTTTGTTTTCTGACCACAAATCATTGCCATTTTCCGAGCTACACAACTCGGCGAGCTAATTTTTTGACCAGAAATCGTGGCCGTTTTCCGAGGGACACAGCTCTGTGAGTTAATTTTCTGACCACAAACCATGGCCGTTTGCCGACGCCGAGCTAAAGAATCCCACAGAAGGTGTTCAAATTCACTTAGGACTAAGAAAAAGTTTGTTGCCGAAGGCGAACGGATTGAAATCATACCGTCAACTTGCAGCTTTGTTTTCGCACCTGCAGTCATACATACTTCCCTAAGGCATCGATAAATGTCAGCAGCAATGGTTTTTAACCCCATGATTTTCAAATCGAAGAAAAAAGGACAAAATTGAACACTTACCACGTTTTTCCTCCAGCGAACGATCGATCGCAAAACAACGCCCTACGCGACACAAACAGGTCAAACAAGCCCAGGCCAATCTCGATTCCAGGCTCTTCTCCTCCAAGACCGAACCACACATCGAACGACGACAAAGAATTCTAAAAATCTCGACTCAAAACCGTATTAGGAAACGTTCTACGAACGCAATAATGATACAACGATCTTAGTGATGGCGCTTCCTACTAAAAGATTGTTATTATTTAAAGCTGATTCTCTGCCAGCTTCAAACTCCATAGATCATGGCGCTCATTTATGGCATTTACGACACAAAATGATAATACAAATGTTGGCAACAACGAAAATATTCGTACCAGGGCAAAATTATACGGATGAAAATAAAAATATAGGTATTATAAAACCGATCTTATATGCGTACAATTATTACGAACCATAATGTAAATATGTGTTTTGAACACGCGTTGTCGTTATCCAGGCAGGACGATAGCACTAAAATTCCCCGCCATTTTTTACACTTAGCTTTGCGCTTCTTTTAGGCGAGTTTTGAACTTTCGGAAACTCTCGAGGTTTCTTGCTTCTGGTTCATGGTTTAAAAGCGCCATAATTTTCATCTTTTAAAAAAACTCCGTAATAATGCCATGACTGGTCGATGAGCTGAACAGACTCCTCCTCAGGTCCCTTCGTAAGGTCTCTTGCGCTTTTTTCAAGTTATAAGGATCGATTCTCACCCATTAGACAAATACCGTCAACTTTCCATTTGATCTGAACAAGTGATTTTAACTAGTAAGAAAGTACAATAATAAAGTGCAATCTGATTGGTTCTTAGCGCGGTCCGGATCAGTTTCCCTAACTCGCCCGCGATGAGTTGAGAGAGAGAGAGAGAGGAAAACATAAACTAATAAATATATGTTATTTGCCGTCTTAGGGTCGGTCCGTATAGTGAAAAACTGTGACCGAGGTCTTGAAAATGCTGCCCCGAGGCCGCAGGCCGAGGGCAGCATTTTACGCTAGTTCATTCACGAAACCTAGCTGAACATGACAATTTCACCCGCGCTGTTTCCCGCCGTTACCGTGACCGTGGTCAGAGATAGGAAAATCCGGACCGCGCTAAGAACCAATCAGATTGCAGGATTCTTTACCGTGCCCTCTTGGAAAAAAATAAATTAAGTTATTTACCGGCTTAGGGTCGGTCCGTATAGTTAAAAGCTGTGACCTCGGACTTGAAAATGCTCAACACCTCGGTCACAGCTTTTCACCATACAGACATCCGAGCCGGCAAATAACATATAGAGATATATATTCACATTCATCATGAACTACGCTAGTTACTTGGCTAAGCTTGTACTGGTTTTCTTGCTAGTAACTGGTGCATGGTCGCTGGGTACGCACGTGTTTCCAAAAGTCAACGGAGGCGTTCTGAGTAGGCGCATACAAGCTAGTTATATTGGTCTGTCTTCTTCTTTCAACCCCTAATTAGAGAAGGGAAGTAAGACTAGGTGAGACATTTGAAATTTTGCGATCACTTGTGGGCATTTGTAATTGGCAGAAAACTCAGACATTCTCTACCTTTGATTATTCCAATTAACTGTGTTTGTAGCAGATATAACGCGCTCTCTTACTGGCTAAGTCAGGGGCATTATTCTCCCGCCATGTCCTGATTTCGGACCTGCAAAAATGAAACAAAAAGCCATATAATAAACTCCTTATCAACCTCGAACGTCCCGGGTCTAAACGGAAAATCTCAAACCTCGGCCTTGCTGTATTGACCTCGTTATCGCGAGGTCAATACGGTAAGGCCGACGTTAATTTGATATTTTAACGTAAAGACCTCAGTCTAGCTCGGTTTCTGAGTAGTTAAAACGGAGTTTATGGCTACGACCCGAAATGACTAGTTTCATGATCGAAAATCTTCTATTCTTGTTTGTTGAATATAGAATCATGCTTCTGAGATTCTTCATTGTTTAAACAGATAAAAAGCTTTTCAATAGACCATTTCCGAGTTACCTAAAGCCTCTCTTTCAAAGCGAGGCTTGGTGCACAACCATTGATATGAAAATGATTTTAATTTGAATGTGAATGAAATCTCATTTTCATATGAAAGGACGAGCACCAAGACTCGCTTTGAGAAAGAGGCTAAAGGTAATTCGGAAATGGCCTATTACATGGCAAACTGGTCCCCGATGAAAAATCTTATTGATTCCGAGGGGGGGGGGGGGGGATCTCATATTAAAAACGACTGGGTGTTCGTCGTTCCTTTTAGGGGTTAATAAAAGCGGTCGTGATATCTCATAGGGTGTTCAGCCTCAAAAGGTCCACAGCGGGAACTTTCGCGGTACCTTTTAAGTTATTAATCCGCAAAAAAATATGACACGAGAATCAGCTGATTCCTTTATCGCTATTAAAAATAATGAAAGTGTCAGTTAAAGTGTAGTTTTAGAACTGGTACCTCATTGGGGTGAAAAAGAAATTCAAGCCTCGCCCGCCAAACAGGATCTTGGAACCTCTTAGGAGATGTTTTCAAAATTTCCGACAAGCACCCTCGTTCTTTTTATATGGGATTCCCCCCCCCCCCCCGGGACTGATTCCTCTAGTGGTCCGAAGTCTGTTAGGATAAACCGCTCACAGATACGTTTGGGCGAATTGCGTTTTCAAAACATTGCACACTCAAAAAATTGTTTAGTAGAAATTTTTTTTCTTTATGTTTGGAAAGCTATTTTCCTTTTACTTTCGATTTTCACTTTATAGTGTCGAGCAAAAAAAAAAAAAACAACAACAAATGAAAATTGTTATCAGCTGTGCTGTGGTTTATTTTCATAAATACATTTTAAACGCAGGGTCTACTCGCTGCAAAATATAAGCTCATGTTATGTCGCCTATCTGTTTTTAATCCGACTCCAGTGAAGACATACAATTTCTTGCAATGTAACTTTAACACTATATCGCTTGGGTTTTTTAATAAAAGTGAAAAAGAAGTTTTTCATTGTTTTTGTGAAAATTATTTCGAAGAACAATAACAAAATTTTCGTAAAAGAGGAAACGTTTCCATAATACAATATGGCTGGTCTTTGTAAGCGTCAATTCGACTGATATCCCCTACAATTGAAAGAACACCTTTCGTCATTCTAACTGAGGCCTCATAAAATCCCTCATTCGGAGAGGTAACAAACTGTAGCTGATACAATGTGTCTCTAACAAGAGTGTTCTCGGATTTATCTCCCAAAACTATTTCGCAAGAGTCGCACGCATCATTTGCCGCGTGCTTCGTGTCTCGAAACCTTTGCATGGCTTCTTTCGGCATCTCACGGAACGCAGTCTTTATCTCCTTCAAAACCAACCGCTGACACAGCCTTGATAATTCATCACTTTGTGACGTCAGATTGTTGATGTAATTCACTACGAATGCCGCTGATTCGTTAACTGCCGGCTCAACAACTGACACGGTTTCCAAATCGAGGCATGGACACCAATGATCGTCTACGCCGGCGCTAGCACATGTGCGATTTCTCTCGTCAATCCGACTAAACAAGCTTTGACCGGTTATAATCTCGCTGGGGTACTGTGGGTATGACAAAATGTGACGTAAGGTAGCATAAACATCAAATGGCGATGTTAGAACGCGAGAGTTATAAACGAGGTTATTGTAGAGGTCTGCGTGCTTTTCACGAAACCATTTCGGTGTTGTGATTGACATGAATGGAAACCTCTCTTCCAGTTTACCTTGAATAGTCTTCCTAAGGCTCGAAAACCGTGCTCCGTGATCGGCGAAAATAATCAGAAGAGTGTTGTCCAGGAAGGACTCCTTCTTAAACGTTTGCAAGAAGGCTTTGAGATCGTCATCTGCGTAACCAATCTTGTTTACGTCGTCGTGTGAAATTGCAGCGTGCGATGAGAAGCCAAACTTTGGTCTGTCTTTATATCTGCGAAAAAAACTCAACAGATACTTCAAAGACATGTCATGTGATGGTCGATTATTAATACAGAGCCCTCTCAAAATTTTGTCAGCCTCCATCCAGAACGGCCTTGCATAATGATCCGTTGGCGGATCTTGGAAACCCTGCAAACGGTAATTGAACGATGCGAAATATGGCGAGTCTTCCGAGAACATGGTAGCGTATCCCTTCTCTTTGTAGTTTTTAAAAATCCAGCGCCAGCTGTCCACGGGTTTAGAAGAACTTATTCTCTTCCGAGCTTCCTGCTGTGCCTTCTCCGGCAACCCAGTAAGCATTGCGGCAAGTTGTGCGGTGGTGCCATCTCCCACGATTGTCTCACCTGTCAATCAAACAAAAATGGCTAAGTCTTCTCTCTCGGTACCTCTAGTAGGCAGTTCTCAATGATTGTTAACTGAACTGTCAAACCTCCCGTGCCTGGATATCATTGACACCATAAAATTGTCCATTTGAGCAAGGTGTCTCCTCGAGTGAAATTGGACAAGCAGTGTTTTTATGTGATTAGGACCATGACTGTGTGTAAAGTATTGTGCAAAATAAATGCAAACAAAATGCGCGATTTTCGACTTTTACCCTCGCGCGAAGCTTCGACGAAAGCGCGCTTTAAAGTTCGGGAGGAATTTCCCGTCATGTTGAGCGATACTTCGGTGGACCAAAGAGCTATATTCGTCTAAAAGCCTCGAATTTCGTCGAAATTCGCTTGCAAAACTTTTGCACAATACTGTATCTGCCCTCGAGAGCATGCTAACTCACCTTGAAGCAACAGCGAGTCTAAATTCTTCGTCAGATATTCCAAACTGTTTGGCATTTTTCTTCTAAAATTAGCGGCTGATGTGGAGTCAAACATAACGAGTGCTACATCCAATGGAATACCTCCAGGTTTCGCTGGTCGCTCGAGAACGTCCTTTTTAGGAAAAACGTGCATATGTAAGTCTGATTTCGTCTCGTCCGAAGACATTTTGACGTCTACTCGGATGAAGTCGGCATCCACCAATACATTTCCTAAAAAGCCACCTGTGGACGTAAAGGAAAATATTTTTTTACCGTTGGTTCAAAAAGAGACCAAGCAGTTACATGTAAGTGTTTGTAAGGGCCTTCACAGACTAGACCTGACTTACTTGTCCAGAACTATTTGTTCTCGACAACCAAATGCTATCAACAACTAATTGTTTCCGATGCGAGCAGCGAAGGCTGGAGAAAAACGTTCATTTTGCATGCTTAAAACATCATAATACGCATGCTAAAACCACTGTCTACAGACAACGCGGTTTCGATAGTTGTCGACAATTACATGTAAACCAAAGATTCCCACACACGGGAAAAATGGTCAAAAACGTAGTTGTCGACGAATAAAAATTTAGCGTTTAGATGTCGACAACTCATCTCACAAATTACTTTTTTAGTTGTCGACCACTAAATATCCAGTCTGTAGAGGCCCTAAGTGATTGAATGTCAGCTTACCTAAGGTGTGCGTTAGCAACTGTTTCACATGGTGTGAGCAAAGTTAACTTTGCTTAGCGAGAGAATTTTTTTCAATGGTAATGTTGTAAAACAAGTGATTCATGGTTTCAGCAGAGCATCACGGAATGGCCAACTGACGTGCCTGCAGGGAATCATGGTGGTTACAGTCATCATCTTGGACTGGATATTTGTTTGGATGAATGAACTACCATCATTCCCTGGCGCGTCTCGTAGAGGAAATTGGCCATTATGATGCACCTGAGAAGTTTGGAGAGCGCTCAAGAAGCTAGAGTTGAACTCGTACTTACTCGCTTGTTTCGTGCTCTCCAAACTTTCACCGTGTATCATGTATCAAACGATAATGCGCACTAAAACATAAATCAATTGTCAAGTAACGAACGCCAGCTGTAAGTCGCAGTCAGACACTGCATTTCTAGTCTGCCACAAGCGGTCACCGCTCAAAAGGACCACTTTCCAGAATATCCACTATTTTCTGATTAAAAATGAAGATTAACTTTTGAAAGTTTATACCTTGACGAACACCGGAAATGAGAGAAAAAACAATTCTTCGAAATGAAACGTGTATCATACTTCAGAATAACGCGACAGTTAGTTTACTTGCCAACCACGGTTATATGTTCTTTTCAAATCTCTAGTACCTAAGGTAAACCTTCGACTGAATTGTAACTAATTGTATTCAAAGTCAAGTATTGTTAAGTTGAATGTATTGTACAGATATCCGTTAACAAGTGACTGTCGTTCTATATTCGACTTCATATAAGCACAATCAAAGGTATTCTATTACAAGTGCTTGTATGTGGGCCGGTCAGTTGCTCAGTTGGTAGTTGAGGAGTTCAGGAACGCGCCGGCAACATTGGAGTATATTTTTCACGTTTCCTTTAGCCGCATGAAATTTAGCTTCTTGTTCGTTTTGCTGTGAACTGAATTGAAGGAGAAATTTTTTTGGCTTAGACCACTCGAGTGGAAACAGAACATGCCTAAAGGTCTTGTTTTTGGATAATCGATGATAACGATACAAACGCAAATCGAAGAAAAGGACTGAAATTTGTAATGGAGTGAAAACGAAGATCAGTGACTCGAACCGAGTTTAATTCGGGCTCGTTACGTTGGGACGATTGGTTTGAGAAACACAATGCAAAAGGTAAGACCACCCCTCCCCCCCCCCTCCCACCACCACCATCAAAAGAAAAACAGCAACAGCAACAATAACTCCTGGTTGTTTGGCTCCTCTCTAGACAGAGGGCAATTATCAACATGTTGTTATAAATGCTCAAGCGCTAGCAAAAGCCAGCCTCGACGCCGAATATATAATGAGTTCTAACACTATCATGGTAGTGTAGTGAACACCTTGTAACAAGATGTTCACTACACCACCACGATGTCTTTCCAACGAAATGGGCTGTTTAAAGATATGTCCTCCAAAACTGGAACGAAATCGCCCAGTATTAATATAAAGCGATAATACAACAATGAGCCAAATGTTTCAAATTGACAAAAATAGAGGTTATGTCGTCGTACATGCTACTCAGCCTTAAAACCCAGCCAAAATCTAGCAATTTGAATCAGATGAGTTCGATAAGGACAGTGAATCTCGTTTCCTTTCCCCAGTACTCTGTGCGAAAACTTCCGTGGCAGAAAATCTTTGATGAAATAAACGAAAAATTAGTCACTTATCAGTCTAGATAGTGTTCTAAAAATACCCTTTCTCTGCAAATAACGGCGCTGATCCTTTTGTTTTCCAATCAACTTCTGCTTTGTCTTAAATGTGTGACATATAATGGCAGGTCACACGCAGTATGTACATATTATAATATTTTAGTTCAACACAGTAATTTTACTTCGTAGCTTAGTTTACTTTAGACTATACCATATATAAAAAAAGGAATACCAAAATAGTTTGTTATTGTCGTCGATGAATTTGCAGGTGAAACAGGAACAGTTGATAACGTAATGAGAGCTTAAACAAACCACGACGACAACACAGAGAACGTCATCGAACAACGTGAAATGATTAAGCTCGCGTAGTCTGTGGGAAAGCAAACGACGGCGGGCTAATTTTTTTGTACTTCCACTTAAAATTGAATTATGTCATTACAATTTAGCCTGAGCACGATTTTAGAACTATAGGCGTCACTGAACAGATCTCGACAATTGCGAAATCCGTAGGAAAATTATAAATTCATCGTCAGCGTCGCATTATTGGGTTATTCCATCATTGCTCCGTTGATATTTGCCGAGGATATGTTGCCCGTGTTCGATAGAGTCCAAACAAGATCGTGAGCGAATAAAGTCATTGTTGTTGCTGTCGACATGTACTGTAATGGCCAAAAAGAATCGCCAAAAATCGTGTTTTTCTACCCAACACATATATGTATTTTTCTGATTATTCACCGTTTATTTGGACAGCACGAAATGCACCTTCTCTTTTATTTACTTTTCCCTTCGTTTGACTCGTTCTAACTCATTCTGTTTCGCTTTGTTCTGTTTGCGATCGTGGTTGACTCGATGGAGTGGTTATATTAACATACCGGACTAGCAATTATAGGGTTATGGGTCAAATCCGCTTGGGTGGTTACAATTCCTTTTCCCTGCATATTTTGTAAGCTGAAAGTCCCATTTGTTTCGCACAAAACTGAATACATCATTCGCAAAACCCGTTTTAACACAGTATATACATATTTTGCTTACCTTTCGGTATCTCAGCGTTGGCTACAAGACTTCCACTTGTGCTTTGAACTTTTACCGGATCAGAAAGCACAACACCAAAATCGTTTCCAGGGGTCCTTTCAATCTTTCTGTACTGTGCCGAAACGACGCCTTCTCCTTCAACCCGAAGCACGTTGTTTTCAAAGCTTGAATAACTCACACCGCTGCAGCGCAGTTTACCAAGATCTTTCATAAAATGAATCACGCTGGAATGAAATGGATCTAGAACCGGAAGTCTGCAGGCAGCTTTGCTTTTTGTGATATTTTCTTTAATGTCTTTCAAATTCACTTTATTCTCTGTATTCATGGCAGCGAAGCGAATTTGATATGCGGCAGATTTGTAAGTCATAGTTCTTGTCGTTCTGTGAAACACTAGCGCGAACGACACCAAACTTAAGACGACCAACAAAACAGAGAAAATGTGAAAGCGACGATATTTCGGGATGAAAAACCTTCTGCAACCACGCAGACAGAGCCTTGTGATCATTTTTGTCAGCACACAGAAAATCGATCCAAGCACATTCAGACCAAGAAGGAAAAAAAGGTTGTATTGTTTGCTGGTTCGTTGTCATAGGTACTATGACGTCAGCCTCGTCCCTAGAGTCTAATCTGCCTTTCACTGAAGAGCTGAAAAGACTCTGGGGAAAACGTGGCAATTTATTTACCTAGGCACGATTCAGCCTATTCCCCAGGGTCTTGACAATGGCGTCTGGACGTAAAAAATGTGCGAGGACCATAGAGGACTTTGCATAAATGGCGCCTAAATTTGAATAACAACACTTTATACAATAAAGGGGGTAAGTTTCTAAAAAACTGTGGTGCTCGGTGGGGAGTATTACAAGATAATTTGGTTTTATCAACTACGTTGATAATGTGAATTAGCCACCGTTAAGAGATTCGAAAGCTGACGTTTCGAGCGTTAGCCGAAAGACGACAAAAACGCATCTAAACCGGTCGCGTGACACTTTCTCCCCAATCATTCTAAAGGCTGGTTTTCACTAGCACACAAGCATAAGCATAAGCCGACAAACGCAGGCGCAGTAAGATGTTGATAATTACCACCTTTTGTTAGGAAATTTTAAAACAAAAGGCGCTAATTATCAACATCTTACTGCGTCCGCGTATGTCGCCTTATGCTTATGCTTGTGTGCTAGTGAAAACCAGCCTTAAGCAACATGTGGCAGTCTGCGGCCTTTCCCTACATCAAGGAAGCACGGAAAGCCGCAAAACTCTAGAACAAAAAGTTATTTTTCAAATCGGCACTCTTAATCCTCACGGTGTCAACGAACGCTTTTCATTCAACTAATTTATTCTGCTGTTTTTTCACGTTACCATGCACCAACCAATAGTTTAGTTCTATCTTTCTGTATATAAACCACACACAACCCACAATTCCTCGATTCGCTCCGACGAAGGGCTAACGCTCGAAACGTCAGCTTTCGAATCAACTCAGTTGATAAAAGCAAATTATCTTGTTATACATCCTTAGACTCGTATTTGTGTTTCCAATCAAAGGATTTTTCACATGAATTCGAGGCTTAGGATGTGTAAGCCAGGTGCCATTTATGCAAAGAGAAAAGGTCTATGGCCGTCTATGTGAGACAGTTATCGGAAAATCGTACACTTCGAGTACTCCCTCTTTCGCTAAGTCCGCCTAAAATCCTGAATTTCGCGCGGCCATTTTTTTCTCGCGGTTTTCTTTCGCGTCATGCACGACAGACTAAGCGAAAGAGGAAGTACTCGTAAAAATCGATTCTCCCGTGCCAAAATCCATATGTGAAAACCAAACGCGAAAAACAAGATGGCGGCTGTACTTACCATAATACCATCCGAACCTTACACAGCCCATAAAGCACAAGGAAACCCATCTTACTGCAATATTTGTCCCTGTGCTAATGAGATTGAGTGTGCTAGCTAACTTTGAAGATTTTAGAGCCTTTCTGTACGCTAAGAGTTATGGGTAAATGTACCAATTGCCATCTTTTTTTTTCCTATGGAGGATTGCATTAATTTCATTAGACTTAGGGCCTCTTCATGTGAGCCCGGTCAACCGGGCTGGCTCGATCGGTTTCCGAGATCTCGCCTCGCCACTCTTTCCTTCGTTAAAATTTCGATGTGTTCATATGAGAGGCCGGGCTGACCCGGTTACCGAGATCTCGGTTTTTGCGACCGAGATCTCGGTAACCGGGATGAAAATTTTCCCATATGAACACTCCAGCCCGGGTGACCGGGACGAAACTTTTTTGACAAAATAGCTTCGCTTTCGCATCATAGCGGCCAAAATGGCATACTTTTTGCAGTCTATGTATTTCCACTTCAAAAGTATGCATATTAGCTTTATTAGTAAAGTTACAAGAGTCCACAAAGCTACGACAATCGCGAACGATACAAGTTTATGTTTCACTATTTTGGTTTTGTTTCTTGAATTTCATCCCGGTCGACCGGGCTGAAATTTCCCATATGAACAGACAACAAAATTCGTCCCGGTAACCGAGCCAGCCCGGTTACCAGGCTCATATGAAGAGGCCCTTAATACTGCTAAAGCAAAGCATGGATACGTAAAATGTATTGTCGATAACAAAAAATTAAGAAGTTGAAATTTTCCGATCCTGACTTGTTTGCTCCCTCATCAGAAATGACGAGTCCAATGGCTGTTCCTCAAACGCGGAGTGCGAACATGGGAAACTACTCAGAGACAATTTGAAGGGCTCCCTTTAAACAGCTGCGACAACATTCAAACCCTACACCACGCGCTCTGCTGGCAATATAATTTAAAGCTGATATATGTTTACGAGTGGCACTCTTACGCAGCTTTTCTTTTCATGTATTTTCTATAAACCAATCAACTACCCCACAAGAAGTGCAGCATATAATTCATTCTTCTTAAAGATAATAGACTGCAAGGCTGATACTACGTGAAAAACGTTTCGAGACACCAACATGACAAGAACCGATAAAGGAGGATCGCAACAGTGGACAGCTGTTTCGCCCTTATTGGGGCTCGTCAGCACTGTGTAGCGAAGATATGTAACGCCAGACAAAGAGCCAACTCACATAAATTGCAAAATGACCCGTTCCATATCAAGTTCCGTACTTTGTACTCACTTGCGCCCTGAAACACGCGTTGCCACATCACGTGTTTCAGGGCGCAAGGAGACCAAAGTGTCACGATAGGTGTCTCGAAAAGCAAAAAATAAATGTGGCTGGACAAAACCAGCCTAAACATTTAACCGCATGGCCAGTACCATGCTTTAAAACGCAGCGTATCGGATCTGAAAGACCTACGGTCCGAAAATACATAAATGAGTGACTAACTGCAAGGGACCGCATACGATAAGCGCTGCCAACGTAGGATCTGCAAGAGACCTGATCAGCCCAAAAATAAAGTATAAAGATAATAGACTGCAAGGCTGATACTACGTGAAAAACGTTTCGAGACACCAACATGACAAGAACCGATAAAGGAGGATCGCAACAGTGGACAGCTGTTTCGCTGGCGTTACATATCTTCGCTACACAGTGCTGACTGAGCCCCAATAAGGGCGAAACAGCTGTCCACTGTTGCGATCCTCCTTTATCGGTTCTTGTCATGTTGGTGTCTCGAAACGTTTTTCACGTAGTATCAGCCTTGCAGTCTATTATCTTTATACTTTTTTTTTGGGCTGATCAGGTCTCTTGCAGATCCTACGTTGGCAGCGCTTATCGTATGCGGTCCCTTGCAGTTAGTCACTCATTCTTCTTAAACCCGCAAACACCCTAAACGGTTTGAGCTTGACAATCTATTAAGCGACACCGTAGTCGCGATAAGCATCACAACGAACCAGTTGAGATTTCATTGTTTTGTACCGGACATTTGATTGGCTGGATTTGAAAACAAGACATTTGATTGGCTGGATTTGAAAATGTTGAAATCTATTGTTTCAGTTCTGCCATCTGATTGGTGTACATTGTCTGGGTGGCCCCGGTTTCAGGAAGCGCACGGTAAAATTAAGAGTGTTTTTAGCAGGTCATATTGTTGCTATGGTAACCTATTGAGCCACAAAATTGACAGCAACTTTTCAGCAATGATTGGGCAGTTTTTTGATACCATGATTTTTGCATTAACCGATAAATAAAGAGTAGTTATAATGACCCATCAAACTCTAAGTCTTGGAAAGTACTGGAAACTGTTTCCAGGCACCTTAACTAACGACCGACAACAATAAGATTGATTGCGACCCTGAATTAGGGCGGTGAATAGGGGTATGCAAATCCGCTAATCCGTGCCAGTTTTTAGCCAAATCCGTCGATCCGCCATTTTTCTCGTTCAAATATGGAACCTCATTGTTTGAAAAATGTCTGTGGCTTATTTTTACTCCAACAGTACTGTATGTAAGATGGTTGTTTTTAGTTTCCCTTCTTTCCTTGGGTGGGTGGGGTACTCCATATAAACGTTAACAGTTGTGCTGCACTAAATAGCATGGGTTTTGAGTCCTTTTGTCTGAGACAGGTTATACATTTCTGCCATTTTGGTGTGCAATAGGGTATACTTTGTGCACACCGGTTAGAATTAGGTATTTTAGGGAAGTGTGGAGTGTAATCAGGCAATTACTTCGGTTTTGGTTTGGTTTTGCTGCGGTTTTAGATTGGCTGAGTAGTCTAAATGGTTAGTCATTGGTTTAATTTTGGTTTTACGACACTCAAATTAAAATCACTCCATCATTGTTGTCATTCATCTCTTGATCGAGAAGTTAGGTATAATTATAAACATCAGGTATTCGAAGGCCTTTTCAAATGTTTAACAAGAGAGAAACAGTTCAGTCTAGGTCTGAGATAAGGTATCGATTTTTCTGTCAGGTTTGAACCAGGGAAGGAAATAATCGGATATTTTGAACTTTTGATGTCGAATGCAATTACAGCATTATCTAAAGCACCGATAAAATGCACCCCAGTAGACCTTTTCAAACAAAAAAACTTAGTCTCACCTCTTGATTTATTATGCGAAGTTTCATAAAAATCCATTGCAAACAAATGAAAAAACGGGAGTCCAAACTTGCCAAATTTTATAACGAAATGTATGGCGGGGTCAACACTTACCCTTAGCATTTCATTGTTTTTGCAAAAAAATGGCAGGTTTGGAGGCACGCACTTTCACGAGTTTATAACAGATCCTTAATCGAGTCTCGCCGAAAAAAAGAAAGAAAGTGGATAAAACAGTAATAACATAACGACCCAAGCTGACCAAAGCTTCCTAACTGAGGATCCAAAAAACAGGTTAAGTCCGGAGTCCAGGCCAAATTAAAATTCACAGCTGATCCGTGATCCACCGTATTTTCGAAGTCCGCTAATCCGTTCAATTTATCACTTAAGTCTGTAATCTATGCGCTTTTTAAGCCAAATCCGTCGATTCACAAACCTATTCGCCCACTCCTGAACGTTTCAAATTAATTTTTCGAAATTTCTTTTCAGACCCAAATCCTTTTCAGATGAATAATATCATTTGGGATATATTGTTTCTTCGTTTACCACTAAAAGCCTTCAAGAAGGGTGTACTACCTTACTTTTTTCCCAAATTGAAATGTAATTTTCCACAGAAATTAAAGATAATTCCAACAGCTAAAAAGAACTTGGCCGCGATTGCACGTGGGTAGAGTCGCGAGACAAGCGGTACTGTGCGGTTAAATGGCTTTTTTGGGAGGATTCATTTTTATAATTAACAATTATTCCATGAGCGCGCGTTGGATATGAGATGATAGATAGCCAACGAGGCGCGTAGCGCCGAGTTGGCTATAATCATCTCATATCCAACAAGCGCGAGTGGAATAATTGTTTTATTAAAAACGCCTCCCAAAAATAGAAAACTAAAACAAAAAGGCCCAAAAAATCACGCATACGCTCGCCATCTTTGTAGATCATGGTATAATGACTCATATACCATGATGGCTAAGCCAATGAAAACTCTCGAATTGCATTATCCAATGATCCAGTTTTTAATAATTTGTATTCTGAAAGTGCAACTTGACCTGCGTATTTATTTGTTTCTTTATTTGTTAATCTGTATCTTTTTTTATCTTAATAAATTTTCAATGCTGAAAATTTGAGCTTTATCAGTCAAGAAACCACGACGGCGACGCCGAGGACAACGTCGATTAGAAAATGAACTTATATTTTACCTGCGAATCTCGCGATACTTTAAAGTCATTTAGTTTGTTTGTCACTGTGAAAACTATCTTGAAACTGGACATGGAACACAGCGTTAAATTCGAAATAGAAATTAAAAAAATTAGCCGTGGTCGTTCACTTTCTCCAGGCAACGCAAAATTTGTTGATTTCACGTTGTTGTTTTGCAGAGGAAGGTAACTGAGAAATGTACCAAGAATTGAACCCGCAGGTGCCCAGCCATTGTTCTGTTAGTGAAGTTCGAGTCTTGATTTGACACATTTTTTAGACATGGTCAAAACTGGACCGTTGTTTACAATTTCCTAGTAATAATGATAGTAATAATAATAATAATAATAATAATAATAATAATAATAATAATAATAATAATAATAATAATAAACAATAATAATAAAATAATAATAATAATTGAAATTTAATTGAAATTTAAAAGCGATCTCTGGCTAAAGAGATTAAAAACTACGAGCTTTCGACTACCCGAACCGCAGTCTTAGACGGGTAAAATGAATTATCAGAAAGCGATGAGAAAATTTGAATAAAAAGCGTAAATTGCGGAATAATAAGAATGTAAATGATTAGGGATGTTTGTTAAAAAGAATGTTGTATTGCCCAAGAATTGTTATCTGCGTTAGGTGTCACTCTGGTATGCCACGCTTCTAGTGTTTTTCTGGTTCTAAAAGTGCCTTTGTCAATAATTGACGCGTTTTCAAAATCAATGGCATGGTTGATGGACAGGCGTGATTAGCAATAGCCCACTTTCAGCTTGGTAGCGAAGCTTAGAGGACACAAACAAAGGAAATATTGAAAGGCCATGTTTATTCATTTCTTTCGTTTGTGTCCTCTAGGCCTCACTATCAATTGCAAGCTGAATTTTGATATTTCGAAAAAAAAGTGGCCTATTCCTAGAACCTTTGGCCGCAGTTTTGGTGTTTCTCAAATGTTCTTTTTCTCCGGGTATTGAAAGCTCTGCCGGTTTCCCAAATATAACACCACAAACAATTTGTACAGGGAATTTTATACATGACGTTGGTCTTCGATTCCATCGAAGGTCGGAATTTCGGAGCTGGGAACTGTTGTTGTAGAGTGCTAGTGGTAAATGGTAAATGGTAAATGTTTACAACGGTTCAGTTACTCCTTTGAAGTAGGGAAGAGAAGCGAAAGACATCTTGCAGACGACCAGACAGAGCTTTCAATACCCGGAAAAAAGAGCATTTGAGAAACACCAAAACCGCGGCCAAAGGTTCTAGAATTGCTAATCACGCCTGTTCCAATTAAAGTGCCTATGAAATGAAAAATAATTGCTGCTTATTTGAAAGGCTTTTCAAAATAAAGAAGAATGGCATTTTTCTTTTTGGAATATCTTTTTTTTCATTTTAGAGATATTGACATTTTTGTATTCTGTAAATTAGGGAAGTGATGACATCATGAGGTTTGCAACTAAAATAGTAAAATACTGAATAAAGAATATCTCTGGAAATGTTGAAGCAGTGTTCTTCAAACTTGGCACCAGAAATGTACATCACAAAAGAAACAAAATGACAACTGTTGTGCTGTTGCCATGACAACAGTTTTGACGCTAGTCCTGTCTTAATTAAAACTGAAATTCCCAGTTTTTATCTTAACCAAGGACCATCTACTCCAGCCAATCTAATGGTGAGAGTTACGACAATATGGGAACCATGTCTGTTCCAAGCAGGACCCTCTTTCCCCATGCCAACAGTTTTGACGCTGGTCCTGTCTTAATTAAAACTGTAATTCCCAGTTTTTATCTTACCCAAGGACCATCTACTCCAGCCAATCTAATGGTGAGAGTTAAGACAATATGGGAACCATGCCTGTACCAAGCAGGACCCTCTTTCCCACTTTAAAGGGTTGAAAATGAGGATATTTGGTTTTTGACAGAAAGAGACTAGAGCCAAGAGAGTTTCCATGGCAACAGCACTATGGGTGTCATTTGGTTTCTTTCTATAAATAGTTAAGGAGTATGTATGGTGGTTGTTGTGTTATGTCTGTCTTAATGTAAAGGGGTTAGCTGTATAGGTTTGACTCAGCTGTGTATGTAACATGTGGTCAACATGGTCGACCATCAACCTGAATCGAACAAGCAGCCGTTTTTATTTCTTCAGGAACATTTATTTTGGTAACAAAGCTGAGCCGGACTTTGCTTAAAATTAAGGAATATTAATTTTGAAAACACTGTAACCATACACCTCAGAGTGTCGCTTAAAAAAGTTCATCTTGTTTTTAATTTTGGTAGAAGAGCATAAACTTTGTTAAAATGTAAAACGTGAGTATATAAGGCCACCCCCAAATGTTTTTAGGGACATTCTTGAACCTAAGCTATGAGCGTGTGTTATTGCATGGTTTGATTGTAGAATATCTTCTTTTTTAATTTGTGCAATTCGATAAGTTCCTTGTAAACAAACGCATTGATTCATTGAGATGCCAGAAAGACTATAAAATATAGGCTCGCCTCCTACCAAACTGATTTCTTCTAGATCAGTCATAAATCAGTTTTACTTCATTTAAAACTATTCTTCTCTCCTTCGTTACTCATTTAAAGCAGGGAATCAACACACGGACATCAACAATCTGGTTCTTTTGCTTATTTATCGGATTGTTAACAAATCCTACACTTGGAAAAAAAATTAGGTTCGATTCTAAAGCGGAATTTCGGTGAGCTGCAGTTCAAATTAGCGAACTGGATCACCCTACCCAGCGCGACATAGACTACGGCTCAGTCAACCCGTGATCATACCCTTAACAACAGTGATTAAAGGCAATTGGTTTACTGTTAAGGGTAGAGCTCGTATGCCTAAGGCCATGATGCGAATAGGCCACTTTCGATAAAAATTCAGCTTGATAGTGAGGCCTAGAGGACATAAACCAAAAAGAAATGAATAAACATGGTCATTCAATTTCCTTTGTTTGTGTCCTGTAAGCCTCGCTATCAAGCTGAATTTTAATATATCGAAAGTGGTCTATTAAATCAGATCTTTTGCGCATCTTAAATAAAATACACACGTATATCGAGTATTGATCGATGTGCCACTAGACCAGTGGATCTTTTATTTACAAAAGAAATGTTCTTGTCATACATGACAATTCCAAAACGAATAAAGAGCAATAACTTTCACCTTAAAAATTGCGTTTCACTCGATGTACAAATAGCAGTAAGTAGCTCTTTTTTATACAAATTTAGCGCATATCTTATCACACAGTAAATATTGTTGATATCATGGGGGTTTGAAGTGACGTGTTAAAGAGTTCAACCTACAAATAAAAAAACATGGAGGTTAGCCTTAGATTCATTTCTATAAAAAATATAATGCACTGCTGCTACAACCGCAGTTCATATATGAATTATTTCGTATATACATCACATCAGTTCATTCCTCACGGGAAGATATGAACTCAATAAATTGGCCTCGCTCACAATGTGTGGCTTTAAAGCTCAGTTGGTAGAGCATCGCACCGGTATCGCAGAGGTCACGGGTTCGAATCCCCGTTGAAGCCTTGAGTTTTTTTCAGGCTTCTTCTTTCCAATTACTGAAATTGGAAAATATACTGCGATGATCATTCTTCACTTTGAAAAAGTTTTTCTCGGAGACAAACATAATTCGGCCTGCAGTTGGAAATTCTGGGAATTTCATTGTGTTAGATGGTGAGAAATAACTTCTTGAAAACCAAATGTAAGCACATCTTATATCGTACCTGTCTCGGAGAATGTTATTTTGCCAGGTACGGTCATTTGCCACTCGCTAAAAACATAAAACATAAATGTTTAAGGACATTCAAATAAAACGTATCGTATTCCGCCTCTTCTAATTGGTTGCAATATAGCTTATAAAGCAGTATCAATAGACAGCCATATCACGCTTTCATGGAATTTCATCTAAAGCAATATTAGTTTTCCATATGTGAAAACCATTTGCCAATTATTATACTTACCAAATACACATCAGCCTGCAGTCTGACTTTGGTTAGCTAAATTTGAAAAAGATTCAGAACAGATATGAGTAATTTTTAACAAGTATCAAAATTATGCCAGTTTAGAATCAATAAAGGACTCATCATTACTATTATATTCTATCCTTGAAATTAAAATACTCCTGTAGCTTCATGAAACCAGTGATAATCCATGGTATCTGATAAACACTACAGTTTTAAAGAATATTGGAAGGGCTTAACTTAGAATTGCAGAAAATAATTTCATGATTTCACTTATTATCAAAAATACTTAGCACCAATGCACTCACTTGAATTCTCCTGAACTTGTCCTGGGTTTCACACTCCGACATCAAGTCTTCGTTCATCTTGCTGAAGTGTCAGAAAAAATAAAAAAAAATTGTTGTTGTTGAAGGTTTAACGTACCCCTCTCAAGGGTGATCCATTCATGGTTAGATGTTTTTTTCTCCGAAAACAAATGATAACGAAAACATTTTACTGGATGGTTTTTTTTAATATTAAATGAGCTCAGACAATTTGGTCTTTGCAAAGATACATCCAGGAAACGACAGGAACATTATTTAAAGAACAAATTCACAAAAATTGTTTCTTACCGTAATCCCTTGCACTCCTTGCAGTCCTTTCCTCTAGCTTTTAATAACTGCATATCAAAACGAGTATCATTTATAACTTCCATTTAAGTGAAAGACCACTTTAAGTTTAAGACCTTATAAATCTGAAAAGATTCTCAACTCTCCTGATGACAATAACTTTCATTCATGATTGTAACAATTCAACAGTTTCTCAAGTAAAAATGCTTTTGGTCTTACCTCAGCTCTTAACGAAAATTCCATTTCGTTCATTGCACAGAGCTTGTTTGATAGTAACACCACCTAGACCAAAGATAATTTTGAGCCTTAAAAATTGTTCCAAGAAGTATATATTTAAGACTGATTCTACGAACCAAAAGGAGCATAAGGATAGAAAATGTATTTACATTCGGCGGAGCTAAACTGTGAGTGACTGCGACAAAGAATGTAAATATTTTCCTGTTAGCATGAAATGCTCGCGTGCCGCTTTGGCATTAAGTTATTCTATTGTTGTAAGCGTATATAAGGTTCAACAGGTTGTAATGTATTCATCTCAGCTCTCAAAGTTTCAAATTATAATTTAAGCATTTCATCTTAATATGTCTGGTAATCTTATATCAGCTTTAGCCCCCAGAGGTTAGTGCGCCTGCATTTGGTTGGGGAATACGTTGCCATTTTCCCACTGGGTTTTTGGGTTTTCGTATCAGGCGCGGTTGCACAAGCTTTACAGTACTAATATCCGGCTACAAGGGAAATGCAGCATTAACACATCACATCTGCAAGTCGTTACCTCATTCTTTGCGATTTCCAGTTGGTTTGCTTTTCCCACAAACTCGTCATGTAATGAGTTCATCTAGAAATGTCAGGCATTATGGTAAGTATGTTGTTGTTTGTAATTGGAATAATAAAACACATGTAATGAAAGTACCTTGCTGTTTATCAATGTGAGTTCTTTTCCTTTTTCCGAAGGTCCTCATTCAACGAAGATCTTCGGAAAAAAGAAAAAGAACTCACATTCGAAGGTCCTCATTTAATGAAGAAATCTAAAAGAAATCAAGACATTGTTGTACAGTAAATTTTTCGACACCTGGTTTAAAAATTTACAATTTGCTCTCCTTTCAACAATCCACTTTAAAATATCTTCACATTGGTGTTTTGGGCCTTCCATTTTGGCGTATCAGCGAAGATACTAAGCTATAACATTTAAAACTCTAGATCCACGTTAACTACAAACGGCGAACGGCTAGGGGTCACGTGACCAGAACCAGATGTTTTCGTCTCGCGTTTCGACATCAAGAGGTAGGTTTTCACGTAAGCCATTTAACTAACACTTCTCTGCCGTGAATTTTTTTTATGCCTTGTACAAACAATAAAATCGAATGAACCAAATTGCAAATTGATTATAATTTTAGGCAGATAAGCAATTACCTTGCCTTTTGTTGTTGTTTGCAGAAAGTCACTGATCGAATGTGACAGCGGCTTAAGTCAATGTGTGTTTTATGATGCTTTATTTCTTTAGAAAGCTACGCAGGCTAGAAAACAAATTATTTTTTTCCCCTTTTATTAGCGTAATTTTGACAATTTGCAATGCATTGATACGACGAAAGGTCTTCATATTTAGTGATCGTATGTAACACCTTTAGCTCTAGTCCATTTCAGTTACTAGTACCTAGTGTATATGGTATAGCTCCTGGTATAAACAGGAGCCCAATGGGCTCCTGTTTATACCAGGAGCCCAATGGGCTCCTGGTATAAACGTCTTCATCGTACGTGCAAAAACAAAACATAGCTAAGTTGTTACGTCGGTTTCAACCATTGACATTTCCTTGTTCCTGTTCACAATGTTTTCATTTAAAGAAACAAGGCTTAAGGAAATGAAAAAAAATTTTTTAACCTCAGTAGTTTGAAAAAGCAATTCTTTTTTTATATTTGTAACTAACTGATTATTTTTAAATTTCATTAGTAATTTTCGAAAACAAACTAACTCCGCACAACCCAAAGTAAGAAAGCAAACGTCCTTTCTCCTTGGTGTTAAAACTCATTTTGTGATACTTCAGTCCAAGGCCTTGGAATTATTTCTTGGTATAGCATGTTTATTTTTGTGGTCCTTATTTTCGACAGAGAGGCGGTGGTGCATGGTGGTGGTGATTACTGTTAATTACTAGTTACTACTCGTAGTTTGTAGTAACTACCCTTTACTTCTTTGTATAAAGTGATGAAGTATTTTAACAAAGATGGTGATGGCAATGGCGATGGGTTGTTATATTATTATGGTTTGTCTTTCTTGTTGTCCGTATCTAATAGAAAAGACCTTCACTGACTTCATTCCGTCACACTTGCATGTGTTTTAGTTCTAAAGTAAACTGCACAAGATATATACAAGGCAGGTGAAGCAACACAACACATCTAGAGGGTTGTGAGAAAGGAAAAAGAACTGGAGATCGCAAACTTGCAATTTCCAGTTCTTTAACCTCCCTCACAACCTTAGTGAGGTGATCTTGAAAAATCTAGTTTTATCAAAAATATTTCATTCTTTCTACTAAAAAGAAAGCTGAAAACTCCACATTTAGACTAATCGAAGGATAGTTATTGAGGTTTGAAAGGAGAATTTGCACTTAAGAGATATACACTTATCTCTATTTAAAGAAAACAACCAAGTTACCTCTTTTGTGGAGTTTAACAGTTGGTCATGCACAATGTGCAACTTCGCCTCTGTCAAGTTCAGCTAAAAAAAACAGATTTGAAAGTAGTTACTAGCTTATATTTGGAGAAGTAGCTGTCCCACTTCGGTGATAAACGTATTTACCTCGTTCAACGTATTTGCCAATAGCCTTTCTTTCTCAGCAGCTTCATTCTTCCATGCGGTTATCTAAAAAGACCCAATCATTAATTCGAATTTTTTATTATCAATCACTGGGCCACAGCTCAGAGAGCAGAATCAATCTTTATTTTAAATTACATCTTGACAGTTCAGTTACGTCAGATTATAGAAACACTGAACGTAGCTTTACAAATCCTCTTACTTGTTATAACTTCCTCTTCCTCGCATGTGACGCAATAATAAGATAAAACTGAACTCAGTCCTTTTCGATCATAAACGTCGACAATAATCGCAACGCCAATATCACTTTACTAAAATGGGAATACCATAGGTTTGTAGCATTCTATAAGCTTTTACCTCGTTCATCGCTTCTGCCAACTGCTTTTCTTTTTCAGAAGCTCTATTCTTAAATGATGCCAGCTAAAAAGATCAAAACATAAACGCAAGCTTTTCATTTATAATTTCCACAGAAAACAGACTAGAATTCATCGGTATTTGATATTATGTCTTGAGCATCTCTTTATTCATCGCTAGCTCTTATTGATTAATTACTTAACCTATAAAAGGACGTCTTGCCTCCTTTCGTTAGCACAGTCTATAGAGGCCATTGGCCTACTGGCTGAATTGAAAATAGTAAATTAAAATTCCCTTACTTTATAACCTCTCCCTTCTCTTACGTGTGGCAGAAAGAATTGTATTTCACTTTTTCTCCAGAATGGAAATACTGTAGTTTGTAAAAAAATATATAATACAAGAACTTTATTAACCCCAGGTCAGTACCTAAAAAAAATTATTTTCAAATGGTTAGGCCCGGTGACCTCAAGTTTTAATTTCTTGTTTTGATGATTTCTATCAGCGCTTCCTATTTTGTTAATGTTTTATGATAAATACAGTTAAACTTACCTCCACTCTGACAGAAGTTTCATTGTCAGATACCACAGAGAGCTGAACAAAGGAAAAACAATAGTTATTAGAGCAACGGACGGTATCCGTCCTTCTTGAAGAACGGTGCCTCTGTTTGTTATCACACTTTCGAAGTAGGCCATCGGCTTACTTGCTTTATTGAACACGTTCCCTCTCCCCTTCTCTCACATAAGGCAAAAAAAGATAAAAAAATTGATTCATTTGCTAATATAACTTTTATTTCCGAAAACAATTACTTCGGGTGTGTTATTAACTACATTTCCCCACCCTCCCGGTCAGTTACCGAGAAAAATACCAGTTTTTGGTCAGATAAATACTGTAGTTTCTGAAAAATATATGATACATGAACTTTACTAACCCCAGGTCAGTGGGGCCCAGCAATTAAATGCCAGTGACAAGCAGTTTAAATCAACGATAACGAGGTTAGGAATCTGAACCGGCAGAAGGCAAACCAGTTAGCCGTTTAAAGCGTGGCCTGGGATCTGAACCGAGAACAACACCAGCCAGTAGCCAGAACGAGAAATGACTCCACGACCTTCGGGTTTCAAGTCCTATGACCTAACCACTCGACCACGCTGCCTCCTGCCTCCTTGTTAACATGTACACATCTTACCTCGTTTAGTGCGTCTGTCAGTTGTGCTTCTTTTTCAGAAGCCTTATCCTTCCAAAACACCAGCTAAAAAGAACCAAACATAAATGGAAATTCGTAATGAATGATTATTCACGCTTCAGGAAGCAGAACTGCTCAGTTTTTGAACCATATCTTAAACATCTCTTGTCGAGTGCATGAAATGTCAGGGCCTGTCCTAAATCGTGCAGGGTGAGACGGGCATTCCTGAGTATTGCCAATTATTTTACTAAAGATCGTTGCAGTTTTAAATTTAAGGAAAACTGTAAACCTCCACGTTTGGAACAATCGAAGTCAGTAATTTCACTCTCATTACTGAGACCGGAAAAAAACCTTATTCCCTCGGTGATAGTCCCTGACATATTTTTGGTGAAAGTGCTATAAGTCCTAGATGATTTTTTTTTTGTTAACAAAGTTTCATTCAAGGCACTTTGTTGTTATTTTTCTGGGCCAGCCTTCCCCACCCACTTCCTCCACTGCTTAACAAATTAAAAATGCCGTAATTCTTAGAGAAAGTGTATGACAAAGCGCATCATGGAAGGAAAAAGTCGGGTGTAGTTTTTTTACTTGTGCCTTCTTGTAACAAATTCGTTATTTTGTCTTTAGATACAGCTATAACCTAATCTCTGATCTTTGAGAGCTTCCCGGAATGAGAGTCCTTAACAATTTTGACCACGCTGATACATGGACACCAATCCTGAACTCCTTCTTTGATCGTGAAAGAAACTGCAAGGGACGATGAGTTATCACAAAATGTAAAAATACTTGACAGGCTAGCATTTCCCGCGCATTTTAACATCATTTACACGTCGTGGAGTGATCACAACACGTCATGTGCGGTTACACACGTCGTGTAGTGACCACGATGCGTCATGTGCGGTTACAAAGTTGAACGTCACAAAAACGATCCGCCATTTTGATAGCTTTTTAACATCCTGAAGAAGACCAGTAAAACTGGTCGAAACGTCGGTTTTAAAGACATTTTAAGTTCGGGAAATCCCGAAAACAATTCATAGATTTTAATTTTTAAAAACGAAAATGTCTCTACGTTTCTACCTAACGATTTCATTAATTAACAAGTAATAATTAGATTGCCCGTTGATGCTCCCTGACATATCCTATCCTTCTTTTCCTTTGCCAGTTTCTCGTCCTTGTTCAAGATTTGTTTATTTTTTAAAAGAGGGCAAGTTTTATTGCAATTTTCAAGTTAGGAAAACTGTAAACCTCCACGTTTGGAACAATCGAAGTCAGTAATTTCACTGTCATTACTGAGACCGGAGAAAAACCTTATTCCCTCGGTGATAATCCCTGACATTTTTTGTGAAAGTGCTATAAGTCCTAGATGATTTATTTTTTGTTAACAAAGTTTCATTCAAAGCACTTTGTTGTTACCTTTCTGGGCCAGCCTTCCCCACCCACTTCCTCCACTGCTTAACAAATATAAAAATGCCGCAATTATTAGAGGAAGTGTATGACAAAGCGCATCAACGAAGGAAAAAGTTCGGGTCTAGTTTTACTTGTGCCTTCTTGTAGAAAATTCGTTATTTTGTCTTTAGATGCAGCTATAACCTAAGCTCTGATCTTAGAGAGCATCCTATTTCTTTCATATCAAATGAAGGAAAATGAAAGGACTCTTAAATCAGAGGCGAGATGCAAGAGATAGGGTAAATATCTCCACATTTGCACCTATCAAAGCAGTGAAGCTAGACGTGAGTGTAGGATGTTAGTTTACTTCACACAACTCAAAGTAGAAGCGAACAACACTTCGTTGAATGTTGATGCTTCGTGAGGGAAGGTGAGGTAAGATAACAATACGCGTGGAGGTTATTAACAAGGACTAGGATCTGGCAGTGGAAGATAACATCTTTTTTTAAACTGCCAGATCCTCGTCCTTGTTAAAACTCTGTTCCTTTGGCAAAGCCATCTGAAAGAAACCAGGTTTTATTGCAAACTTTACATTGTCAATTAAAGGAAAGCTGAAAACCCCACATTTAGATCAATCGAAGGCTTATTATTGAGGTTTGAAAGGAGAATTTGCACTTAAGAGAAATACCCATATCTCTATTTAAAGAAAAAAACCATGTTACCTCTTTTGTAGAGTTGAACAGTTGGTCATTCACAATGGTCAACTTCGCCTTTGTCAGGGCCAGCTGAAAAAAAGGACAGATTTTGAAAGAAGTTACTAGCTTATGTTTGGAGATGTAGCTGTCCCACTTTGGTAATAAACGTATTTACCTCGTTCAACGCATTTGCCAAAAGCCTTCCTTTCTCAGCAGCTTCATTCTTCCATACGATGACCTAAAAAGACCCAATCATTAATTCGAATTTTTTATTATTAATCACTGGGCCACAGCTCAGAGAGCAGAATCAATCTTTATTTCGAATTATATCTTAACAGTTCACTTATGTGAGATTACAGAAACACTGAACGTAGGTTTAAAAGTCCTCTTCCTTATTATAACTTCCTCTTCCTCGCATGTGACGCAATAATAAGATAAAACTGAACTCCCTTTCGATCATAAACGTCGACAATAATCGCAAGGCTATATATTACTTTACTTCAATGTCATACAATAGGTTTGTAGCATTCTGCAAGCTTTTACCTCGTTCAACGCTTCTGTCAATTGCTTTTCTTTTTCAGAAACTCTTTTCTTAAATGATGCCAGCTTAAAAAACAAAACATAAATGAAAGCTTTTCATTCTTAATTTCCACAGATAACAGACTAGAATTCATCGGTATTTGATATTATGTCTTGAGCATCTCTTTATTCATCGTTAGCTCTTGTTGATTAATTACTTAACCTATAAAAGGAAGCCGTGCCTCCTTTCGTTAGGACAGTCTATAGAGGCCATTGGCCTACTGGCTGTATTAAAAATTAGAAATTAAACTTCCGTCACTTAAAGCCTCTCCCTTCTCTTACGTGTGGCAGAAAGAATTGGATTTCACTTTTGCTGCAGAATGGAAATACTGTAGTTTGTAAAAAATATATAATACATGAACTTTACTAACCCCAGGTCATTGGGGCCCAGCAATTAAGTGCCAGAGACAAGCAGTATAAATCAACGAACCGAGAACAGTAGCTAAACAATTTTCCATTCAAATTGTTAGGCCCGGTGACCTCAAGTCAGTTTAATTTCTTGTTTTGATGATTTCCTCAAAATTTCCTATTTTGTTAATGTTTTATGAGAAATACAGTTAAAACTTACCTCCACTCTGACTGAAGTTTCATTGTCAGACACCACAGAGAGCTGAACAAAGGAAAAACAATACTTATTAGAGCAACGGACGGTATCCGTCCTTCTTGAAGAACGGTGCCTCTGTTTGTTGTCGCACTTTCGATGTAGGCCATCGGCTTACTTGCTTTATTGAAAACGTTCCCTCTCCCCTTCTCGCACATAAGGCAAAAAAAGATAAAAAAAATTGATTCATTTGCTAATATAACTTTTATTGCAGAAAACAATTATTTCCCCACCCTCACGGTCAGTTACCGAGAAAAATACCAGTTTTTGGTCAGATAAATACTGTAGTTTCTGAAAAATATATGATACATGAAGTTTACTAACCCCAGGTCAGTGGGGCCCAGCAATTAAATGCCAGTGATAAGCAGTTTAAATCAACGATAACGAGGTTAGGAATCTGAACCGGCAGAAGGCAAATCAGTTAGCCGTTTGAAGCGTGGCCTAGGATCTGAACCGAGAACAACACCAGCCAGTAGCCAGAACTGGAAATGACCCCACGACCTTTGGGTTTCAAGTCCTATGACCTAACCACTCGACCACGCTGCCTCCTGCCTCCTTGTTAACATGTACACATCTTACCTCGTTTAGTGCGTCTGTCAGTTGTGCTTCTCTTTCAGAAGCCTTATCTTTCCACGACGCCAGCTAAAAAGAACCAAACATCAATTCAAATTCGTAATGAATGATTATTCACGCTTCAGGAAGCAGAACTGATCAGTTTTTGAAACCATATCTTAAATATCTCTTGTCGAGTGCATGGAATGTCAGGGCCTGTCCTAAATCGTGCAGGGTGAGACGGGCATTCCTGAGTATTGCCAATTATTTTCTAGCCTTTAAAATACTAAAGATCGTTGCAGTTTTCTGCGCAGTTTAGGCAACCTGAAAAACTTCAGGCTTCAACGGGATTCAAAGGCATGACCTCTGTGACATCGGTGCAAGTGTCTAGCCACTGAGCTATCATAGTTTCCATACATTTGTTTGTGTATATTTTTGTTGCCATGCGTTGAGATGACAAAGCTAGAGCAGAATGTTTCTTTTCTCGTAAATATTATAAGTGTTTAAGTTATTAGTACAGTTACCTCTTTGGCAGAATTTAGCAGTTTATCGTTCGTAATGCTAAGCTTCGCCTTTGTCAAGGCCAGCTAAAAAATATATTGAAAAGTAACTGAAGTAACTAAGAGCTTCAATTTTGAAATGTAGCTCTCATCTGATAGTTCTTCAAATCGTCAAATACTCTTTAAGCGAATGCCATAATTTGGCAAACTGCCTTAGGACTTAGGGGGCAAGTTTCTAAAGAAACTGTGGTGCTGCGTCGGTGGGACTATTACAAGATAATTTGGTTTTATCAACTGGGTTGATAATGGGAATTGGCCACCGTAAAGAGATTCGGAAGCTGACGTTTCGAGCGTTAGCCCTTCGTTCGTAATGCTAAGCATTGCTCGCTCCGATTAGCTCCGACGTAGGGCTAACGCTCGAAACGTCAGCTTCCGAATCTCTTTACGGTGGCCAATTCACATTATCAACCCAGTTGATAAAACCAAATTATCTTGCCTCAGGATTTCCCGAGTTATATGATCTACATCTCATATTTAGTAGGCAGATAATATAATTTAACAAACTCCGGCTTTGGGGTTTGCCGAGTTATATGATTGATATTTCGTAGGTAGCTAATAGCGCAATATGATGGCTGCAATGGCAGACGTTGAGGAGATTCAGATTAGACGGATTCAGGCTTAAACGGGATTCGAATCCATGACATCTGCGATACCCCTGCAGTCCTCTACCAACTGAGCTATCATAGTTTCCATGTTACCCAAGCAGAATTTGTCTTTTGCGAAAAGTATTATCCATATTCAAAAAAACTAGTAGAATTACCTAAGGCGAAGCTGCACATTGTGGATGACAAAATTTAAGTTGTTTATCCACGATATCCAGCTTCGCCTTTGTCAAGGACCTCGCCAAGGCCAGCTGAAACAAGGACAAAGATTGAACGTGACTAAGGGCTACGGTTTTGAAAATGTAGCCCTCTTTTGAAAGTTTTTAAATCGTCAAATAAGGACTTATTATTATCCTAACCCAATTTTCTTGAAATAATTCCCATTTTTGAATTATCATTGTACTGTAATGTCTCCAGAAGCTGCTAACACAGCTAAGTACCTTTGCTTCCAAATTATTAGGCCCGGTGACCTCAAGTTTTAATTTCTTGTTTTGATGATTTCTATCAGCGTTTCCTATTTTGTTAATGTTTTATGAGAAATTCAGTTAAAACTTACCTCCACTCTGACAGACGTTTCATTGTCAGACACCACAGAGAGCTGAACAAAGGAAAAACAATAGTTATTAGAGCAAGGGACGGTATCCGTCCTTCTTGAAGAACGGTGCCTCTGTTTGTTATCGCACTTTCGATGTAGGCCATCAGTTTACTTGCTATATTGAAAACGTTCCCTCTCCCCTTCTCGAACGTAAGGCAACAAAAAAGATAAAAAATTGATTCACTTTGCTCATATAACTTTTATTGCAGAAAACAATTGCTTTGGGTGTGTTATAGACTATATTGCCCCCCTCCCCCCGCCACCCAGGTCAGTCACCGAGAACAACACCAGCTTTTGGTCAGATCGGACTCGAACCCACAACCTCCGGGCTCAAAGTCCTACGCGCTAACCACTCAGTCACGCTACCCTTACCTCGTTAAGCGTATCTGCCAATTGCCGTTCTTTTTCAGAGGCTTTTTCTTTCCATGAGGCCAGCTAAAAAGAACCAAACATCGATGCAAATTTTCAGTCAATAACAAGTAATTGATCAGTAATTGAAATTATATCTTAAACATCTCTTCACGTATCGCTTGGTTAGCTTTCGTTAAGAAAGCCCAAATTTGTGGAGGATAGAAAGATGTTGCAAACATTGTAAGCACACATTAGTTGCTTGATACAAAAAACAATTTAAAGACACTAAAACGCAACCCTTCACAAGAATTTATCACAATAAAATATATAAAATACTATGAGATTAAGAACGGAAATATTTGTACAACAAACCAGCCAGAAAACTACCTGGCGACTTTACATTAACTTTCTAACCTACCTCAAGGTTTTTGTATTTCATTTTTTTGGGGGTTTAGAGAAAACTGATCACTGTTAAAAACGTTTGACTGCGAATCAGTGGGCTAACTAAGGATAGTGTTACGTTCTGATAGAGCTACAACTTAAAAAAATGTTTCCTCTGGTGATATTATGACCCTTTCTGTTCCTGGGCTTGTTTTGCCGACTTTCTACTTGACAAGTTAATCTGACACTTACCTCGGCTCTGACAGAATTCTCATTGTGAGACGCCATTGAGAGCTGCATAGCACAAGAGAGAGATGCATTTATCAGACGATATGTATGCGTCACGACTGGGAATCACGACGAAGTAAATGTCCGATATCTACAAACCTTTTCTTCCAGCTGAGCTATTGTCGATTGCTTTCCTGAATCGGACGTTTTAACAGTTGTCGAAGCCAACTGAAAACACCAAAAGAACAATGGCATATTGGTAACATTATAAAAAGCATAATTCATGTTTAATAGTTAATCACCTACAATAATTAATTGTAAAAATATAACACAAGATAACTGGTGCATCACAAAGCCCTGAGGAAAAACTAAACTCGTCCTTGAAAGTTAATGATCCTCGTAGCCTTCTTTTAATTAAACTGCACATTTCATTATTCGATGAAAAAGACGGTGAATGTTTTTTTTCTGACCTCAAAAGTCTTACAGGAGAGTCATTTCCTTTTATTTGGCCCACGATAAGAGTTGTATCAAAGATTATAGGTAAAAAGTCAAATTCTGTTGCTATGTTTTTGCGGATACAGAGAGATGTTGAAATTGAGTGTCTCGTAAGAGCCACTTTTTCGCTGAAATATAGAAATAACTGACCGGTGAAAGTGCTTTCCATTTTCTGGTACTCGTAGTGATTGGCGAAGTTAACCCACAGTAAGGATATAGTGAGGTCATTTAGGTGAAATCGCAGAGGTTATAGCCTGCGAAAACAAGCTATAACCTCTATAGCCTTTCTATAGCCATTCTTCGCTCCCGGCCCGATGGCGTTTCGCGTCCTTCGCCCGAAACGCCACTCGGGCCGAGAGCGAAGAAGGACGGCTGTTTTCGCAGGGTACAGAGATTAAACATGTCTAAATTAGCTCCGCAAGTCAAATGATCAATTTAAGGTTTAATTTAGCTTTGTTTGGCTCGTTCGACTCATTTGCAGTGACTCCAACGGTTTGTACAAGCATGTTATGGCTTCTTTTAAGAGTACACGAGGTAGATAGCACTCTCACGACCACATGACCATATTTATGTACAGTATCTGACCGATTTTTCAAAAAACATGCCCACTATTTTAATGCATAGTCTTAACACGGTTTTCTTAAAATCAGACATATATCAGTTAATGTTAAAAAAGGAAAAAAAAGGTTGTAACATGTACTCACTATCAGTCTATAGCCATTCAAAGTTATTTCGTGTAGTAGTACATTGATAAAGGAATTACTTATCTTTACCATACACAGAGTTCATAATGCATTTGCTCACTTCCTTGGCAAAGGGACATTTCCAGCCTGAACTTTGATGTGGCGAAAGATTAAAAATCTGTTGTACTGTTGAAACGGTACTTTCCCGCTCGATGCAATTCAAGTACATCCGGGACATTGCTATTTGCAAGCAAAACATTGCCACGAACAGAGTGAAGGAAATCTAGTCAAAGACTGATCGTGAGTAGCATTTGCTTGTTTTCTCAAATTGAGGCGTTTTCAGCCTAGCTAACTTTGAGAACTGTCTGTGATTCGCTAGCGAAAAAGAGATTTGTAAGACTATCGGTCAATAATTGCCTTAGCGAAAACATGCGGAGTGTTCGCTTGCTCGTAATTATGGCCTAGTTTGTTTTCCCTTATTCAGTCCATTTAGGACGATGCAGGCATTTCGAAAGCTATGGTTCAGCTCTCCGCCGCGGTTTTGATATTTGACAAGACTCGAATGTTTTTTGTTGGAAGCATTCTTAACAAAAAAAAAACTGGAAAAGCGCAAGTTTTTAGTTATTTTCGCCCGTTAATTGTGTGCGTTTTGTATGGAAAGCTTTATTTTACTATTTCCTTGGGTAAGAGGTTTTATTTCTATAGGTTATGCGTTTTTTACCTTCTTGTATTCTCTCTCCATTCTTTGGAGCCTGGCATTTGCTCGGCCCAAATCATTTCTGGCCTCTAATCTTGCACGTCTATCCTGCAAGTGTGTACTCTAAAGAAAAAACAAAAAATTTAAACGAGTATTCCCCAGTTGTTTTCTCAGAGTAGCTAGGAGCTAAGATGCAAGAACAATCTGGCGAGTAGGTTGTTCTTCGGCGAGGTGGTTTTGATGCATGCTTGTGAGTTCTCATTAGCGCTCGACTGATTCAAAACGAGAGAGTACTGTAGTAGTCCCTTTAGCTGAATTCTGGATTATCCAGTGAACGCGAAACTAATCTTTCGAGCCCACGAACAATACCAGCTGCGGATGCAGTAGCCACGGGAAAAAATTTTATCACAGAAACGGAGACATGTTGGCGGGCCGCTCAGTGATTGGAAGCAACAGCACTCGACCCATGCATTGCTACTCACTTACTAGTCATTCAATCCTTCGCCCGAAACGCCACTCGGGCCGAGAGCGAAGAAGGACGGCTGTTTTCGCAGGGTACAGAGATTAAACATGTCTAAATTAGCTCCGCAAGTCAAATGATCAATTTAAGGTTTAATTTAGCTTTGTTTGGCTCGTTCGACTCATTTGCAGTGACTCCAACGGTTTGTACAAGCATGTTATGGCTTCTTTTAAGAGTACACGAGGTAGATAGCACTCTCACGACCACATGACCATATTTATGTACAGTATCTGACCGATTTTTCAAAAAACATGCCCACTATTTTAATGCATAGTCTTAACACGGTTTTCTTAAAATCAGACATATATCAGTTAATGTTAAAAAAGGAAAAAAAAGGTTGTAACATGTACTCACTATCAGTCTATAGCCATTCAAAGTTATTTCGTGTAGTAGTACATTGATAAAGGAATTACTTATCTTTACCATACACAGAGTTCATAATGCATTTGCTCACTTCCTTGGCAAAGGGACATTTCCAGCCTGAACTTTGATGTGGCGAAAGATTAAAAATCTGTTGTACTGTTGAAACGGTACTTTCCCGCTCGATGCAATTCAAGTACATCCGGGACATTGCTATTTGCAAGCAAAACATTGCCACGAACAGAGTGAAGGAAATCTAGTCAAAGACTGATCGTGAGTAGCATTTGCTTGTTTTCTCAAATTGAGGCGTTTTCAGCCTAGCTAACTTTGAGAACTGTCTGTGATTCGCTAGCGAAAAAGAGATTTGTAAGACTATCGGTCAATAATTGCCTTAGCGAAAACATGCGGAGTGTTCGCTTGCTCGTAATTATGGCCTAGTTTGTTTTCCCTTATTCAGTCCATTTAGGACGATGCAGGCATTTCGAAAGCTATGGTTCAGCTCTCCGCCGCGGTTTTGATATTTGACAAGACTCGAATGTTTTTTGTTGGAAGCATTCTTAACAAAAAAAAAACTGGAAAAGCGCAAGTTTTTAGTTATTTTCGCCCGTTAATTGTGTGCGTTTTGTATGGAAAGCTTTATTTTACTATTTCCTTGGGTAAGAGGTTTTATTTCTATAGGTTATGCGTTTTTTACCTTCTTGTATTCTCTCTCCATTCTTTGGAGCCTGGCATTTGCTCGGCCCAAATCATTTCTGGCCTCTAATCTTGCACGTCTATCCTGCAAGTGTGTACTCTAAAGAAAAAACAAAAAATTTAAACGAGTATTCCCCAGTTGTTTTCTCAGAGTAGCTAGGAGCTAAGATGCAAGAACAATCTGGCGAGTAGGTTGTTCTTCGGCGAGGTGGTTTTGATGCATGCTTGTGAGTTCTCATTAGCGCTCGACTGATTCAAAACGAGAGAGTACTGTAGTAGTCCCTTTAGCTGAATTCTGGATTATCCAGTGAACGCGAAACTAATCTTTCGAGCCCACGAACAATACCAGCTGCGGATGCAGTAGCCACGGGAAAAAATTTTATCACAGAAACGGAGACATGTTGGCGGGCCGCTCAGTGATTGGAAGCAACAGCACTCGACCCATGCATTGCTACTCACTTACTAGTCATTTAAACTTAGTGAACTAAAAAATAGTTACCTTATGTGTTCACTAAATTGGAAAATCGTATATCATAGTGTACTCCAAATATTGTTAGCTAGACAACTTTAAAGTCTTGTAATGCAGATATTACCTCCATTTTCATATAAAGTTCCTGATACTGTTTTAACCGGAAGAGCAGTTGTTCCTTTTCCTTGTCTGATAAGAGAAGAGAAAACCTCAACATAATTAAGGTCGATTACAAAACTGTCTATCAACAATTATTGGGTGAGGTTTTTGTGATATCCAGAGTAATCAAGGCCGAGGTAGGGGTTATCAGCCGACGTCGAAATGTGAGGCTGATAACCCTTACCGAGACCTTGATTATTCTGGATATCAAAAAAACTGAATCCAATAATTGTTTTATTATACATTGAACGAAAAGAAATGGAAGTCGTGTTTTTGCTTCTTCACTGACGGCAACACAAAGCGCGCGAACTTGACATGATTACCCTTATAAATCATGCACCGCGGTCATACATGACATGATTAACCGTGACCTAGAGTCCTAATGAATATTGTACAATCTGCAGCTAGATAACGTCACAGGCGCTGATTTCGAAAATTCACTGTACGCTTTCGGGCAATCGAAAAGGAGAGAGTGAGTTCAATGTATAATAATTTCATTGATAGGATTGACGAAGAATGCGTAAAATCGCTTGGGATGTTGGAACGATTTTTAGGCACCTATGAAATTCCTAAGCCTGAATTTGAAATACCTATATTCACATTTTAACGATATTGTTTCAGCTTTCGAATCTTACCATTAGCACTGTTTGTGGCTTTCATTTTTGTTTTGTGAGAATCTAATGTTTCGTATCAAGCTCCGCGTATTAGTTACTGGAATGAGTAGTAGTAGCATTTTAGGTATTTTTGACTAACAGCGCTCCCTATAGATAGCGATTTTAAACGTATTAACTGAGAAAAAATCCTTGGTAGAACGCCATCTAAAGCACTGCATCTCTATTTACTATTTTTCATTAGAAGGGAGTGAGACAATCAAAATACTACAAAGATAACAAGCAGAGTATACTTAATTTATGTTAATATACAGAATTGTAAACAAGCAAAAGTAATCACCTTTATGCCATAAGGCTTTCTTAAACAGCCATCCCTGAAAAAAAGTTATAACTGAATTAATTTATTTGCGACATTTCAACCAAGGATTAAACGCAAGTGGTCTTTGCATAGTTATTTATTTTAACTTCGCTCAACTAAAATACCGTGGATATGTTGTAGGTCAAAATGAAATTCAGGTTAAAATGAAATTCCTTTGTCTTCTAACCCTAGTTATTGATGGATCATGATAAATTAGGGTTAGAAGACAAGGAAATTGAGAATCAAACTAGGTTAAAATCATTTTAACCTGAATTTCATTATGACCTACAACAGCTATACATAAAATGTTTATGAGGCAGGGAGACCACTACAGCCTAGCCAATTACAGTGGATCCCTCGTTAATAATTTATACACTTACCAGAAAATATCCAAGGGGAATAACAGCGAGCAATGCTGCCATCGACAGTCCTTTCAACTAAAATATGAAGAGAGAAACAATACCGGTTAAACTTATTAACTTCGGCAAAAACAAAATACGAAAACGATTTATCTATATTTACATGTAAAAATACAGTATCAAAAGTTGGTAAAACGGATAAGTTCATTGCTTCAACTGTTAAAAATTACAAATTCATATATAAACAAAAGTCTCCATTTACTTGGCGCGATAAAAACTTCGGATAGCTTTTCGTAAACACTATCTGTTCCGAGAAGAGAACTTTAAGCTTCGAGGCGCGTTTCGATATAAAAAAAAAATGATTATATAATTAGACCAATTGAACTTCAGGTACAATTCATGATAAGACCGGACATAGGCCGGGTGCAAAAAAAAAGAAAAAAAACTTTGAAATGCTTGCCTTTGGACATCGGTAAGCACGTTGAAAGCAAACGTTTTGAATTAAAGAAACGTGAAGCTTCGATAAATGTCTTCACATTCCGTGGAACTGTGAGTAACAGTGACAGAGAATGAGAATCCGCTTAAAGTCCGTGATTGTATTCATAAAGCGAGTCCAGTCCAAATATGGATGTGGACATACCGGTGGATTGGCAACCAAAATTTGAGGCTGGATTTTTTTGGTCATGGCCCCGTGAGTTGCCCAAAGGGATGGAGCTCCGCAAAAATTGG
>OZ026602.1:24283029-24288029 GCA_964020085.1 Micromussa lordhowensis | reverse complement strand
TATTAGGTCAGATTGTTAGATGTTAGATGTTCCAGTGTGCACTCACTTTGAAGGACAAACAAACTGCAATGCAGAAACGTCTTCCACAAGGTAGTAAAAAAAATAAATAAATAATACTAATAATATAAAGGAGAGATTAGCACCAATCTAAATGTAATCTGCAAAAAATGGTTTCTTGCCTGTGTGACTTATTGTTTTCTCTCAGTTACTGCTACAAGGAAAGCACCCTCTGAGACACCATACCAAAGCTTGTACTGTTACCATGGCAACAAGACACCCAAACATCATTGTGTTTGTCATCATTCATAGCAACTAGTGTCATGATGTTGGTTTTGTTAAATTTAGTTGCATTTTCATGTCAAAGGTCTTTTTGACTATCGAGCCCTCTTAAGCGTGTCAGTGTCTCCAATGGGTTTCTTCCAAAAGAGTTGTTGGATGTCTTTTGGCCAGGTGGATAATGGGTCAAAAGCATCCCCGTTCAGCATAGCAAGTAGATTACTTCTTTTTTCGATTAATCTTGTCCTTGGTAGATATCGTAGATATCGTATAGATGTATTGAAGTATTGTAGTCAAAATTGCCCCATGACCAGCGGGAACTTGGTTAAATACAAATCTTTGGTTAATGAAAGTTATAGATGAGAAAAAAAAATTATTGAAAGAAAAGCAAACAGTATTACAATTGACTTGAAAAGGATGTAATAAATATGAAACCGGTATATTGTGTATGGAAATTGGATGATGAAATAATTTAAATTTCTCTTAAAAATTCTGTTCCTCAGTTGATGGTCCAAAATATTTAAAATGAATAGGTTCCAAAATATTTGAGATTGTGTTACATGACTATTTTGAGCATATAATTTCAATACAGAGGAAATTTTTTGAAATTATATGCTCAAAATAGTCTGTTAGTATTCAAATTTCGTCTTTATTTAAATTATATGTTCAAAATTATTTGGACTTCAATATGTCAAAATGAATTCAAAGAGATAAAAAATTCGAAAATCATGTAATCAAAATAATAAGAACAAATTAGATACGAAAATGATTCAAATATTGAAAAGAATAGCGCTAGCAGGGGGTAACTCGTAGCCCTGAGCATAGTTAGTCTCCTCTACTAACTATGCCCTGAGCGAGGGACCCTAAAACGTGTACCAGGTTGTTGGACCAACAGTCACCCGGTCCTGGCAAAAGGGCAGGGGCAGAAAAATCCCTGCACAGTCTTAATTTTGAGACTGTGTGATGCCCAAATCGAAAAACAGCGCATAAATAACTAATCGATGTGTAATTGAGTTATTTATAAGGTGACCATGTAATATCACCCGGGTAGAGAAAGACAGGAACATCGACACCAAGGCTCATATGGTTGAGAATCGTCACGGGCAAAACCCAACCGAGCAGGGGTGTTTCTAGTCCGGTACCAGACCTTTGCCCGACATCTCCGTGTCGAGTCCGATGGAAAGGAAAAGGAAAAACTACTGAAGAAGAGTTAGCGGCTCTCCTCCAGGATTAAGGCGGCGGACCTACATCTCAAGTGACTACATCGTGAAGCAAACGATAACGCACCTTATTGCATCTACCGCGATGAATTACAACTTTTAATTGTTTTGTTTCAAGTTGGGCTTTAGCAGCTCGACTTTTAGGCAAGTCTGGGGAGTTTAATCCCTGGGATACCCCCTATAATGTCCTGGGGATGCTCCACCCGAAAGGGATAATTATAATTGAGGGCTTCAGGTCTTTAAAAGGATAGAGATTTCATAATCTGAGGTATATGAATGGGTGGGGAAACCTGAAATGTAAGTGCAACGTAACGTCGACATGTAAAATGCTTGTTTTTCTCCTTAACATCTCTTCTGAATATACTTGATGGTCCCCAATAACACGTTTCACTAACTTCATCACAAGGGTTTAGAAAAGGGATGCAGTATTCCTTAGTAAGTATGTCAAAGGAGTACCTTTTCTCATAATAGATATACTAAAGGGGTACCTTTTCTGCCAAAGTAGTACACAAAAGGCTAACGGGTTGGACCTTGGCAGAGGTCATCGGCTCCTGACCTGAACTGGAGCTTCACCGTATAAAACTTTGTAGAGTACTACCCGGTATTAAATATGAAAACTGGTCTTATTTATTACATGGATTTATTCTGGCTGGTATCTACAACAAAGGTATTACCGAGTTTGGCTATCGATTAAGGCTGCGTATTGTGTCACAATACTCCTGGCCAAACGGACTGAGAATTATCCATGCCATCGCAGTTTAACCTGGGTCAGGCCAAGCGGTAAGTATATCATCTACTACAACGTAAAGCACGCAAGGCTGTTCCAACAAATTGTTAACTTGGCGATTGAAGTACAAAAACAAGCCGGGGCTGGCTATATATCTGAACAAAAAAAATCACAAATTTTTATTTTGTCTTTCCTATTATTTTCATTTCTCTTCCGTTACTGTA
Source organism: Micromussa lordhowensis (assembly GCA_964020085.1). NCBI lineage: Eukaryota > Metazoa > Cnidaria > Anthozoa > Scleractinia > Lobophylliidae > Micromussa > Micromussa lordhowensis. The sequence goes on along the minus strand of OZ026602.1, from coordinate 24,285,582 downwards.
TCCGCGGTACAATGTCCCTGTTCGCGCTGACGTCTGATACTTCTCCTTGAGGATAACATATGTTCCAAGTCGCGAGTAGTTTTCCGGAAAAGTCACCAAGTCAATGGGCTATTGCATGGACCCAAATTTTACCGCTTACGTTATAAACGGTATTATTATTCATTCAAAATATTTCCCCGTTTCTGATTGATTAAAACCACACGCATAATTTACCATAACCGGCTGCGGTTCACCAAATTTGGAAAGAATCTTCGCCATATTGAATCAATGACGTCAAAAGTGCAGCCCGCTTCAGATTATTGAACCGATGACCGAGAAAATCTGGGGACGATATTATGTTACTTTTAGTGAGCGAAAAACAAAGATCGAAAGGAAATATTTTGAATGAATAAGAAAACAATTATTGAAATCGGCTTTCGTAGATATGAAGAATTCTGGAGATCTCGGAGGGTATTATCCACCTCGGCCTTCGGCCTCTGTGGATAACACCCTCCTTGTTCTGCAGAATTCTTCATATCCTACTCAGCCTCATTCAATAATTACTAAATATCCAAATGTATATAGAGCGTTTTGAGAAGGTATATAAATGATGTTGCCTACCGAACAAATCATTAATTATTCATCTTACACTATTGATATATATATTCATTTCTCTTCGGTTTATAATCAATGTCCCTTTTCCTTGAGCATAATATGTTCCAAGTAGCAAATAGTTTGTAGGTATGGCCATCTGAATATTATTTCGCCAAAATATGTGACCCTTAATGAGCAATCGTACGGGACCATTTTTTACGGCTTACAGTATGTGCAGTAGATAGAGCCTTTTGAGAAGGTACATATATTATGTTAGTATATACACACTCAGTGATCTTGGTGTTTTAAGCAATCTGATTGGTTCGCTATCTCTGGCTTAATGAGTGGGTCCATAAAGTTGCAAAGAAGACAAGCCACTGTCCATATTTGGTTTATGGCCCATTCAATGGAATTTCAGTCTTCAAGACTTTAAATTTCTTGATTCTAACTAAGGCAATTGTTGACTCATTACCATCACGAAATGCAGGCATGTTTACCTTAACTCCAATTGGGTCAAGTAATCAGAGTAATTCCTGGATGGTAAATCATCTTGGTGTAGTATACCACACCTGGCTACTATTTCCTTATCTGATAGCGATCCTGGATACAACTGACTCAAAAGTTACTACTCCTGAGGGACTGATTCCAACTAAAGCCTTGTTGCTGCAGAGCGAGCGTAGCAGCAGTTCATAATCTAAATATAAAAGAAAGGTAGGAAAATTTGAGATTTTGCCATGGTTTTTAGCCTCGCTTTCAACGGACCACAATCCTTTGCGCTGTGGTAGAGCCTCGTTTTCAGCTGACCACAATGCTCTGCGCTGCGTATTGCCTCAATTCGAGACCAAGAACATAAGCAACTGAGAAGTTCTAACATAACATAAGATCTTCTACACTGTCATCTTGCTTTTGACGCCAGTTCAGGAGAGTGCCAGTGCGTCATTGCAATGTTAAGGTATCAGCCAGGGTTCAGAATGCGAAAATTTCGAGACGTTCAGATAGAGCTTTTCAAGAGCTTTCTTTAAAAAAAAATCCAAATTAAAAGAAATATTATTTCGTTGGACGTTGAAGTTTACTACACGTTAATTGTTTGAAATCGTTGAAAAGTCCTGTCATTCTGGATTAACTTGTAGGTCAACGCGTCACAAAATAATTCACAAGGTATAGTGGTGTCATTTTACCACGCATTACATGCCGCAAGATTGATTCAAATGCCTGCAAAAAAAAAAGAAGAGGTCGTGTTTGTTTTCATCTGCAACGACAAGGCAGAAGAAGCCGAAAGACTCGTTTAGCTCTGATTGGGCTGAAAAATTAGCGGAGAGTGACTAAGGCTCTTACTTCGACTAGGAGCAATGGCTAAAGGAGTTGAACGAGAAGCTAAGCGTCGAATGCGATTCGTCGGTTTCCTCGTCAACATGTAGTGCAAGCCGGGCAAAAATTACGGTTGAAGAACCTCTTGCAGATCTGGAAAGCACTGAAACATGGCAAAAGTTCCATGGCCACGCTATCGTAGCCGGTCAAAGACTGCAGGAGAAGATCAACGAATCGGTGACCTGTCGCTTTTGTCAAGAAAGCGTTGAACTTGTGGAGAATTTAGGAAGTAAAAACAGACTTGGTTCCATTTGGATGTTTCAGTGCCAGAACGAAAGCTGTCCGTCGCACGAAACTAATCTTCCATTTCCGACGATGGAAAAAAAGCAGGGCGCTCGCGATAAATTGTGCACCGGTTCTTGGCTTTCGAGCTATCGATGGCGGTCACGCGACGGTCTCAAAGGTTTTTAGTTTTCTTGGTCTATCGCCGATAAACAGAAAATGCAGTGTATTCCCGCCACGTCCCGCGTAAAGATTTGGCCTGCTGCATATCACCCGGCAGTCAAATGCCCATTGTTGTTGCAAGATGATCCCTCGCTGGTAAACATCAAAATGGATGATTAGGTGTTACAATCCTATTGCGGTTAAGATGTCGCAAAAAATATATTTTTC
>OZ026602.1:24250529-24275529 GCA_964020085.1 Micromussa lordhowensis | reverse complement strand
GATACAAGCAGAACTGAATTCTCTGAGGTAGTAATAGATTCCCTGATCATTTTCAACATCATCAAAAATATTAGTTTCCATAGGAACCACCAAACCACCCATTCCTTTACTTCTAGTTGCAGTGCAGTAAAATCACAAATTGTGCCTTTGAAAAGCCCCCCAGAACACATCAATTTGTAGCTGTAACCTTCCTTTCCCTTTTGGTGTCCATTCTTTTATAAAAAATGATATCACCAAAGAAAAATGTCAGAGTGAAGTTTTTTTGGCTGAAAATTGGTATCAGCCAGAAAGTGGGCAACATGCTGTATGCCTTGTTTTTTCACTGCACTCAATTTTTGTTTGTTTGCTGGCCCCAAAAACTTCAAGTGCACCAAATTGTCATTTTCAAGGAAGAGTTCTTGGGCTTTGTAGAATCATTATGTATGTACGTCTGAGGAAATCACAATACATTCATTACTGGAACCTCCCCAGATCTGAATGAAATAAAACACTGGAAATAACAGAGTACATCAAAATTAATGTCATTTGAGTATGCTGCTTAATTAAGGCTGGTTTCCATAATGTTGTATCAGTCAGCCATAAAGCAAAGGCAAATCATCCACTAAGGGTACCTATAAATTACTGATACGACTTTTTGAAACCAGCCATTAAAACATGGAGTTCAAATAATACACATGTACATGTACAAGATACATTTTCCTACGTGTAACAAAGGAGATGTTCCTAAGAAACTTCTTATCCATAACTTTTCTTGTTGTCTTAGGAGATGTGATAGCAGAAGCTCTCCCTGGTGTAGCTGCCAAAGCAGACATGTTTGATGCAATTGATGTGGCTAAAAGCTCACCCATAATAAGGGAGCCGGCACCAGTGAGTGGTGGGAAAAGAAAGAAGACCACTCAGGATGACCTTCTGCAGTTGCAGTGCGAAACACTGCAACTGCAGAAGGAAACCCTACTAATGAAGAAAAGAAAACTTGAGCTAGAAATCAGCCAGCTGGAGATGTCTCTCAGTTATACAACATAAATAGTTTATGTTGTATAGCTGAGACAATGCCAGCTGGCTAATCTCCATCTCAGTCATTGATCAGAAAGGCTTCAGTCTTGAAAGTGAACGTGTTTTGTGCACACTTGGTCCAAATTAATATCACTGGATGGTGTATTGTCCAAACAGCTCAAATTGAGAAAAGTATGTGATTTCTTGGAAATTTTTTTAGTCATGCATTGGTTTTTAATGGATTGCAGATAAAAGATGACGTCAATTCTGGAGTTTTAAAATTTTCTTGTAGTAAACAAACAGCTACAAATGAATTTAAACATTGCGTTTTGTCATGTGCTGTGTTTGCTACCAGATCTATGCTGTATTACAGACATGCATATTACTCGGACAAATTAAATAATGCATTTTTATCTAAAGTATAGCAGTTGGCCGAAGTCCATTCCATTCTTGTCATTTGTTACCTGATATTTAAAATTAGTGATATCAAATTTATCTTCATGGTGCAATTATTATTCCAGAAAATAATCACACCCCCACCATGGGAGTCTTGATATGAACTTCTACTCATCTAGACTTTTCTGATTGTGTTTTTAGAGAGTTTATTTGGAAATCCTGTCAGCATTGCCCATCCCCCGCCCCCTCTGGAATTTCCAAAACAATTCCTTCTTTATAATGAATGTGGTTGTTTTCTGGAATCAGAGATTACAAGAAAAAAAGTTATTGAAGATATACTGCATATTAAATATTGACATTTACCAAAATATGTTTACTTGTATTTTTTCTTTTGTGTGATGCAGTATGTTTCAAACATTAGCCTCATCTTATGTTTCAATTTGATTGTGTTTTAATTCATGGGACTATGGGAATGTATGGGAAAAGTGTGATTTTTATTTGAAGGTTGGCCTGATTTAAAAAGTAAGGTATGAATTGAAAACTTCATCATGAACCTAGCAGTTTATCCTTGCCTTTTTTTGTTTTCACATCTTTAGATTTGGTTGCCTGTATATGCAAACATAGTAGAGGCTATATAACTATGATGTAAACAATAACAGAATTGGAAAGAACTTGATATCATGTACAGCACAACAACAATTAATATGGTGAAACATTCAGAAGTTCAACCCATCTTCAGGGCCATCATATGGGGGCACATCTGGTTGGTCATTCTCAAGCAGGTTTTCTCTTGGGTCATACACGTCATTTCGAAGGATTGCAATGTTATGCAGAACTGCACAGGCTCCTACGAGCTGTGAAACCTTGACGGGATCCATTCGTATTTCAGAATGCATGAGATGGAATCTTCTTCTTGAAGATACCAAATGACTGCTCGATTTTTACTCTGGTTTTGCCTAAAGCCTCATTGAAGGCCTCCTGGTGCTGTGTACTGGGGTGGGGGTAGGGTGTCATTAGAAAAGGCTTACAGCCATATCCACTATCACCAATCAGGAAGCCATCTTCCAAGTCCTTTATCTCGTCATTTAGCTTGTCATAGATAAGGCTGTCTTGGAAGATAAAGGAATCATGTGCATTCCCAGGCCACTTTGCCACCACATTGGTGAACATACCTAAAGTGATAGAGAACAATTTTATGTAGCAATAATTTTCTCTCCACTTGGTACTCCCTCGTGCTTGCTTGTGAATTGTGTAATTCCAGAAAATATCTATACCTCCCCCACGGACCCCCCACCCCTCTGGAAATTCCAATTAAGCTTCATACATTTCTTTACACTTTTTGGCCTTACACAACCCCCCACCCCCCAGGAAATTCCAAGCCTTTCTGTTGGGGGAGTATGGAAATTTTCTGGAACTGCACACTAGAACTGTTGCACCAATCAGTAATTTGGCATTTATTGTTATAATCTACAAATAGGAATAATATTAGAGGTGATACTTTACTTTATCAATAATTATTAGGAGATTCACTTTGGTACTCAGAGGTAATGATTTTAGGAAAAAATGGGACTTAAACCTAAGAACATTACCTATTTCTCCCTACACTGTTACGGGTAATACATTTTTTAAAAAGTTAAATCTATGAAGATTACTGGCGATAACGTCGTTTTATGAGGTACAATTCACATAAAATATTTTTCACTGAAAGGTTGTACCTCAGGTCACGCAAAACAGACAGTATGGGTACCCTACCCCTGTGCTTTGAGCCAAGTACCCCACTGTCTGACTCACCTTCATGATCACAAATTGCTTGTACGTTCAGAGAATGGTATCCCTTACGATTCACGAAGTCGTTTTCATTGATACGTGGCGCTTGAATACGGATATGTGTACAGTCAATGCACCCGATCACACCTGGGAAGCAGTTCTTGGCGAAGAAGGCTTGTTTGATTATAGTTTTCCTGTCCTCGTCCGGCCAAACAATGAACATATGTTGACGGCGTACTAGAGCCTGTGATACTGCAGTTATGCATCGTGAGACCGTGGATTTTGGTAGCCCGAATGTATCGCCTATTACCTCTAGGAAACTTCCAGATGCGAAGAAACGTAAGGCTACAAGAACTTGAACAAGTGGCGAAAGTGCGTGATTACGAGCGGTGTTTCTCGCTAGATCATCGGTCAACAAATCGGCAAGGTACCTTATGGAGTCTCTTCCAAAACGGAATCTTGACTTGACGTCGTTCTCGCTTAAGTATTCGTCTAAATGTGCATTAAAAAGCCTAAAACGCCGCGGCCTGGCGCGTCTTGCATCAGCAAGACGACCAAACAGCAACAGGTCGGCCATCTTGTTTTTGCAGATTTATCCCTGAAATAGCGATTTATTACTACCTCGCAAGGTGTAATAAATTTATCCCAGATTTATTCCCTGAATAGCGCTATTCCTTCTTTCAGGAACATAATTTATTACGGGGATAAAGTTATCCCTGAAATAAGGCACATTTATCCCTGGAATAGAGTTATTCCTCCTTTCAGGAACCGGCCCCTGGTCTTTAGATGGTCATATAGGAATAGGCCTTATCACGGTTTCCGACGCCATTTTGACGGGTAGGCAAAGCGGTCAGAAATTACAGTGTTTGTATGGGAATCCGATGGCAAATAACTTTTTCCAAAATCGAATTTTACACAAATTGTGAATCGCAATGTTAAAATATCAGGTGGAAGATTGTATTCACCAAGTTTGAAGGTTGTAGTTTAACTAGAAGACGCTCAGTTAATTTTTATAATTTTCCATACATTTGTCTGTAAATTTGGCTGGGAAGACGCGGCGGCGCCGAAAAAAAAATTACAGACAAATGTATGCTAAATTATAAAAATTAACTGAGCGTCTTCTAGTTAAGTTACATCCTTCAAACTTGGTGAATACAATCTTCCACCTGATATTTTAACATTGCGATTCACAATTTGTGTAAAATTCGATTTTGGAAAAAGTTATTTGCCATCGGATTCCCATACAAACACTGTAATTTCTGACCGCTTTGCCTACCCGTCAAAATGGCGTCGGAAACCGTGATAAGGCCTATGCTTCCTAAACAGAAGTACCTGTAATTTGACCAGGTAATCAAGAACCTAGACACTGTTGAGTTACCAATATCAAATAACCATGCCAAATGTTTCTGTCCAAACCCACACCTCAACCACACCAAGAACATAAACTATTGCTCAATAACATCCAATTTAGGGCTTATACCAGGCTTACTTCCTTCTGTAAATTTACATTTATCAGGTTCAGCTGACACCTTCTTTGAAGCCTCATAGTATTTCAAATTACAATAAGCATTCTCACCTGAAAGAATGTCAAACTTCACTGGATGCAAACCAGTGAAGACTTGAAAACATCTTCTTGTTCTGTAAAGTATAACAACAACTTAACATGCAGGTCATGGAAAGGAGCGAATGTCTAAAGAAAATTAAAGACTGGATATTAGAATCTGTATTGTGAGCGCAAAATAGCAATTTATTATTTCGTTGACAGAGGATCATTCGATGTAAACATACCGTCGTCTTACGCGTTGTGCTTTCACGATAGCGCTTAAATGGCCGTCAAAACAAAAGAATAGCTTTTCCCAAGTCTGCTGGTTTCCTTCCCGCAAGACTAACTTCAGGAATAGCACTTTCCTTTAGTAAAACTGGAGCTCTAGACGTCTCCGCCTCATTTATCGCCATATTGGAGTTGGGATTCTATCCTCACCCGCCTCGTTTTCATGCTCTAGTACCGAGGCTTACCCGAGCGGTCAGCCAAATGAAATATTCAATTAGAAAATGAAAAGGGCACACATCGGATATTTGGTGAATCTCGCTTACGAATATTTAAGTACACAGTAAGAAACGAAACTCAGACACGAACAAATCAACGAAAACATCTTGCCTTTAAGCGTTTGGACGCGATGTTCGTGATCACTCTTTGCAAAATGATTAAAGGACAAAATTTACCATAATTTTAACCCCGGTACAAACCGAATCCGACATAAAGAACAAATCTTGTGGAACTGTCCACTTCTTTTAGCCAGTAACAGAAATTTCTATTCAACTTTCACACACTGTACGAATTCCGATTTTTGATTGGCTGATTTGTACCACGTGATACTGGGTTGTGACGAAACAACCCCCTCAATGTCATTATCGTGGTGTAATAGCCATGGTGTAAATTCAACTGAGCACTGTCATTAACCCATGGCTTAATTCGGCTGACTCAAACTTTGACGATTTCTTTGTGCAAAGCCTCGTGCGGTATTGAAATTTCTCGTTCATTGTTAGTGAACTCGTGCAGGTAAATCCCGATAATGCACTTGCTGAGTGCGTTAACCTCTAATTAAATAAATACGACTAGGAATATTATAGGCAGAACCACACTTTGGCGGCTAGAAAATTAGAAATTAGGTTCGATTCTCAAGCGGAATTTCGGTGAGCTGCAGTTCAAATTAGCAAACTGCAGCACCCTACCCAGCTCGACATAGACTACGGCTCAGTCAACCCGTGATCATACCCTTAACAACAGTGATTAAAGGCAATTGGTTTACTGTCTAGGGTAGAACTCGTATGCTTGAGGCCATGATGCAAATAGGCCACTTTCGATAAAAATTCAGTTTGATAGTGAGGCCTAAAGGACATAAACCAAAAAGAAATGAATAAACATGGTCATTCAATTTCCTTTGTTTGTGTCCTGTAAGCCGCGCTATCAAGCTGAATTTTAATATATATCGAAAGTGGTCTATTAAATCAGATCTTTTGCGCATCTTAAATAAAATACACACGTATATCGAGTATCGATCGATGTGCCACTAGACCAGTGGATCTTTTATTTACAAAAGAAATGTTCTTGTCATACATGACAATTCCAAAACGAATAAAGAGCAATAACTTTCACCTTAAAAATTGCATTTCACTCGATGTACAAAAAACAGTAAGTAGCTCTTTTTTATACAAATTTAGCCCATATCTTATTACAACAAATATTGTTGATATCATGGGGGTTTGAAGTGGCGTGTTAAAGAGTTCAACCTAGGAATAAAACAACATGGAGGTTAGCCTTAGATTCATTTCTATAAAAATTATAATGCACTGCTGCTACAACCGCAGTTCATATATGAATTATTTCGTATATACATCACATCAGTTCATTCCTCACGGGAAGATATGAACTCAATAAATTGGCCTCGCTCACAATGTGTGGCTTCAAAGCTCAGTTGGTAGAGCATCGCACCGGTATCGCAGAGGTCACGGGTTCGAATCCCCGTTGAAGCCTTGATTTTTTTTCAGGCTTCTTCTTTCCAATTACTGAAATTGGAAAATATACTGCGATGATCATTCTTCACTTTGAAAAAGTTTTTCTCGGAGACAAACATGATTCGGCCTGCAGTTGGCAATTCTGGGAATTTCATTGTGTTAGGTGGTGAGAAATAACTTCTAAAACCAAATGTAAGCACATCTTATATCGTACCTGTCTCGGAGAATGTTATTTTGCCAGGTACGGTCATTTGCCACTCGCTAAAAACATAAAACATAAATGTTTAAGGACATTCAAATAAAAGGTATCGTATTCCGCCTCTTCTAATTGGTTGCAATATAGCTTATAAAGCAGTATCAATAGACAGCCATATCACGCTTTCATGGAATTTCATCTAAAGCAATATTATTTTTCCATATGTGAAAACCATTTGCCAATTATTATACTTACCAAATACACATCAGCCTGCAGTCTGACTTTCTTTAGCTAAATTTGAAAAAGATTCAGAACAGATATGAGTAATTTTTAACAAGTATCAAAATTATGCCAGTTTAGAATCAATAAAGGACTCATCATTAGTATTATATTCTATCCTTGAAATTAAAATACTCCTGTAGCTTCATAAAACCAGTGATAATCCATGGTATCTGATAAACACTACAGTTTTAAAGAATATTGGAAGGGCTTAACTTAGAATTGCAGAAAATAATCTCATGATTTCACTTATTATCAAAAATACTTAGCACCAATGCACTCACTTGAATTCTCCTGAACTTGTCCTGGGTTTCACACTCCGACATCAAGTCTTCGTTCATCTTGCTGAAGTGTCAGAAAAAATAAAAAAAAAATTGTTGTTGTTGAAGGTTTAACGTACCCCTCCCAAGGGTGATCCATACATGGTTGGATGTTTTTTTCTCCGAAAACAATTGATAACGAAAACCTTTTACTGGATGTTTTTTTTTTTAATATTAAATGAGCTCAGACAATTTGGTCTTTGCAAAGATACATCCAGGAAACGACAGGAACATTTAAAGAACAAATTCTCAAAAATTGTTTCTTACCGTAATCCCTTGCACTCCTTGCAGTCCTTTCCTCTAGCTTTTAATAACTGCATATCAAAACGAGTATCATTTATAACTTCCATTTAAGTGAAAGACCACTTTAAGTTTAAGACCGTATTAATCTAAAAAGATATTAACTCTCCTGACGACAATAACTTTCATTCATTATTCTAACAATTTAACAGTTTCTCAAGTAAAAATGCTTTTGGTCTTACCTCAGCTCTTAATGAACGTTCCATTTCGTTCATCACACAGAGCTTGTTTGATAGTAACACCACCTAGACCAAAGATAATTTTGAGCATTAAAAATTGTTCCAAGAAGTATATATTTAAGACTGATTCTACGAACCAAAAGGAGCATAAGGAGAGAAAATGTATTTACATTCGGCGGAGCTAATTTGTGAGTGACTGCGACAAAGAATGTAAATATTTTCCTGTTAGCATGAAATGCTCGCGTGCCGCTTTGGCATTAAGTTATTCTATTGTTGTAAGCGTATATAAGGTTCAACAGGTTGTAATGTATTCATCTCAGCTCTCAAAGTTTCAAATTATAATTTAAGCATTTCATCTTAATATGTCTGGTAATCTTATATCACCTTTAGCCCCCAGAGGTTAGTGCGCCTGCATTTGGTTGGGGAATACGTTGCCATTTTCCCACTGGGTTTTTGGGTTTTCGTGTCAGGCGCGGTTGCACAAGCTTTATAGTACTAATATCCGGCTTCAAGGGAAATGCAGCAGAAACACATCACATCTGCAAGTCGTTACCTCATTCTTTGCGATTTCCAGTTGGTTTGCTTTTCCCACAAACTCGTCATGTAATGAGCTCATCTAGAAATGTCAGGCATTATGGTAAGTATGTTGTTGTAATTGCAATAATAAAACACATGTAATGAAAGTACCTTGCTGTTTATCAATGTGAGTTCTTTTCCTTTTTTCCGAAGGTCCTCATTCAATGAGGATATTAAGAAAAAAGAAACAGAACTCACATTCGAAGGTCCTCATTCAATGAAGAAATCTAAAAGAAATCACGACATTGTTGTATAGTAAATTTTTCGACACCTGGTTTAAAATATCTTCACATTGGTGTTTCGGGCCTTTTCATTTTGGTTTATCAGCGAAGATACTAAGCTATAACATTTAAAACTCTAGATCCACGTTAACTACAAACGGCGAACGGCTAGGGGTCACGTGACCAGAACCAGACGTTTTCGTCTCCCATTTCGACATCAAGAGGTAAGTTTTCACGTAAGTCATTTAAGTAACACTTTTCTGCCTTGAAATTTGTTTTATGCCACGTACAAACAATAAAATCTAATTAACCAGCCCTTTTTCTGCAAATCGATTATAATTTTAGGCAAATAAGCAATTACCTAGCCTTTTGTTGTTGTTTGTAGGAAGTCCAGGCGCGGATCCAGGGGAGGTGAAATGGGTGAATTTTCACCCCCCCCCCACCCACTTTTTTTGAGCCCTCTTCTTTCTCTTTTTTTTCTTATCCCTCAAATATTGAAATAACATTTGATTTCTCTGACATTATTACAAAAATTCACCCCCCATTTCAAAATCGTGGATCAGCGTCTGATTAGTGAGCCTAAAGCGAAGGGTCGTTACAAAAATGCACGTGTATCTATAATACTACTAAATATATACATTTTTAAGGTACATACAAAGAAACTGCTAAAAAAAATAGCTATCTAAGCTAACTTCAACTAGAACAGAGATTGTAACGACACTCGGCCTGGCCCAGCTTAAGTTTTTTGAGCTTGGTTGATTGATTTCTCTGAAATTATTACAAAAATTCACCCCCCATTTCAAAATCCTGGATCCGCGTCTGAAGTCACTGATCCAATGTGACAGCGGCTTAAGTCAATGTGTGTTTTATGATGCTTATTTCTTTACAAAGCTACGCAGGCTAGAAAACAAATTATTTTTCCCCTTTTATTAGCGTAATTTTGACAATTTGCAATGCATTGATACGACAAAAGGTCTTCATATTTAGTGATCGTATGTAACACCTTCAGCTCTAGTCCATTTCAGTTACTAGTACCTAGTGTATATGGTATAAACGTCTACATCGTACGTGCAAAAACAAAACATAGCTAAGTTGTTACGTCGGTTTCAACCATTGACATTTCCTTGTTCCTGTTCACAATGTTTTCATTTAAAGAAACAAGGAAATGAAAAAGAAAATTTTTTAACCTAGTTTGAAAAAGCAATTTTGTTTTATATTTGTAACTAACTGATTATTTTTAAATTTCATTAGTAATTTTCGAAAACAAACTAACTCCGCACAACCCAAAGTAAGAAAGCAAACGTCCTTTCTCCTTGGTGTTAAAACTCATTTTGTGATACTTCAGTCCAAGGCCTTGGAATTATTTCTTGGTATAGCATGTTTATTTTTGTGGTCCTTATTTTCGACAGAGACGCGGTGGTGCATGGTGGTGGTGATTACTGTTAATTACTAGTTACTAATCGTAGTTTATAGTAAGTACCCTTTACTTCTTTGTGTAAAGTGATGAAGTATTTTAACAAAGATGGTGATGGCAATGGCGATGGGTTGTTATTATGGTTTATCTTTCTTGTTGTCCGTATCTAATAGAAAAGACCTTCACTGACTTCATTCCGTCACACTTGCATGTGTTTTAGTTCTAAAGTAAACTGCACAAGATATATACAAGGCAGGTGAAGCAACACAAGACATCTAGAGGGTTGTGAGAAGGGAAAAAGAACTGGAGATCGCAAACTTGCTATTTCCAGTTCTTTAACCTCCCTCACAACCTTAGTGAGGTGATCTTGAAAAATCAAGTTTTATCAAAAATATTTCATTCTTTCTACTAAAAAGAAAGCTGAAAACTCCACATTTAGACTAATCGAAGGAAAGTTCAGTGAGGTTTGAAAGGAGAATTTGCACTTAAGAGAAATGCACTTATCTCTATTTAAAGAAAACAACCAAGTTACCTCTTTTGTGGAGTTTAACAGTTGGTCATGCACAATGTGCAACTTCGCCTCTGTCAAGTTCAGCTAAAAAAAACAGATTTTGAAAGTAGTTACTAGGTTATATTTGGAGAAGTAGCTGTCCCACTTCGGTGAAAACCGTATTTACCTCGTTCAACGTATTTGCCAATAGCCTTTCTTTCTCAGCAGCTTCATTCTTCCATGCGGTTACCTAAAAAGACCCAATCATTAATTCGAATTTTTTATTATCAATCACTGGGCCACAGCTCAGAGAGCAGAATCAATCTTTATTTTAAATTACATCTTGACAGTTCAGTTACGTCAGATTACAGAAACACTGAACCTAGCTTTACAAATCCTCTTACTTGTTATAACTTCCTCTTCCTCGCATGTGACGCAATAATAAGATAAAACTGAACTCAGTCCTTTTCGATCATAAACGTCGACAATAATCGCAACGCCAATATCACTTTACTAAAATGGGAATACCATAGGTTTGTAGCATTCTATAAGCTTTTACCTCGTTCATCGCTTCTGCCAACTGCTTTTCTTTTTCAGAAGCTCTATTCTTAAATGATGCCAGCTAAAAAGAACAAAACATAAACGCAAGCTTTTCATTCTTAATTTCCACAGATAACAGACTAGAATTCATCGGTATTTGATATTATATCTTGAGCATCTCCTTATTCATCGCTAGCTCTTGTTGATTAATTACTTAACCTATAAAAGGACGCCGTGCCTCCTTTCGTTAGCACAGTCTATATAGGCCATTGGCCTACTGGCTGTATTAAAAGTTAGAAATTAAAATTCCGTCACTTAAAGCCTCTCCCTTCTCTTAGGTGTGGCAGAAAGAATTGTATTTCACTTTCAGTTTCGTCAGAATGGAAATACTGTAGTTTGTAAAAAATATATAATACATGAACTTTACTAACCCCAGGTCATTGGGGCCCAGCAATTAAGTGCCAGAGACAAGCAGTATAAATCAACGAACCGAGAACAGTAGCTAAAAAATTTTCCTTTCAAATTGTTAGGCCCGGTGACCTCAAGTTTTAATTTCTTGTTTTGATGATTTCCTCAAAATTTCCTATTTTGTTAATGTTTTATGAGAAATACAGTTAAAACTTACCTCCACTCTGACAGAAGTTTCATTGTCAGACACCACAGAGAGCTGAACAAAGGAAAAACAATAGTTATTAGAGCAACGGACGGTATCCGTCCTTCTTGAAGAACGGTGCCTCTGTTTGTTATCACACTTTCGATGTAGGCCATCGGTATACTTGCTTTATTGAAAACGTTCCCTCTCCCCTTCTCGCACATCAGGCAAAAAAGATAAAAAAATTGATTCACTTTGCTAATATAACTTTTATTTCCGAAAACAATTACTTCGGGTGTGTTATAAACTACATTTCCCCACCCCCCGGTCAGTTACCGAGAAAAATACCAGTTTTTGGTCAGATAAATACTATAGTTTCTGAAAAAATATATGATACATGAAGTTTACTAACCCCAGGTCAGTGGGGCCCAGCAATTAAATGCCAGTAACAAGCAGTTTAAATCAACGATAACGAGGTTAGGAATCTGAACCGGCAGAAGGCAAACCAGTTAGCCGTTTGAAGCGTGGCTTAGGATCTGAACCGAGAACAACACCAGCCAGTAGCCAGAACGAGAAATGACCCCACGACCTTCGGGTTTCAAGTCCTATGACCTAACCACTCGACCACGCTGCCTCCTGCCTCCTTGTTAACATGTACACATCTTACCTCGTTTAGTGCATCTGTCAGTTGTGCTTCTCTTTCAGAAGCCTTATCTTTCCACGACGCCAGCTAAAAAGAACCAAACATAAATGGAAATTCGTAATGAATGATTATTCACTCTTCAGGAAGCAGAACTGCTCAGTTTTTGAAACCATATCTTAAACATCTCTTGTCGAGTGCATGAAATGTCAGGGCTTGTCCTAAATCGTGCAGGGTGAGACGGGCATTCCTGAGTATTGCCAATTATTTTACTAAAGATCGTTGCAGTTTTCAATTTAAGGAAAACTGTAAACCTTCACGTTTGGAACAATCGAAGTCAGAAATTTCACTGTCATTACTAAGACCGGAGAAAAACTTTAAAGATAAAAAACCAAGTTACCTCTTTTGTAGAGTTGAACAGTCGGTCATTCACAATGGTCAACTTCGCCTTTGTCAGGGCCAGCTGAAAAAAAGGACAGATTTTGTAAGTAGTTACTAGGTTACGTTCGGAGATGTAGCTGTCCCACTTTGGTAATAAACATATCTACTTCGTTCAACGTATTTCCCAATAGCCTTTCTTTCTCAAAAGCTTCATTCTTCCATGTGATTAACTAAAAAGACCCAATCATTAATTCGAATTTTTTTATTATTAATCACTGGGCCACAGTTCAGAGAGCAGAATCAATCTTTATTTTGAATTATATCTTAACAGTTCACTTATGTAAGATTACAGAAACACTGAACGTAGGTTTAAAAGTCCTCTTCCTTATTATAACTTCCTCCTCCTCGCATGTGACGCAATAATAAGATAAAACTGGACTCCCTTTCGATCATATATAAACGTCGACAATAATCGCAAGGCTATATATTACTTTACTTCAATGTGATACAATAGGTTTGTGGCATTCTATAAGCTTTTACCTCGTTCATCGCTTCTGCCAATTGCTTCTCTTTTTCAGAAGCTGTATTCTTAAATGATGCCAGCTAAAAAGAACAAAACATAAACGGAAGCTTTTCATTTATAATTTCCGCAGATAACAGCCCAAAATTCATCGGTATTTGATATTATGTCTTTACCATCTCTTTATTCATCGTTAGCTCTTGTTGATTAATTACTTAACCTATAAAAGGACGCCGTATCTCCTTTCGTTAGCACAGTCTATATAGGCCATTGGCCTACTGGCTTATAACCTCTCCCTTCACTTACGTGTGGCAGAAAGAATTGGATTTCACTTTTGCTGTAGAATGGAAATACTGTAGTTTATGAAAAATACATAATACATGAACTTTACTAACCCCAGGTCAGTGCGGCCCAGCAATTAAGTGCCAGAGACAAGCAGTATAAATCAACGATAACGAGGTTAGGAATTTGAACCGGCAGAAGGCAAACCAGTTATCCGTTTGAAGCGTGGCCTAGGATCTGAACCGAGAACAACACCAGCCAGTAGCCAGAACTGGAAATGACCCCACCACCTTTGGGTTTGAAGTCCTATGACCTAACCACTCGACCACGCTGCCTCCTGCCTCCTTGTTAACATGTACACATCTTACCTCGTTTAGTGCGTCTGTCAGTTGTGCTTCTCTTTCAGAAGCCTTATCTTTCCACGATACCAGCTAAAAAGAACCAAACATCAATTCAAATTCGTAATGAATGATTATACACCGTTCAGGAAGCAGAACTGATCAGTTTTTAAAAACATATCTTGAACATCTCTTGTCGAGTGCATGAAATATCAGGACCTGTCCTAAATCGTGCAGAGCAAAACGGGCTCTCCTGAGAGTTGCCAATTATTTTCTAGCCTTTTAAAATACTAAAGATCGTGGCAGTTTTCTACGCAATTTATTAGGTAACCTGAAAAACTTGAGCCTTCAACAGGATTCAAAGGCATGACCTCTGTGACATCGGTGCAAGTGTCTAGCCACTGAGCTATCATAGTTTCCATACATTTATTTGTGTATATTTTTGTTGCCATGTGTTGAGATGAGAAAGCTAAAGCAGAATTATTCTTTTCCCATAAATAATATAAGTATATCAGGAAATTAGTACAGTTACCTCTTTGGCAGAATTTAGCAGTTTATCGTTCGTAATGCTAAGCTTCGCCTTTGTCAAGGCCAGCTAAAAAAAATATTGAAATTAAAGTAACTGAAGTAACTAAGAGCTTCAATTTTGAAATGTAGCTCTCATCTGATAGTTCTTCAAATCGTCAAATACTCTTTAAGCGAATGGTATAATTTGGGAAACTGCTTAGGGTTTGCCGACTTATGTCATTTACATTTTACATTTAGTAGGCGGGCAAATAATATAAATTTTAATTTCTTGTATTGATGATTTCCTCAGCGCTTCCTAGTTTGTTAATGTTTTATGAGAAATACAGTTATAACTTACCTCCACTCTGACAGAAGTTTCATTGTCAGACACCACAGAGAGCTTAACAGAGGAAAAAAATAGTTATTAGAGCAACGGATGGTATCCGTTCTTCTTGAAGAACGGTGCCTCTGTTTGTTATCGCACTTTCAATGTAGGCCATCGGCTTACTTGCTATATTGGAAACATTCCCTCTACCCTTCTCGAATGTAAGGCAACAAAAAAGATAAAAAAATTGATTCACTTTGCTCATATAACTTTTATTGCAGAAACCAATTACTTTGGGTGTGTTATAGACTATATTGCCCCTCCTTCCCCCCCCCCCCCCCCCCCGCCACCTAGGTCAGTTACCCTGAACAACTCCAGCTTTTGGTCAGATCGGACTTGACCACCCAACCTCCGGGCTCAAAGTCCTACGCGCTTACCACTCAGTCACACTACCCTTACCTCGTTAAGCGTATCTGCCAATTGCCTTTCTTTTTCAGAGGCTTTTTCTTTCCATAAGACAAGCTAAAAATAACCAAACATCAATGCAATGTTTCAGTCAATAACCAGTAATTGATCAGTAATTGAAATTATATCTTAAACATCTCTCCACCTATCGCTTGGTTAGCTTTCGTAAAGAAAGCCTAAATTTGTGGAGGAAAGAAAGATGTTGCAAGCATTGTAAGCAAACACTACTGGAATAAGTATTGGCTTTAGATTTGGAATGCTGCTAAATCACATCAAAAACAGCGCTATTTCAGCAATGAATGAATGAATGACTTTATTTTAAATGGAGGAACACTTAGCTCAGAAGCTAGTTTGCAGGTTTTCCATGAAATACATCATGATACAAAAAACAATTTAAAAACACTAAAAAGCAACCCTTTACAAGAATTTATCACAATAAAATCTATAAAATACTATGAGATTAAGAACGGAAATATTTGTGCAACAAACCAGCCAGAAAACTACCTGGCGACCTTACATTAACTTTCTAACCTACCTCAAGGTTGCTGTATTTCATTTTTTTTTTGGTTTTATCCACAGAAAACTGATCACTGTTAAAAACGTTTGACTGCAAATCAGTGGGCTAACTAAGGCTAGTGTTACGTTCTGATAGAGCCACAACTTAAAAAAAAATGTTTCCTCTGGTGATATTATGACCCTTTCTGTTCCTGGGCTTGTTTTGCCGACTTTCTACTTGACAAGTTAATCTGACACTTACCTCGGCTCTGACAGAATTCTCATTGTGAGACGCCATTGAGAGCTGCATAGCACAAGAGAGAGATGCATTTATCAGACGATATGTATGCCTCACGACTGGGAATCACGACGAAAGTAAATGTCCGTGATCTACAAACCTTTTCTTCCAGCTGAGCTATTGCCGATTGCTTTCCTGAATCGGACGTTTTAACAGTTGTCGAAGCCAACTGAAAACAACAAAAGAACAATGCTAAGTATATAATATTGGTAATCACCTACAATAATTAATTGAAAAAATATAACACAAGATAACTGGTGCATCACAATGCTCTGAGGAAAAACTAAACTCGTTTTTGAAAGTTAATTATCTTCGTAGCCTTCCTTGTTTTAATTAAACTGTACAATTCATGATTCGACGAAAAGACGGTGAATGTTTTTTTTTCTGAGCTCAAAACTCATATTGGAGAGTTTTTTCCTTTTATTTGACCCAAGATAAGAATTGTATCAAAGATTATAGGTGACAAGCCAAATTCTGTTGCTATGTTTTTGTGGATAAAGACAGACTTTGAAATTGAATGTCACGTAAGAGCCCCCTTTTCGCTGAAATATAGAAATAACTGATCGGTGTGAGTGTTTTCCATTCATTCTTGTGCTCGTAGTGATTAGCTAAGTAAACCCACAGTAAGGATATAGTGAGGTCATTTAGGTGAAATCGCAGAGGTTATAGCCTGCAAAAACAGCTGTCCTTCTTCGCTCCCGGCCCGACGGCGGCGTTTCGCGTCCTTCTCCGCGTCCTTCTCCTTTAGCTTTGTAAATGGTTTGAACCCAGGAGTATCAGTAGTTCGTATAGTATGATCGTCCGGGCGAGTGTAGTTCTGAGAAGAACTGTTGTTGGTGACTGACGTTTCGACAACCTGAGCGGAAGTCTGTAGCCATTCAAAGTTATTTCGTGTAGTAGTACATTAATAAAGGAAGTACTTATCTTTACTATACACAGATTTCATAATGCATTAGCTCACTTCCTTGGCAAAGGGATATTTCTCAACCTGAACTTTGATGTGGCTAAAGACTTAGTAAAAAATCTGTTGTACTGTTGAAACGGTACTTTCCCGCTCGATGCAATTCAAGTACATCCGGGACATTGCTATTTGCGAGCAAAACATTGCCACGAACAGAGTGAAGGAAATCTAGTCAAAGACTGATCGTGAGTAGCATTTGCTTATTTTCTCATATTGAGGCGTTTTCGGCCTAGCTAACTATGAGAACTGTTCTTACTTGATATTTATGGCCGGCGGACGCTAACTTTTTAGCTCCTCGTATTTTGATTATTTCGCTCTTTTCCGTGCCTATTTCATCGATTCCTTGCCTATTTCATTGATTTGTCAGTATTTTTGTTTAACCTGTGCACTAAAATTATGCCAGAAACACGTAATTCTAAGACATCCGGCGGTTCACCAAGCGCTGACAAGAATCCCTCGAATGAATTTGTAACGACGGCGATGTTGAATGAGATTAAGCAAAAGGAGCAAATATTGAAGGTGACAAGAAGAATTAAACCTGTCGGTTTATACGTAAATGAAGATCTTGCTAAGGAAACCCTTGATAAGCGTGAAGAGCAGAGACCCAAGCTGGAGGAAGCAAAGCGGAATGGAAAAATAGCGTACTTTGTATTGGACAAATTGATTGTAAAGGACAGACGTGGTTAAATCAGATAAGTGGTTAAATTAGATAAGTTTACTACAGTGACACAATACTCGCTATCAGATGTACTGCCCTTTAATCATTTAGACGATTCTAGCTTTTCTTTGGCGCTATATGAACTACAGAATGGTCCTGTTCACTTTGATCCCGATAGATTTTCTAGCTTACGTTACAATCCAATTTTTTCAAACTCAAACGTTTCTTTGACACAGTCTGGCAGTCTTGATCCTGACATTAATTTTAATGCAGTTGAGACACCCTGCGACTATTTTATTGAAAATCAATTTAACGAAATGCTCAGACGCGAAAATTTTTCTGATGCCGACTTCTCTTTCCTACATCTTAATATTCGTAGTCTTCCTCATAATTTAGTAAAGCTGACTGACTATCTATCATGTTTAAAAATAAAATTCTCTGTAATCGGAATTTCTGAGACCTGGCTAAGCGATTCTGATCATTCGGTCGATATTAATGGCTTTAAATTTCTTCACAAGTATAGGCAAAATAGAACTGGAGGTGGGGTAGGGCTTTATATTTCAAACGATCTAGAGTTCAAACTTCGAGAAGATTTGTCCCTCCAAAATGTTGATACTGTAGAATCACTGTTCATTGAATTAATAAGACCTCGAGAAAAAAATATAATTGTTGGTATTGTTTACAGACCGCCAAATCATAGACTCGACGATTTCTTGTCTACAAACAATGAGTTGTTAGGTAATATCTCTAGAGAAAACAAAATATGTTTCCTAATGGGGGACTTTAATATTAATTTAATTAACTACCAAAATCATCACCTCACAGGCCAATTCCTAGATGGAATGTACTCTAATATGTTTTTTCCTTTGATTACGCGTCCCTCGAGAATTACTTCACATACTGCTATGTTAATAGATAATATTTTTGCGAACAACTTTTTTGAACGTTCGAGAAGCGGCTTATTATTTACTGACATTTCAGATCATCTACCCGTCTTCTCAATTCATTCAGATAACGTTAACACGTCGGTAAATCGATGTCGACAAGACCACTTCTTTATTAGAGATAAGAATCCGAATAATATTCCTACTTTTGTTGAAAAACTAGAAGTTGTTGATTGGTCCTTGATTAAAACTTGTGATGAGCCAGATATTGCGTACAAACGCTTTCATGAAATGTATACAAAGATTTATAACGATTGCTTCCCTCTCAAGAAGACGACTAGAAAGCAGAGGCGCTTTAAAATACCGTGGTTAACGAAAGCTCTTCTTAAATCAATTAAAACAAAGAATAAACTTTACAAAAAATATCTTCAAGTTCCAACAGTCGACAATTGTTCACTCTACAAAAGATACAAGAACAAATTGAATCACACCTTGCGTTTGGCTAAGCGTCGGTATTATGAAAGGAAATTGGAAGATACTAAATCAAATACACATGCGACCTGGAAAATTTTAAACGAAGTCTTAAATAGAAAAAAGTCAAGGCCTCAATTAAATACAATATTTAAGTCAGACGGTCAGGAGATTTCTGATCCAGTGGAAGTAGCAAATAGGTTTTGCAGCTACTTCTCTAGTATTGGTCCCAACCTCGCAAAGAAGATACAGCCTCCTTCTTGTTCACATAAAGATTTTCTATCTGGATCATTTCGTGAATCAATCTTTTTTAGCCCAACAACAGAGGATGAAATTATTACCATTGCTCAATCTTTTGCTTCCGGGAAAGCGGCTGGATACGATAATATTCCAATGTCTATAATTTAGGAATCCATTCAAATCATTTCGGGACCTCTGGCTCACATTATGAATTTATCGATCGCTCATGGCGTTGTACCAGATCAAATGAAAATAGCTCGTGTGGTACCACTCTTTAAAGCTGATGACCAGTCACTATTTACCAACTATAGGCCTGTTTCGGTTCTACCAAGCTTTTCAAAATTTCTAGAGAGGATCATTTATAATCGCCTGTATGATTATTTAACTAATTTATATATTCTCTGTGATAACCAGTTCGGCTTCAGGAAAAACCACTCTACGACGCTTGCCTTGATTGATTTGCATGAAAAAATTTCATCTGCTATTGATCGTGGTGAATTAGCGGTTGGTGTCTTTTTAGATCTTTCGAAAACTTTCGATACAGTCAATCATTCCATCTTATTTGATAAACTTGAACACTATGGTATACGTGGCTTGGCTCTGAAATGGATTAAGAGCTATTTTTCCAACAGACTTCAATTTGTAGAATACAATGGTTATGTTTCGTATCGTGCTAATATCATGTGTGGCGTTCCCCAAGGTTCAATACTAGGGCCTTTGTTTTTTCTGCTCTACATCAATGATATAATCAACACGTCAACAATATTACAACTGATATTATTTGCCGATGATACAAACGTATTTGTGTCTCACAAGGATAAAGACTGCCTTACTGATATACTGAACGCTGAGCTAAATAAGTTGTCAATATGGTTTAGAGCTAACAGGCTTTCATTAAACTTGAAAAAAAAACAAATTTATTGCATTTAAACCATCCCAAAAGCGTACAAATCAAACTATTCAACTCTTAATTAATAGTCAAAAAATTGATCAAGTAAAAGAAACAGTTTTCTTGGGAGTAATCTTGGATGAAAATTTAAATTGGAAATCTGAAATCTCACATGTCGCCAATAAAGTTTCTAAATGTACAGGAATTATTCGGAAATCCAGTTTCTTTTTATCCACGAAAACCTTACGAACACTATATTTTTCTCTAGTCTATTCATACCTTTTTTACTGCAACTTATTTTGGGCCTCTACTTATAGAACTAACCTTATTCGTCTTGAGATTTTACAGAAACGAGTGATCAGAACTATAGCTAAAACCACTTACGATGCACATACTGATCCAATCTTTCAAAATCTTGGTATCTTAAAATTTCATGATATATACTTAATACAACTAGGCTTATTCATGTACTCCTATCAAAACCATACTCTACCTTTAAAATTTCATTGTAAATTTACCTTACAAAGTCAAATTCATTCGTATAACACAAGAAACTCGTGTAAATTTCGTCTGCCTTTCTGTCGTACTCGAACCAAACAATTTTCCGTTTTTTATCAAGGACCTAAATTTTACAACACCTTAAACACCAACATCATCAACGCTTCCTCACCTTTCTCCTTTAAAAGAGCACTTAAGGCATTTATTTGCAATAATTACTAGTATACTCCAACAAAAATCTTGGGAAAAAGCCTTTTAATATTCAACATTTGTAAACTTCCGTAATACTGATTAGTTTAAATTTTTCACCTGATATTATATTGTATCCGTCGCCGTAATTTTTTTATGCCATCTTCGAAAAATTGTAATTGAGGAGGCCTAATTAACATAAGCTCTATAGTTTCTTTTAGGCCTCCTCGCCATCTCTTCCTACATTTTATTTTTTTGGCATCCTTTTGTAATTATTGTAGTGTGGCAAATAAATAAATATCAAATATCAAAATAACTGTCTGTGATTCGCTAGCGGGAAAGAGATTTATTTGCTCGTAATTATGGCCTAGTTTGTTTGAAGTTCGATCGATTCTCTATATAGGAAGCTCTTGTTCAGTTTATATAGGACGATATAGGCATTTTGAAAGTTATGGCTCAGCTCTCCGCTGCGGTTTTGATATGTGCACGTTTGTGTTGACAAGAGTCGAATTTTTTGTTGGAAGCACTCTTAACAAAAAAAAAACTGGAAAAGCGCCAGTTTTAAGCTACTTTCGACCGTTAATTGTGTGCGTATTGTATGGAAAGCTTTATTTTACTATTTCCTTGCTTGGGTAAGAGGTTTTATTTCTATAGGTTATGCGTCTTTTACCTTCTTGTATTCTCTCTCCATTCTTTGGAGCCTGGCATTTGCTCGGCCCAAATCATTTCTGGCCTCTAATCTTGCACGTCTATCCTGCAAGTGTGTTCTCTAAAGAAATTAACAAAAATTTAAACGAGTATTCCCCAGTTGTTTTCTCAGAGTAGCTAGGAGCTAAGACGCGAGAACAATCTGGCGAGTAGGTTGTTCTTCGGCGAGGTGGTTTTCATGCATGCATGCTTGTGAGTTCTCATTAGCGCTCGATTGATCCAAAACGAGAGACAACTGTAGTAGTCCCTTTAGCTGAATGCTTTTGCGCACCTTCAAGATATTTGTGTGGACAGAAGACTTGGATTATCCAGTCAACGCGAAACTAATCTTTCGAGCCCACGAACAATACCAGCTGCGGATGCAGTAGCCACGGAAACAAATTTTATCACAGAAACGGAGACATGTTGGCGGGCCGCTCAGTGATTGGAAGCAACAGCACTCGACCCATGCACTGCTACTCACTTACTAGTCAGTTAAACTAAGTGAACTAAAAAATAGTTACCTTATGTGTTCGCTAAATTGGAAAATCGTATATCATAGTGTAGTTCAAATACTCACGGTTGGCTAGACAACTTTAAAGTCTTGTAATGCAGATATTACCTCCATTTTCATATAAAGTTCCTGATACTGTTTTAACTTGAAGAGCAGTCGTTCCTTTTCCTTGTCTGATAACAGAAGAAGAAACCTCAGCATAATTAAGGTCGATTACAACTGTTTATAAACAATTATTGGATGAGGTTTTTGTGATATCCAGAATAATCAAGGCCGAGGTAGGGGTTGTAAGCCGACGTCGAAATGTGAGGCTGATAATCCTTACCGAGACCTTGATTATTCTGGATATCAAAAAAACCGAATCCAGAATATTATTCTTATAACGGGACAGAGAATCTTTCTTTGTTTTTGTTCCAGGACAAGCTTAATAAAAAATGCAAGTTATTTTCCAATAATTTTCAGTGCATTCTTCTCCTTTTATTTACGTTTTAGAATGGCAGTGCTCAGTTTACTGCAGCGTTCAGTTGCATTAATTTTACAGTATTCAAACTGATTTATCTGGAGGTAAGCTAGAAAAGACGTATTATTATTATTCTGGATTCTTATACATTGAACAAAAACAAATGAAAGTTGTGTTTTTGCTTCTTCACTGACGGCAAGCAACACAAAGCGCGCGAACTTGATTACCCTTATAAATCATGCACCGCGGTCATACATGACATGATTAACCGTGACCTAGAGTCTTAGAGCCGTGTTCACATTAGGCCTCGATTGTGATCGAATTATAATCGAATTAAATATGAAATGGGTTCACATCAACTAATTACAGTCCCTGATTACAATTGGATTACAATTACTTCAAACAACCCAAAGGGGGTTGTTTGAAGTAATTGTGGACACGTGATGGTTTGTCTCATCCGTTGTTGCTGTTTCAGACGGCGGATTTTTCTTCTTCTAGCCTTCGAAGTTTCCTTTGCCTTTCTCCTGGCCTCCAAATCAAGTATTGCGGTGAATATCATGGCAGCTGTTCGATAGGGCGCCATTTTGTTTTCAACTTTAGATTGCAAAGTTACCCAGCCTAGTTTATTTCAATTTTCGCAGATGTGAATAAAACCATAATTGAATAAAATCGAATGGAGTATGATAGATTGAATCGCAATTCAGTTGAATATAATTAACATTTAGTGTGAATACGGCTCTTAGACATGAATATTGTACAATCTGCAGCCGAGACGTCACAGGCGCTGATTTCGAAAATTCACTGTACGCTTTCGGCCAATCGGAAAAGGAGAGAGTGAGTTCAATGTATAGTAATTATTTTATTTATAGGATTGACGAAGAATGCGTAAAATCCCTTGGGATGTTGGAACGATTTTTAGGCACCTATGAAATTCCTAAGCCTGAATTTGAAATACCTATATTCACATTTTAACGATATTGTTTCAGCTTTCGAATCTCAAGTTACCATTAGCACTGTTTGTGGCTTTCAGTTTTGTTTTGTGACAATCTAAAGTTTCGTATCAAGCTCCGCGTATTAGTTACTGGAATGACTAGTAGCATTTTAGGTCATTTCTGACTAACAGCGCTTCCTATAGATAACGATTTTAAACATATTAACTGAGAAAAAAATCGTTGGTAGAACGAGATCTAAAGCACTGCATCTCTATTGACTATTTTTCGTTAGAAGGGAGTGAGGCAATCAAAATACTACAAAGATAACAAGCAGAGTATACTTAACTTATGTTAATACACAGAATTGTAAACAAGCAAAAGTAATCACCTTTATGCCATAAGGCCTTCTTAAACAGCCATCCCTGAAAAAAAGTTATAACTGAATTAATTTATTTGCGACATTTCAACCAAGGATTAAACGCAAGTGGTCTTTGCATAGTTATTTATTTTAACTTCGCTCAACTAAAATACCGTGGCTATGTTGTAGGTCAAAATGAAATTCAGGTTAAAATGAAATTCCTTTGTCTTCTAACCCTAGTTATTGATGGATCATGATAAATTAGGGTTAGAAGACAAGGAAATTGAGAATCAAACTAGGTTAAAATCATTTTAACCTGAATTTCATTATGACCTACAACAGCTATACATAAAATGTTTATGAGGCAGGGAGACCACTACAGCCTAGCCAATTACAGTGGATCCCTCGTTAATAATTTATACACTTACCAGAAAATATCCAAGGGGAATAACAGCGAGCAATGCTGCCATCGACAGTCCTTTCAACTAAAATATGAAGAGAGAAACAATACCGGTTAAACTTATTAACTTCGGCAAAAACAAAATACGAGGACGATTTATCTATATTTACATGTAAAAATACAGTATAAAAAGTTGGTAAAACGGATAAGGTCATTCCTTCAACTGTTTAAAATTACAAATTCATATATAAACAAAAGCCTCCATTTACTTGGCGCGATAAAAACTTCGGATAGCTTTTCGTAAACACTATCTGTTCCGAGAAGAGAACTATAAGCTTCGAGGCGCGTATCGATAAAAAAAAAATGATTATCTAATTAGACCAAATGAACTTCAGGTACATAGGACATAGGCCGGGTGCAAAAAAAAAGAAGAAAAAACTTTGAAATGCTTGCCTTTGGGCATCGGTAAGCAAGTTGAAAGCAAACGTTTTGAATTATAGAAACGTGAAGCTTCGATAAATATCTTCACATTCCGTGGAACTGTGAGTAACAGTGACAGAGAATGAGATGCCGCTTAAAGTCCGTGATTGTATTCATAAAGCGAGTCCAGTCCAAATATGGATGTGGACATACCGGTGGATTGACAACCAAAATTTGAGGCTGGATTTTTTTGTCATGGCTCCGTGAGTTGGCCAAAGGGATGGAGCTCCGCAAAAATTTGTGATTAATTGGGTTGTTTTTTAATACTCCATAAAAATAATACGGCTTTTCTAGCTTACCTCCAGATAAATCAGTTTGAATACTGTAAAATTAATGCATCTGAACGCTG
>OZ026602.1:24233029-24245529 GCA_964020085.1 Micromussa lordhowensis | reverse complement strand
GTCAACCATATGCAACGAAGACCCCATTTGGATGGTGTGTAGCTAGGCCAACAAGCAAAAAGGAAGATGGCAGCAAGCCAGTTGCACTTTCTGTCTTTGAATTTGACTGGGCTGAGAATGAGCCAGCCATGGAACTCCACCAGCAAGTAGAGAAGTTTTGGGCTTCTGAGTCATATGGATTTGGAAATGCTGGTGACAGCGCAAACAGTGTTGAAGACAAAAGGGCGCTAGAGATATTGGAAGGGACGACCAGGCTGAAGAATGAAAGGTACGAAGTTGGTCTCTTGTGGCGAAACAATGACACTTGTCTGCCAAACAATCGGTCCTTAGCTGAGAAGAGGTTGAAGCAGTTAAAGAAACGGCTTGAGCGTGATCCAAAGTTTGCTGAGCAGTACATAACCTGAGTATCAGGCCTTTCTTAGCAAGAGGGTAGGGGTAGGGAGGAATTGCAGAGAAAGGCCTGACACAATTGTTTTTATTGGCTCATGACGTACGTCCAGATTCTGGACGTGGCGCTGATTGGATAATTTACAATGCACCCTGATGTCACACCACCGGAAATAAAAATTTCATACTGGCGTATTCTGTGAACTGATCTCGACGAGAACGAAAACTTCGCTAGATATTTATTTCTTTGTGATTATGGAAAGCGACGACTTCAAAACGGCTCTTGAAGTCGCTCTACAGCCTCTTTCCTGGAATTGAACTAAAAAGAGGGAACAGAAATTGTGCCTCGAAGGCCTGCTTGTCAAACGAAAAGACTTCCTCCCCAGGTTTTTGTCGGTTCGGGATATCAGACTGGTTTTTTCATCGTCCAGCTCTGAGTATTGGTCAGAAAACAGAGCTCTCTTTGTTCAGCGGTGAGGGTCTTCGTTGAGCTCCTTTAACTTCATTTGCACAAGTCGGCTGCTTGCTTTGGAGTCACTTCAGTTGCGAGATCGCTAGCCTCGAACAGGAATTGAACTACTAGGACAGGCTGTCGAAGGTATTTGTGGCCGGGAGCGCTTGATCTTGAAGCAGCTTGAAGCTATAAGTTTTTCGCCTTTGTCGAGTGTCCTACCACTCGCCAATGCCTCCCGTAACTCAGCGAACATTCTGTAGCAATTCACTATTTTCCTAGCGCATTTTTTGCAAACAGACCTTTCGCCATCTTCACTATCTTGAATGACAACAATTCTCAACTTAAGCAATAATTCCACAAGAATGATAGGTTTTTCACACAAAACATTAGAAACCTCTTTGTTAAAAGTTTCAGCAAAGAGCGGCACTGTGGTGACACACTTTTTAAGTGAAAATTTTCGAGGCAAATATATTCTCGGAAACCCGAACGAAATTAAAAACAACCGCGGTTGTCATCTTTCATGCACGCAAAATTTATGCAAAGTAGACATGACAGCCGGAAATAATTTTGATTGGCCAATGCGTATACTGACGCTTGTCACGCCATGAGGAGGTGGAAGACTGCAATAAAGACCCTTGTGTCAGGCTTTTCTTTGCCGGTTGCTTCCTTCTCCTTCCCCGCGAGAAAGAAAAGCCTGATACTCAGGTTAAGCAGTACAGAGCAGTGATGAATGACTATGTTGCCAAGGGGTATGCTGTCAAGTTGTCTGAAGTAGAAGCAGCTTCCACCAGTGAACGCACATGGTATCTTCCCCACCACGGTGTGATCAACCCAAACAAAGCTAAAGTCCGAGTGGTATACGATGCAGCGGCAGAGTTTGGCGGAACCTCACTCAATAAAGAACTGCTGCAAGGTCCACATCTGAACAATTCTCTCATTGGAGTGCTGTTCCGATTTAGGAAAGATGAGGTAGCTGTGGCTTCTGACATTGAGAGTATGTTTCACAGAGTAGCTTGTGCAAGGGATGATGCTGATGCTTTACGGTTCTTATGGTGGAGCGAAGGCATGGACGAGCCTCCAAGTGACCATAGAATGACTGTGCATTTGTTTGGAAAGGCAGATTCCCCATGCATTGCAGCTTACGCTTTACAGCGAACAGCTTCTGACAACAGAACTGACTTTAGCAAGGAAGTTTGTGATGTTGTATCCAAGAATTTCTATGTGGACGATTGCTTGTTTTCTGTACCTACCACTGAACGAGCAATTAAGTCATCACTGCAGGTAATACAGTTGTTAAAGAAAGGGAACTTTCGCCTGACCAAATTTGTTTCTAATGCCAAGGAGGTATTAGCTGCCATCCAAGCAGAAGAAAGAACCATCAAGAATCTTGATTTAGATAAGCTTCCAATTGAGCGAGCACTTGGGCTGCAGTGGGACACTGAAACAGATACATTTGGAGTAAAGGTATCGCTGTCGCCGAAACAGTTGGATGATGACACAAGGCGAGGGTGTTTGTCGACAATAAGGTCCACATTTGATCCGCTTGGCATGATTGGACCAGTCCTGCTGCCAGCTAAAAGAGTGATGCAGAAGACTTGGCAGGTGAAACTCCACTGGGACGAGAAATTACCCGAAGACTTGCTGAAAGGCTGGAAGAAATGGAAGGAAGAATTGGTGCTCCTTAATCATGTTAACGTCCCTCGTTGTTACTTTCCTGGTGGCTGCTCCACCAATGCATCATTTCAACTGCACCATTTCAGTGATGCATCCGAATTTGGTTATGGAACCGTCTCTTATTTGAGAAAGGAAGCAGAGGAAGGATCTGTGAATTGTTCCTTCATCATGGCCAAGAGTCGCACTGCTCCTCTTCAGTATGTTTCTGTGCCAAGACTAGAGCTGCAAGCTGCCACAATTGCAGTGCGAGTTCACAGCATGATCCTAAAGGAGATTGACTGGAACATTTCTTCGACATTCTTCTGGACGGATTCGAAGATCACGTTACAATACATTACATGAGTCTCGTAGATTCAAGACTTACGTAGATTCAAGACTTACGTTGCAAACCGGGTTTCGGAGATCAGGGATGTATCTCAGCCAAGTCAGTGGAGACACTGTCCGGGAACCCTCAATCCAGCAGACGATGCATCTCGTGGGCTTTCAGCACACCAGCTTTTAAGCCGCGAGAGATGGTTCAATGGTCCTGCATTTTTGTCAAAGCCTGAGGAAGATTGGCCACAGGCTGAAGTTGGCCGACTGCCAGAAGACGATGTGGAAGTCAAGAATGAGAAGGCCATATTCAATTTGACAATGTCAGACAAGTTACATGAATTACTTGTGAGGTACTCTTCCTGGGCAGTGCTGCAGCGAAAGGTAGCCTGGCTGTTGAAATTTAAAGCATACCTGCAGTGTCGTAGAGGCAGCAATATCAACAGCAGTGTCAAGTACCTGACAACAGAGGATTTTGAGAAAGCAACAATTGCCATAGTAAAGCTGGTGCAAAGGGAAGTCTACCAAGACGAGATTGGAGACTTGGAGAAACGAGGGAACGTCAAACGCTCAAGTGGAATTGTAAGACTTCGGCCGGTGTTAGTGAATGGTGTGGTGAGAGTTGGAGGCCGCATTCCTGAAGCCCCTATTGCGTTAAAAGCCAAGTTCCCAATGATTGTTCCTCCAAAACATCATGTGACTCGGTTGCTGATTGACGCCTTCCACCGGAAGCTAGCTCATGCTGGTCAAGACCACATATTAGCACAGTTAAGGGAGCAGTTTTGGATACCTAAGGGAAGGTCTGCTGTACGTCAAGTCGTGCGATCATGTCTGAAATACAAGAAACAGAGGGCAACAAAGATGGAGCAGATGATGGCTGCCTTACCAGCATTTCGTACCACAGCTTATGAGCCATGCTTCACTCATACTGGGGTTGACTATTTTGGCCCGTTAAACGTCAAGAGGGGAAGAGCAGTAGTTAAGAGGTGGGGCGCCATATTTACTTGTTTGAACTCTATAGCAGTTCATTTGGAGTTGGCTACGTCTTTGGAATCGGATAGCTTCATAAACGTTCTCAGAAGATTTGTGAATCGCAGAGGCCCACCCAAGTGTATGTATTCTGACAACGGAAGCAACTTTGTTGGGGCAGAAGGAGAGCTTAGAGCCGCCATTGACAACTGGAACCAGAAACAAATCCGCGACGAACTGCTCCAGAAGGGATGCCAATGGATATTCCAACCACCAAAGGCTTCGCATGCCAGTGGAGTCTGGGAGAGGCTGATACGCAGCACCCGTACAGCTCTGAAGGCCATTCTTGGACAAAGCTTAGTTGATGAAGAGGTGTTGGCAACCGTTCTTACTGAGGTGGAGTCGATTTTGAACTCCAGGCCACTTTCTGCTGCTTCCAAACGATTGTGAACCCTTAACGCCTAATCACCTGTTGCTGCAGAGAGCTGTCTGCACCTTGCCGCCTGGATCATTCGTTAAAGAGGATATTTTTGCTAGGAAGAAGTGGAGACATGTGCAGATTTTAGCTGACCATTTTTGGAAAAGGTGGTTGAAAGAGTATATCCCGGCATTACAGGAGAGACAGAAATGGCAGAGACCCCGCCGTAATGCAGAGGTCGGAGACCTTGTGCTGCTTGTAGATGAAATCTTGCCAAGGGGACGGTGGCGCATGGGTCGAATCATTAAGGTAGTTCCAGGAAGAGATGGTCTGGTGCGAACCGTGGAAGTTAAGACAGGAGCGTCGACGTCATTGGTGCGACCCATACAGAAACTTTGTTTATTAGAGGAATCAAGAAATCTCTGTGGTGATTAAGAGACATTGTCGTGATTGAAAGACGTTGTGAACCTTGTGGACATTGACATTCTGATTGATATTGACACTTTGCTTAAACTTGTTAAAGAAAGGAACCCACGCTTAGTTTTTGTAATGCTTCACTAAGTTGTGCATGGGGTGGGGTGTTGCTGGGTTCCCTGTTTTCTATTTTTTGTTTTCCCGCCGTTTGGGGTCACGTGACCCCCTTCGTGCAGGTTGTATCGTGCATGAAATGGCTGATTGGCGGCATTTCACTCGAAGAAACGTCTTTGTAGTTTTTACGATCGAGTTAAGATTGTACATAGGTCGAATGATGATTAACTATAAACAGGACAGTCAACTAGAGTGAATTTTTTTGTTGTACGCCGTGCAAACCCGAGGGATTTGGCCCTTACACCTTCAAAGCGGCGGGTCTAAAACGCAGGTCACAGGTCACGGGTCACGGGTCACGGGTCACGGGTCATGGGTCACAGGTCACAGGTCACAGGTCACGGGTCACGGGTCACGGGTCACAGGCTACTGATAATTAATTTTTTACTTTAATGAAGTAAAGACATTAAGACAAATAAAGATAATGGAATATCCTTTTTTCGTAACACAACAATAGTCGCACTACATACATAGATGTAAAAAACGAATTAAGCCTCAACGGTCAATCCCACATAGAAAACAACGTTAATAAGGTACATTTTTATAGATTTTTTATCTACAAGAGCAACGGACTATGGAACTACATCGATAAGTAACCGATATGAAGTTGGGACTTTAAACAACTTTGTGACCTAAAAATATAAAACAAACAGCGGTGATAAACATATTAAAAACGTTCATTTTCTAACCTTGACGTTTCGTATGGTAGCCAACATACATTTTCAAAAGTGTAAGCGTTACAAATTTTTTGGAAAGCTTTTTATACTGTATAAATGGGGGTCTGGAACCTAGACAGAAAACATCTGCAATAGAAATTTAAGACGTTTCAAACGGAAACTGTCTGTAAAGGGACAATGAAAAGGCTTTCTTAATAGAGTAAAAGCTTTTCACTGCTGACATTGGCATTCAAAACTGGCTCTAACTCTTGAATAAACAAAGTCTCCTTAACTTGACAATGGTAATCAGTCTTGCCGGATGCCAAAATGTCAAAATGGTCCCAGTTGATATTGTGACCAGTTGTTTTAACGTGATCAGCAATTGCAGAAGAGTGATCGTGTTTTGAAAGGGCCTTGAAATGTTCCGTTTTCCGGTCGTGAAGTCTTCGCTTCGTTTTCCCAATCTAAAAATCGTTGTAGTCCCAGCAAATAGCTTTGTTGACTAGCAGGCCCCTGTCCGGGTTTAATTGGTCATAATGTGCCCTATTTCATACATTTTCTATTAAGATTATCTTACCACGTAACTAGAGCAATCCATATCCATGTCGACACCAACGGCAGCTCGCCAGCGCGCAATGGTAGATAATTCACCGAGTGTCGAGGCTTGGCACTACAGGGGCTTTTTAGGTGGGGCCATGAGAGGTAATATTGGTAATTGGACGTTTTAATGTGACGTCATCATTTCCAAAATTACATATTACCAGTCGTTATAAAATTCCTTTAAAGTTTCATCAGATATAAGACCCCACTCGACAGAGTTCATTTTGTAATAGAGTACTGGTACGTTTGATTATTCAAGTTGATGCGTTGCGCGACATTATTTCTGGCTCGCGCGTAGGTCACAAGAGGAGTTATCGCTCAAGTTTCTGCTAAAAGAACAGTTCTTATAATAGAGGACTTGTTACTTTCAATGTGTCGAAGCTGTAGAGAGCGTTTCTTTTGAATAGCAAAATTCAATGAGAGATGTTTCTGTCACGCGCGAAAAAATATTGGCGAGGTCGTTTACATGTCAATCATCTATCATTTTCTCAGAGTCTGGACTTGATTTATAGAATGGTTTCGATTTATATTTTCGATGGCGCAAAAACCAGCAATAAAAAGAATAATTAAAAAATATGTTGTACAAAAATAAGAAAAATTGAGATGGCCCGTTAACTACCGTGTAACGCTAAATTTTTGCGGCAGTCTCTTTTTGCTAATCGGCGTTTTTTGTATTTTGCAGAAACTCATTTTAGCAATTGTAACAGACTGATTTTCTTGCTGTGTATTAATTTTTGCGATTTATGGGAAGTCCGGCTGAATTAAAATCAAAACATTTTTGCATTTTTCTTAAAACTGTATGCAATTGATAAGTGAAACAACATATAGAGATGTGAAACACACTAATCCAGTAACGAGTTTCATTTTATCACAATCAAATCGTGCTTTTGTGATGTTTGTATGTATAGTTTGCATGTGTACTATAGATGTTTGTATGTATAGCTTCGCAAGTGGAGAAAATTTTTCCGGATTGTAAAAAAACCTCAAATTTTGACCCGTGACCCGTGACCCGTGACCTGTGACCCGTGACCCGTGACCTGTGACCCGTGACCCGTGACCTGTGACCCGTGACCTGTGACCCGTGACCCGTGACCTGCGTTTTAGACCCGCCGCCTTCAAAGGCATCAAAGAATTCATCGTGGGGCAAAACAAAACCGAAGAAGTAAACAAAGTACAATATAAGTGGTTTCTTCGAGTTTCAGAGTTTCTGGGAGAAGTTGGTTGAACCAGAAAAATCACAAACATACCTTGTGTGCAGTAGGATAAACTGCTCTGTAGTTTCCACGTCAGTGTTATATGAAGAGACAGAACTGAATGCGAATACAAGTTCATTACCGCACGGTTTATCCAGATAAATATAAAAACCCGCTTGTGTTTTAACCGTGTTATTTCCACTAAACCTGCAAAGTCAGCAAACCCAGGAACTGTTTGCAGGAGCCAATATGTGTCATAAATATTCAGTTGCCCGGTTGTCCCTTGTTTTAGAGAATCCAAGAGGTCGACAAATAGCCTGAAACGTCTGAAACGACGCCGACATTTTCGTGAGTTTGTAAACGATTTCAGTGAGGCGTGAAACGACCTTTTGACACTCGCTAAGTTTTTGATGGCTTGACATATTTTTGACAGCTCTATGTCAACTTTCTGTTGGCTTTTTAGCATGAACAAAAATGAGAACGTGAATTGTGTTTTTCGATGAATTGTGAGTTTCTTGTTCGACGCGAAGAAACTGATAAATGACAAAAGTTTTTTTGTAGAGACTTTCATGCATTATGTAATCGCGTCCTATTTAGGCTCGAAAAGAATTTTCAAAATTTTCAACAGTAAGTGGTCATATGATAAAATGCTCATTGACTGAGTAAGGTCGGGCCGGGCGGGAAAATATTTGGCTGTCGGTCAGGACGTACGGACCTCGCTGTGCTCGGTTCGTACGCCCTGACCTCGAGCCAAATATTTTCCCGTCCGGCCCTCCCAAGTCTCGCCATTGCTCGCGTGGAATGCAAGGAAATCGAATTTCAAATATTTGCGTCATTTGCGTAAAGCCGAGCTAATATGACATAAATAGCAGTGTTTGAAGAAAGCTTTTAACATTTGCGTGCGATTTTAACGAAATTTTAGCATTGTTGATGTCGACGTAAAGTAAATATTGTTGCCATTCTTCAAACTGGTTCCCAGGCTCTCTCTCCTTTGCTTCCTCTGGGCAAGGGAGATGCAAGGGACAAGGAAAAGGAAGGCTGAGGAGAGAGAGCCTGGGAACGAGGTTGACCATCCTTGACATTCACATCTAGAAGAGGGGCCCTGCGCTCAGTTTTGTATTGTAAATCACAGTGTTTTTGTACATCTATTTGTCTAAGAAAAACCCTTTAGAGCATTAGATATAGCTTGCAACCTATCTGGCATTTCAGGTGTAAAAGTGTGGGATCGCCTAATTAAGGAGTTCCCGAATCTCCACTGAAACAGTGGGTAAAATCAGGGAGGGGTGGGTGTATGGACAGGAATTGCTAAAAGCCAAAAATAAATGCAATAAAAATAATAATATTAGGTCAGATTAATTGTTAGATGTTAGATGTTCCAGCGTGCACTCACTTTGAAGGACAAACAAACTGCAATACAGAAACGTCTTCCACAAGGTAGTAAAAAAAAAATAATACTAATAATATAAAGGAGAGATTAGCATGGAGTGATTAGTAAAGAAAAGGGGGAAGGTTAAAATTAATAATTAACAATTAGATTATGAGCTCGAGATTTCTATGAGGTGATAGTTGATGACATCGAAGGCCGAATTAAGGGCCTGTTTACATGGAGGTGGGGGACCCCAGGTAGGTGAGGTAACCCGCCTAGGTGGGGTAACCCGCCTCTCGATATAATCTCTCATTTTTATTTGATCATGTTTACATGATAGGTGGGGTAACCCGCCTAGGCGGGTTGCCCGGTCTGCCAGGTAGGGTAACCCGCCTAGCCGGGGTCGCATTTTGCCATGTAAACGACTCAAGGTGGGGTAACCCGCCTAGCCGGGGTCGAGTTCATGTTACATTTGCAAGCGCGCCAAAGCGCGTAAAAATTTGAACCAGAACAATATGGCCGTTAACTGCCTCTGGCGGAGGCTTTGTATCATCAAAAGTGACAGTAAAACGCCACAGCATTGAAATGCTGCAGCGAGAGCAGAAAATAAATAATAAAGATAAAATAACACTGACCGCCATTTTCAATGTTTACATGCCTAGCGACCACGCAACAACGTCAAGTAAAGTCACCCCGGGACCCCGGGGTTGTAAGTTTGCATGTAAACGCTGGCCATTTTTCGACCACGGCTAGGCGGGTTACCTCACCTACCTGGGGTCCCTCACCTCCATGTAAACAGGCCCTAACTATCGCCCCATAGAAGTCTCGAGCTCATAATCTAATTGTTTAAGTAGAATTCTGACTGAAATTTCCTGGTCTTAGTATTAAACTTCACGCTTTAGAGAGTTAACTCGCGCGGACTGAATTAGTTGTCAATTTGACATTTGCAGTTGTGTACGCGCGCTTATCAGTTTCTATCAAATCTTTCGGGCCTTTTTTAATTCAAGAAACCGTAAATCCTCTCCTTTTAGTCTTCTCGAAAATTTTGTTTATTCATTTGTTTCTAAATGTTCTTTCAAAGCTTCAGCGAACGAGAAAACGTTACACTTTTGTCGACCACAACAAGCCACTGCACACTAATGGCTGATAGTGTGTAATGGCTCAGCCAATCAGATTACAGCATTTGCATTAGTATACTAGTAGAATTCTACTAGAAATTTTGATACTGGTAGGTATGTTTTAACTCGAAGGGCACTTATCTAAAACATAAAAATTATAATTAGAAGTCAAAAATTGTTAAATGAAAAAAAACTGAATACCCTCTTGTTATTGTTATGGAAATTGCACATGTAAAATATTTTCTGCAAAAAGAACAAAAATACAATAAGTAATTTTTTTGTTCTGAAAAAGATAAGATCTATATGATTTAAAATTTACAGATTGCTGGTATTTCTGAATTCTCCATTTAAAAAAAGCGTGATAAAAGTAACATGATGGGTATCACAATAGAACCAAATGTTAGCTTTAGAGTCTAAGTTGCTATTAATAAAGTTTATTTTTCGTGCTCTCTTGATTCCTTTTTTGTAGTGCGGTCCAGTGTTGAGATGTTAGAATCCATTCTGTTATTAGGTGCTGTGAACAGACATTACCCAAGAAAAATAGCATCAGCTTAAGGTGGCTCGATAGTCAAGTACATATATGAAAATCTGAAGATTTTGCCTGACTTGAGGAGGGGAGGGGGGTATTTAAAAGCTCTATTTTTCTGCAAATGTTTTGGTTGAGGGACTGGGTCTGGCATGCATATTTAATGTATGATGGCAGCTGGTCACGTGACCTTACTCAGCTCATTATAATTCACTTTCGGTTCGGCGGAATCGTGTGTAGCATTAATGTAATTTGGGGCAAAAATTGAACCAAATTTCATTATTTTGGGACATTTGCTGGTGCTAGAGCTCATCATTAAGGGCTGAGATGGCTTAAACCTTGCCAATTCCAAAGAACTGTTTATTGGCACTGTGAATGTGACAAACTTCGACCAGATGCACGATTGCAGCTACTGGCAGTTTGTTATTCACGGACAAGGGGCCAAAAAGCAAATGAGCCTTGTCTCGCCAGGCTTCAACTGGCAGATATGGAAGTTTCAATCAATTGTGGAAGTGACTGGAAAACTTTTAGTGTGTTATTGAAGCCTGGTCAGAGACTGATATAAAAATATCCATTTGGTTGGAGGTAGGTCTTTCCCGCTCAAAGAACACTCTAATTTCCCAGGATGCAATGCTGTCAGATTCCTGCTCGTTGGCTGCTTGGTTGAGATTGCTGACAAAAAGGAGCTATTTAAGCTCTTGCTGGACTTTTTTGGCCGAACTTTCCAGTTGAGTTGGAAGCAGAAGAGTTGTTTTGTAATGATTTCCCTGTGATTAAATGACTGAATTAATGAAGGATGTGTCCAGACTGTTTGCTTGTGAGGTAAGATTTGCATGAAATCCAAGTAACGTTTTGCAGCTCAGTGGTATGTAGTTTTTCTGCAATATCTATTGTCTACATTTTCGGAGAAAGAGCACAGTGCTGCCATCTATTTTCCTCCACTGTTTCAGTGCAAAACAAATACTTCTGCACTAGAATTGCTTACAGAAATGATAAGACCAAGGCTGGATAATTTTTTTCTCAACCCTATGCAGTTTCGAATGTTCAGACGTGCATGGAAAAGGTAGCTAGGGACATCCTTAATGTTCCATGCTTTTAATATTTCCAGCTTTCTGGGACTCAGAAGGTTGATGAACACTCTAGGCAATGAACCAAAATAATGCTTATCTGGCAAATTCTTTTGCTACAGCAGGCAAAACACTGGTGCTGTGTATTGTCCAAAAAGGTCTGTTTTTGCAAATTTCAACTTTCCAGATTTTTTTTCTCTGCACGTATTGAATGCCAGCCAGCCATTTTGGTTGATTGCATAGACCAATCAAATGTAATCTGCAAAAAATGGTTTCTTGCCTGTGTGACTTATTGTTTTCTCTCAGTTACTGCTACAAGGAAAGCACCCTCTGACACCATACCAAAGCTTGTACTGTTACCATGGCAACAAGACACCCAAACATCATTGTGTTTGTCATCATTCATAGCAACTAGTGTCATGATGTTGGTTTTGTCTAATTTAGTTGCATTTTCATGTCAAAGGTCTTTTTGACTATCGAGCCCCCTTAAACGTGTCAGTGTCTCCAATGGGTTTCTTCCAAAAGAGTTGTTGGATGTCTTTTGGCCAGGTGGATAATGGGTCAAAAGCATCCCCGTTCAGCATAGCAAGTAGATTTCTTCTTTTTTCGATTAATCTTGTCCTTGGTAGAAATCGTATAGATGTATTGAAAATGTCAAAATTGCCCCATGACCAGCGGGAACTTGGTTAAATACAAATCTTTGGTTAATGAAAGTTATAGATGAGAAAAAAAAAATATTGAAAGAAAAGCAAACAGTATTAAAATTGACTTGAAAAGGATGTAATAAATATGAAACCGGAAAATTGTGTATGGAAATTGGATGATGAAATAATTTAAATTTCTCTTAAAAATTCTGTTCCTCAGTTAATGGTCCAAAATATTTAAAATGAATAGGTTCCAAAATATTTGAGATTGTGTTACATTTCGTTTGTATTTAAATTTCCTCTGTGTTGAAATTATATGCTCAAAATAGTCTGTTAGTATTCAAATTTCGTCTTTATTTAAATTATATGTTCAAAATTATTTGGACTTCAATATGTCAAAATGAATTCAAAGAGATGAAAAATTCGAAAATCATGTAATCAAAATAATAAGAACAAATTAGATACGAAAATGATTCAAATATTGAAAAGAATATCAATAGCGCTAGCAGGGGGTAACTCGTAGCCCTGAGC